>VWPW01006730.1:562619-646886 GCA_013389825.1 Crypturellus undulatus | reverse complement strand
GGTGGGGGCGGCGAGAGGACGCGGGGCGGCGTGAGCCCCGCGGCGGCCAATGGCGAAGGAGGAGGCGGCGGGAGCAGCCAATGGGCGGCCGCGCTGCGGGATTGATGGGTGGGGGCGAGCGCCGCTGTTGTTGTTGGCGGCCGGCGCGGGGGAGGGGGCGCGGGGCGGGGTCGTTGGGCGGGGTCGTTGGGCGGTAACGGCCGTTGCGGCCGTTGCCCCTCGTGGCCGGAGCCGTCAGGGCGCTCCGGCTGCTTGTGCTTCCGCCGCGGCCTCCGCCTTCTCCTGCCCAGCGGGACCCTGGACGGGCCGGGCGGCTGCCTCCTTCCCCAGAGGGCTCCCTGCGAGCAGCTCTGCGGCCCGAACCCGCTGCCTGAGCCGCAGGTTGCTTCCCAGTGGGAGGTTTGCGCTGCCCCCCTTCCTAGTTTCCCAGCGTGAACTTCGGGAGTGCCTGAGGCTACCGGTGCCTTGACACGCTGCTGGTGGATACTGCCTGCCGAGCTTCTTTCGATTCGCATGTGAAATAAGCATTAAATTACAAATATTTTTAGCAGTACAGCTTCTTTTCATTTTCCCAAGGATGTGCCCTAAAGTTGGACGGCAGAACTACATGTACTCACAGATAAGTTGGAACAGAGCAGTTGTTCCCACTGCACTGGATAAAACACAGACTTAACCTCTAGTAAGCATGAAGTTTATGGTGAATAGCCTAACTTGGGGTACTGTGCGGTGATGTTGATGACTTCTGAGTTGAGAAAGTATATGCATACAGAAGCAATATCTCTAAAACCCTTTTTTCTCTTAAACCTCCTAGTAAAGAGTTTTTGATCTCCAGCCCTAGGAGTTTGTAAGACTCTGCATAAACATGTTAATGACTCTAGACCAGATATAGTTAATGTACACTTAAAATCCATGCTTTATCCCCACTGAAATATGAGTAGGGAAGAAAAAGTGCTTTTATAGTTCCTTTTTAATGGCTGTTCATACGTCAGCTGTTTGAGTGAGATGAATTAGTCAGTGTAATGTAAGGAAAGGTCCAAGGTGCAAAGATGTGATTTGCTCAGTTACAGAAATAGAAATCTGGGCTGATGTTTACTGAATGTGCCTCCAATAAACACTCATCATTGCAGTGACTTTCATTCAGTGATCTTCACCGGTCTAATCAATGTCAGTTGTTAATTTTCATTCTTGCCTGTGGTTTTATATCTCTACATATGCTTTATACTTTTATACTGTACAATTTATTATATTATGTTATTATGCAAACTTTTAGTTCATAATATTAAAAAGTCTTTTTTTAACTACCTGTCCTAGCAATTCAACTTCAGGTCAAGAAATCAAATTGCCTCCCCAAGTTGTGTGCCTTTACTCCTAACAAAGTCCTACAGTTAACATTTAATTTCAAACGCTTTCTGTGTGCTTTTTTTTTTTTTTTCTGCACATGCTTCTGTCAAGTACTTGCTATGCCAGTTGCGCTAATTTTTGTAGGTGAGGGTGTGTGTCCTGTTGAATGGAAGCTATTCAAAGCCCAGCTGCCGAAAGGACTGGTCTGGCTGCTCGTGTGCTTCTTCCTGCATTGCTGGTGTAGTTGCTCGTAGGGCTGTGTGGTCAGTGGATCATGGGTAAGAGGGAGAATTCGGATCACAGGCTTGCTATTAGCAGTACTCAGAAGGTAGTAGGATGCTGTTTCTTTCAGCTCTGCCTTTTAAGACTGTGGTAAATAAGCAACTTTAATATGGAATTTTAGCGGGCTTGGGAACATTATGTTTGGAGGGAAATAGCCTTTTACAGCCTTCTCCTATGATTTGTTATATACTTGTATTTTTGTATAAAGGCTTATCTATGTGATTAGGTATAGATAGTCATGAACTCCATTCTCTCTGAGCCTGTTTCAGTCTGAAGCAACACGGCTGTGTTACGGGAAGGCTCTCTTCGTGTATCCATGTGGTTTTGAGCCTGAAACTGGCTCATCTCCAGGAATGTAATGCATGGGTGGGGTAGAGTGACGTTCTCACTGGCTGCATTGATAGGCAGTCTGGGAAGAGCTTCACTGATGGAAGATTGTTTTACTCATGCTCTTACCTGTTCATCACCTCTTGCAGAGTCCCTAGCCTGTTTCAATCCAAAAGGATGCTCATGCTGGAAACACTTTCTCCAGCAGGTCCAATGTCATTAACTTTTGACAAAGGGACTTTTGAAAATGTTAGGGAAGTAACTTTTCCTGCAGCTGAACTTTCCATTGGAACTAGATCCAGAAAAATACATCTGTTCATAGGTGAGTCCCTATACTGTTCTGTGGAGTCTTTTGGGGAAGTAACTTAAAACAGACTTCACAAAAGTACCCTCGATGTGGAGTAAACATTCAAACAGTTAGTGCAGAATAATACTGAGCTTGTGGGAAGAAAGGCCCCAAGTTAATGTGCTTTGTTGTTTGGTAAACTGACTAAATGTTAACCTGAATATTTAGCGAATATGAGCATCAAAAGCAAATGAATTAAAATAAATTTGCATTTCTGACATGATAACAGCTTTCAAGAAGCAAAGCAAAAGATATTGAGTCAAAGAAAAAAACAGAGTGTAATATTAACTTATTTGTTTAATTTGTGTGTTTTTCCTCTGTACTTTGGAGTGTGGTGAATGCTAGTACTTTTAGTTGGCAGTACGAATGCAAATGTTTCGGACATACATTTCCAAATAGTTTTGCAATAGCTTTTTTACAATGGAAACATTTGGTTTTTGTTATTTTCTTCTTCTACGGTTTATGCTTGTAACATTTACATTGTGAAAGAGAAAAAAAAATCTTCAAATCTGCTTGTAAATTACCTTTATTTAAATTTACTTATAAATATATTCCAGAGAGTAAAATCCAGACTAGTAGTTCAAACATTGTCTTACCTGTTTTTGTTATAACAAATGTTGTTCTGGTAGCAGCAAATGGTATAATTTGCATGCAGGTCCGTTATATCATCACTTAATCTTCTGTCTCTCCTTGCCAGAGTTTTAAAATCCAAATCAAGTTCCTTTTAGAGTTTAGATATTTTTGTAGACCGTATCAATTGTGTTTTACTTCCTCCTGCTTGAATTTCAAGCGAATGATTATGTTATTGTTACGTTTATTTATTGCCTGATTTATTGGCAAATGATGAAGTAAATTATTGCATGCCATTTTGAATCAGTTCAACCAGTGTTTTCCTAAGTGTCTTCTACCCCTAGCCCACCCCACCCCCAATATTTGTTAATTTGTGGAGCCACCAATATTTTCTCTTGGAAGTATGTCTTCCTGTGTAGTTCATGGAAGTTTACTGAAGGATTATACTTTTTATGGGGTGTAACTGGATGTAACTTTAAGCAAGAGAGGACAATATTTAAATAAAAGGTCTCTGAGTGGCTCATTTCTGTCTCCTGCTGGCACTGGAGTTTTGAAGATGTTCCCTGGGCTGGATTCCAGGGAACATCTTCAAAACTCCAGATGAAAGAGATGAAAAGTAACTTTCTGCTGATACATATATTCAGTTGAATGTTTTCTGTTGTTTGTGTTTCTGCATGGCTATTTAAAATGTGTGTTGGCATTATGTTGAAGGTAGCATAAAGACAAAGATACAGCTAGGGCAGAAGAGGGAGGTGAATGAGATTTGCTTTTTTGTTTTCTGGCAGCAGTGCTGGCTTAAATGCATCAGCTATGCCTTGATTACCCTTGAGAATCTTGTAGAAATAATCCAGAGCCCCCTCAAGGTTGAAAAATATCCTTCTTAAAAATCTTGTTTTAAATATGCTTTTAAGATAAATATTGTATAGTAGATAGAAAACTGAAATGGCATAGCTGTTTTAAAACAAGGGTCAGTAAATAGGAAGGTCAGTATGCAGTGCAGCTTCCTCTTTTAAATTTCATAAAATAACTTCCGTAAAATATTTAACACCTTTGTGCATTTTTGATGTCTGATGATACTGAAAGAAGAACTAACTGCTCATACCATATAGACTTAAATAGCTGCCTGTATTCTGAATGAGGACTGATAGAAAATATTGTTGTATATATCAACTCTTTTTATATTGGTTGCATTGCATTGAAAGAACTTGTGAAATGTATAATCTGGGTTTTGAGGAGTGAGACTAACATTTTATTGTAATTTGTTGAACATTTGGAACTGGAAGCAAATCTCTAACTTGATTTCAAATGATGCCTGCAAATCTGGAGTCATGGCTCAGTATCTTAAATCAGAGGGAATTTTAGTTGAATTAATTTTCCTGCTTTCTCAACTAGCTTCTTTAACAACAGCTATGTGCAAAAGTCCCTAGAAAACAGAAAATAAATATATGCTGTTGTACAGACATTCCCTTTGAGGGCTCTGCTTTCTGTTCTCAGCTAATGTGACACCTCCCTTTGCTGGTAAAACTGCACATGAACTGAAAACAGGTCAGTGAGCCTAATAAAAACAGACAGAACTGCAATCAAATTTGATATAAAAAGAAAAAATATTTTAGATTGATGGACATAGGGTAATAGTATTGAGATAGCTATTATTGAACATTATTCAAATTGAATTTTGTATATAGGTTTATTTGTATGACAGGTTTTAATGTATTTAATATATTGTAATTGGATTAGAATTTAAATAGTGGACTGTATAACAATCAAGATCATTGTGAAAGAGTACAGAAATGTGTATTATTAAACCTGTAAAATCCAAATCAATAAAATAAAAAGTAAACCTTAAAATGTCCCAAACCAATTTATCTTGCTTTTGCTGTGGCCCCAAGCATGTCTTTATATTTCCCTTATATTTGATATTTAATATATACTACTCTTCTCAAATGTGCTTTGCTTTGTATATCCTTTAAGGCAAGTTAAGTGCAACGTTTACTTTATAAACAGAAAATTCTAAGCAAAACAGTACGTATTGTATAGTTTTATGGTGTGTATATAGTTTTATGTGTGTATTCTTAAGCATGCATGTATCTCTGAACTATTTTTTCATCATATGCTAAAACTCAGTAAAACTCACTCATTATATGTACGTATGAACTCATCATATGTGAAAACATTTAACCTTTTTCCCCTTTAGGATAAGGGCATGGGAGAGTGAAAAAGTATTTCTTAATTTTTTGGTCTTGGATGACAAATGAGATAGGATGAGGAAGAAATCAAAACGTTGAATAGTAAGCATTGTTTACACACATTGAATCCCTAGAAATTGGAGCTTTCCCCTCAACTGATACGTAGACTGAACAGTAATGTGCGTCATCTGGGATCTAACACATAATCTAAATATGACAAATTTGAACTTTGGGAAGACAAAAGTTTACAGACTAATCTTATTCTGTGAAGCAAATTTTACAGCCTGCCTAAGACATCTTTCCTGTGATGCTCGGTGGTAACTGCCTGCACTTACTCTACAAAAAGAAACCAGAATTTGTGCGTAGCTTCTAGAAAGCCACTTCTTGCAGCCTTCTTTCTCATCAGTGCATATATGAACATAAACTTGCTCTGAAATAAAGTTACTGTTTGGATGTAACTGAAACTCTGAACACTTAAGAAGTAGAATACTTTTAAAAACTTTTGCTTTTAAAATGTCATTTAATGGTGAGTAGGTTTACACTGTCTGCCCTTTCTGAGCATAGGGGGTGTATTCCCGCTGAGCATGGGTTTCTTTCACCTCTCACACTGTCAAGATGTTAGGAAGAAAGAAAACACCTTTACTTTACATCCATGGATCTTGCTTTAGGAATTAATGGTGGTGTTGTGGCATCCTCAGTTATCTGCAGTAGTGGTTTTGTTCCTGCTTTGTGACTGTATCCACAAAAGTCAAAGCTTCAGCTGTACCAACAGCACTCATTTGGTTTCAGCTTTGGGATCTGCACTTAGAGGACATTAGATCTTCAGCAATTCTGTGGCCTTGTAGTCACCTGTGTCTCTCAGTGAATTGCACCAGACTCAGAATGGTTAAAGGGTTTAAAGAAATTATGCATTATTTTAATTTCTCTAAGGAGTTGTAGGTTTCTTGAAATGCCTTGTATTAGATCTTTTTGGTAGTGCATCAACTTTGCTCCGTGGATATAAAATGGAAAATGGTTAAAGCCACATTTGAGGCAGATACCTACATTCCCAGTGTAGTGGTAGTGTGCATTTGTTTTAAATCTTACTGAGCTTCTGCTAGAATTTCTTTCTTGTTGTCAGCTTGTAACCTATTCAAGCCCATTATCATCAAAATCAGTTCAGTGCTGCTTAAGCATATTGAAAATGTCATTTTGTGTAGCTATGAAAACTGATCACTGAAAAAAAGATAACTATGTATTAAAACTTGGTATATATAAAAAGATATGTCTTTTAAAATAGCCATTCCTACATGTCTTCCTGTTATATGAGATTTTTCTTTAGTCCAGTAGAACCATTCCTTAAAGTGATTGCAGAATGGCAATATTTGTACAAGAATCTTATTTTGAGGGCAGAGGGAACAGCAGACTAAAACGTCAACTGACAAGTGTCAACTGAGCAGCCTCCTGGAGGCATGTGTGGAAGCTCTGCACTGTTCTGATGCCACTGATGGTGACGGTCCCTGCATGCTGTAGTACACAGGGGGCCTGGTCCCTGCAGCGCTAGGTGCCCTGTTCCACTTAGGTAGGAGGAACAGACTTACCAGCCTCATTATAATGGGTATGAAGCAATTAAAGCTCCGTGTGAAAGCTGAGAACCTGTTCTGTGTCTTGAAGGCAGCTTTACCAGAATAGACATGCTTTTGCCAAGTTGCTCTTTGGAAAGAACATTAAGGATTGTAATGTTTAAACTTAATTTCCATGCCATTAAAGGGGGAAAAAAAAAAACCTTAAGGCTTTTGCAGTCTCTTTCCCAGTGGAGATGACAGTTAATCTGTGTAATTTGAATCAATGCAGTTCTGCCCAACTTGCAGTAGCACTTGTTCTCATCTCCCCTCACTTAGTCACTTCAGGGGTCTAAACCAGACAAAACCAAATTGTTGCTTTTCTTACCTTCACTTTTTTGTTTGATTTAGTTCCTGGATATGCACAGGAACCTGAAGGAGTGCTTGCCTGGCGCACTGGAGGGCCTGCAGTGTGTGATCCAGACAGACCGCCCTAATCTTGCTGGGCTGCTTCTAACTGCTGCAGGGTTGCATCCTCAGTGCAGAAAATTACTTCCATGTCAAGATTGTGTCAGTATTTCTTTCTGAAACCACCAGAGGGAGGAGTAAGCTCTTAGTAGCACTCTCCCATTTTAGGGACTAGATCTCCTTACATCAATAATAATGGTGTCATTTAGATATTTGGATGGTGAGGAAGAAAGGGTTATGTTAGAGTGGGATTATCCTTGGAGTGAAGGCTACAACTGCATCAAATTTCCCATTTAAAAAAAAAGAGGACGGGGGAGTTAATTGAAAGCAAGAGGATATTTTAAATGCTATCAGAAAGCTAAGTATTTAGAGTTTCCCAAACATTTTCTTTTTCCTTTTCTTAAAGGATTTGTGTGTGCATGCTACATGGCTTGCGAGGATTGCCCCTTAAGTCTTGTGACATTGGCAGGAAGATAGTTAAAAAATCTACCTGTGCCAGTGCTGGACATAGCTGAAAGTTTAAGATATGGCAAGTTCAAGCTAGCAGTAACCTGGTTTGACTTGCCTTGTTTTCAGATTTGCTTCNGACATTGGCAGGAAGATAGTTAAAAAATCTACCTGTGCCAGTGCTGGACATAGCTGAAAGTTTAAGCTATGGCAAGTTCAAGCTAGCAGTAAATTGACTGCTTAGACCTGCCTGGTTTGACTTGCCTTGTTTTCAAATTTGCTTCAAATAGAGATACTAAAGAAGAGATTCAAGAATTCAGCAGTAAGGTGGGATAGGCTACAAGATAAAGCACAGGAAGAAGTAGGTCTCCTCTGTTTTCTGATTTGGGATCTTATAATTTATCTAACACAACTATAGCTTTTCTATGGCTACAATGATAACATTTCCAACTGTTGCAATAGAAGCAGGCTGTGCTACCTTATGAGTAGATGTGGAAACATGCCTGAACATGAGATTTGTATCTGTATGAAATGGGGGCTCAATCTGGGAACCTTTCTGATTGAGATACAGTTATATTTATATAATTGTTGCTACACAGCTGGATTTTGTTATATGGCCACTTTTATGAGAATGGGAGAGAAAGGAAGAAGATGTAATATCAGTATTCTACCATTTTTTATTATTCCCTATTGAGTGCCTTTTTTTCTTTACCTCATCTTGCTTTCATAAAGGTGTGGATTGAATCTTCTCTTTTTTCAAGGTATCTACAAAACTTTCTGAAGTGTGATACTGTATTCTTGTTTTCTGTAGGGCTACTTTTTCATACTTTGGTGATGTTTTCTCCTTTGTGTCAGAGCACTGTTTTAACACTATGAGTTTAATTTAATCAGGCAATAAAATACTATACCAAACTGCTTTATGCTTTTCTCAGTTGTCTTAAATAACTTTCTCTTGCAATTCTGATAAAATTTGTTAATCTGGTGATTTTTTTTTCTTGTTTCAGTCAAAAGATAAAATGATGAGAGGATCACGCCGAGGATGTGTTAGACTCAGAGTAAGTGTTGTTTTCTTTGGTACATAATAACTTACTATGGATATGTGATCTCATGGAGAAAGCTATATGACAAAATAAGATGGATTAGTAGTGACATACGCTATAAAAAAGTTGTGATTTGCAGTTCTCATTTCTTTTTTTGTGTTTATGTGCATATATATGTATATAAATTTATGTCCTCTGTCTACAGAAGGTATAGGAAAACTTCTGCCCTTCTGATCTGTCTTTGCTCCATTCCTGTGTCCTCCATTTGGTCGATTGGGATGTTCTTTTGGGGTGCCACTTGACTGCATTTCATTCAGCATATTGCAGTGCTGCGTATTAATGTCAGGCAGCAGGTGGTCAGGCTCGAGCAAGGAAAACAAAGGAGGACTGGAAAGGGCAGGAAAAAGCCAGCAGGCAACTGTTGGGAAATCTCAGACAGGGGAGAACACAAATCCGGGAGACAGAGCTGAGGAGATGCAGACTGGGAAAGCTGTTAACTGAGATGCTTTTGCTCAGGACTTTTAACCTTGAATGCTGCTGTTGTACCTTAAGCGGCAGTATGGAGGTTTGCTGTGACAGTGACGTCTTTGTACCTCTAGGCATGCGCTTAGCGAGAAATTTTCTTGCGTCAATCCTTTTCCTGTACTTATTCCCATTCCTCATATGCTATCTGGCTCAGTATGAGGCTTTCTAATGTTGCTAGGAGGAGAGTCAGCAGGATAAGGGATGGGAATGGGAACTCTTTGGAATACTGAAGGAAGAGGGGCACAGGGAAGGGGCTCTGTGGTCTGACACACTGTCTCTTATATGCTGCAGCATATAAGAGCTTTGCCCTGCTTTCCTCCCATTTCTTCCTTCCTTGTGTTGTTACTCCCTTCGCATCTTTCTGTAGGGCTAATAATGGAGTCCTAGTAATCTTTTGAGAGTCTCCATTCATGTGGATTTCTGTATCTTGCTGGACTTTTCTTTCTGCCTTTTAATCTATTGATATTTTAATTTATAATCTCTTTAAAGGTAATATGAACTATATTTCCACAGATTCATAAGGATGTTTTTACGGATGTGTTATGTGGAAAAACTGAGTCTGAAAACCATGTCTACTTTAATAGTATTGTCAGCCTGTCAGTGTGGAGGTTGGTCTCAGCCTGTCAGTTTAACGAATATTAAAAGTGAACAATCTGTTCAGAGTTACATGATCTGTTTCTTATTAATTTAAGGAAAAAGCAGCACCTTTCTCTTCCCCTATCTGTCACCCTCCCACCCCAAATTGCTTTTTGGACTTTCCCTAAGATTTGTTGATTTACTTTCCCTGAATATTTGTGATGTTTGTGTAGGTTTTTTCTGAGGCAGGAAGTGGTCTTTTTCCTACTATTGTTGTAAAGAAGCTCTTTTGGCAGATGACAGCAATAGCAAGAGCTGAACAGATGGACTTCTGTAGTTTGAAATTCTATGAAAGAGGTTTTCTGTTTGGTTTAATTGTTCATTTGTAACTGTAGGTGTGAACATAAACAAACATATAATTCAAACAGTTTGCATAAAAATACTTCCCTTTGCCTTAATGGATTTTAATGCATTTTTGTTCCTCGTGTTCTTTTATTTGGGAATGCTGTCCCAAGACAGTCATCTTCTGTCTTTTATCCTGTGTCGTGGTGCATTTAGGAAGGTGTGTTCAGAGAGGAATGAATCCATGTGGTCTGCACTATGCTTAGGTCCTGACTGAGCTTTCAGGAATATATAATTAAACTTTCACATACTGGTTTGTCTTTTTCTTATCCATAGGTGTTTTCCACATGATAACAGAAGCATCTTTTATGCTTATGCTCAGACTCTTTGCCTTAGTATTAAAATTGGTGTGTGTACACTTTCTGCAACTGTGTACTGAGATTAGAGAATGCTATATTCTTCCTTCTCTGCAGTTTCCTCCCACCATTTTGTGTGGAAACAGGACTTAGTTACCTTAATTTTACCTTTTTGAGCCTTTAAGTAGTTTTATCTATGTTTTCTTTCTAATTTAACTATTTATATGTATTTTAATTATTCCCTAGTTTTATGTTTTTTGGTATTTCCTTACCAGCTAGAAAACTTTAAATCGTAGTCTTTATGTTTTGCTTCAGTTGCACTTAATTTTCATTTCTACCCCTCTGCTCACCTTTCCTTCCCCACCCCACAAGCATGTTTTTAGCTTAAAGAAACTTAGCAAACATGCAGTAAAACATTAATTCCTGCAAAACTCCTGAAGAAGTAAATGCCTCAGGAGTTCTGAGAACTCTTCTGAGAAGAGTGAAGAACAAGTATCACCAGAGCTTTGAATCAAGAACATGTTGTTGATAAGTGAATTTCTGCTTTGTCTTACTAGTAAATATGCAGGAAAGGAACCTAAAGGTTTCAGTTATTATGAGCCACAGGATCCAAAAGCACTATGGTTTGGTTACTCTGAGGAAAGTATCTTTGTCATGTTCTTGGTGTCTAGCTTAGAGATTTTTGATGTAGCTGATCATGAGGAGCTAGACTATGACTTTTTACAGCTGGTAGTGTTGTTTTCATTTATTGCATACCAAAACATGCACTTACAGGAGTCCTAGACATGTTTTATGTACAGATCTAAAAAAATTGCTCTGCCAAAATACATTTGGCCCAGCAAGGCCTGCCACAGGCACCCTGCACCGTCACCAGACAGCAGTCGTGTGCCGGAGTGTGGTGGCCGGTCATCTGCTTGTTGGTATGTCCTGGCCCTGGAGTTGTCCTAGAAAGACCTTTTTGGAAAACAGTCCTTCGGAGGAGTTAAGTGATACAGTCTTGACAGTGGGAGGAGGAAAACAGTTTGGAGCTACCCCTTCCAGCTCTATAGGTGTTACTCTTAAATAGCACCTGTCACTCCATCTTGTTTGCCTGTCGTAGGCTCAGCCCTACATGAGCTGGACCCATCTGCCAGGAAGCTCATATAGGGGCCATGAAGTTTTTTTTGTGTGAGCAAGATTGATTCAGGTCCCCCTGCCCCTAATCTGTGTCCAAGATATTCTTAGGTTTGAGCTGGTCTGGTTATTCATCTAACCCTCTATGCTGTAGTTGCTGTGTGATACTTGACCAAATGAGATGAAGCATTTGTCGGAATTGCCTTGTAGGGGCTCTTACTGTTGCTGTTTGCTGTTCTCTTGGACACTAAGAGCAGAACTTACCCTTTCAATATGTGTACTTCCCAGTGATGTCTTTGTGTTTGACGGGAGGGGGAAGGACAAAAAAGAGTAATGCTATGACTGCTGCAAAGGAAGAAAAACTGGGTAAATCTGTCTGTGATACTTGAAGCATTTTGAACTAGTGTTGCAATTTCTTGCGAACCCTTTTCTTGCGACTCTTTTAAATTTCCTCTTCCCTCAAGTGAAACTGCATCATTTGTGAAGTGTTTGGGTGGGGGAGGGAAGGAAGATGTGGATAGGTGTGTAAACAGCTGAGTACAGATGAGCTTCACACTATCATTCACTTGCATTTCCTGCTGCATCAGTGATTAGAAGACAGCTGCTTTTGATATACTGTGTTGACTCACTGCAGATATTTATTTAGGACCTGAAAAATAGATCATTGAATAGGTTGGGAACTTCTTTTTGTAAAATTTCTGTGTATTAATATTTTTATATGTGGGAAGTATTTATAATGTGTTAATCCCTACTCTTCTTTAAAATATAGGTTGGGATGTAATACAGAATAAATAGTAAATTACTGTTTACTTTAATGATGCTGTAGTATAGAGCCACCTCCATTCCAAAAGTAGATGATGCATATCATTATCCGGAAAATCCCAAAGTCATACAAATATCACTGCTTTTATCTGCAACTAAGGATTTAGCCTTAAAAAAAAAGCAGTCTTACATTCCCTGACCAAATAGAGAATCCCTCTGCTCGTTATGGTGTGCAGTTAGTGTCTAATTTCTCCCTGCTTTTTGCATTCCAGGGGTGTAGTGCTAGAGTGCTGGCTGCTGATGTCACTGCTTGCCTTATCAGGATTTTGTTCTTTGTTTCACAGGGAGCTGTGATTGGTATAGACGACGAGGACGACAGCACCTTCACAATAACTGTTGATCAGAAAACCTTCCATTTTCAGGGTGAGCTGAAAGGAGAGATTTTTTGTTTTCTTATATTGGAAACTGCTTCTTGTATTTGATGGATGATTTTAAATGTTTGGCAACAGAGCTGCATGAATGAGCGTACTGGGAACATTCTGGATTCAGGGGTGCTGCAGGTTAGGCAGGGATTTACATCTGCAGTGGATACATATGTGCTAGAAAGAGACTGTAGCTCTGGCAGGATTTGGAGATTAAAAATGTAAAAAATAAATCAATCCAAGGCAGAAAGTAATGGGCTTCTGATTATGGGTTGTGCTTACAAAACGTTTCTGATCTTCGTTATCAAGATACAATTATGCATTTCTGTATGAAGAGAATCAAGACTGGTCAGAAGGTTGCAGTTTGTATTTAAATAGAACTTAATACTCAATTATGAGGAGACTAGAGGAAACATTTGGCTTAAAGGTGGAGCTTTGCTTCGAGAATTACAAGCTTGCATTCTTTTCATCTACATTTCTGTGTCTTGTCTGCCAGTCATTTCTCTGCTATTATCCTTTTATTCACATTTACTAACACCAATGCCATCTGCCACTGCTATGTTTCGTCATTGCATGCTATGGTTCACCGGTAGAAAGGGTAAGGTACTATATTGTTATGCATTCCTTAAATTATTTTATCTGCAGCAGTAGGACAAAATATTGCGAAAATATTGGCTAAATAACTTATTTTCTAATGTTAAAATCCTAGGGGAGTTTGATAAAATAACTTTCAACTACTGTTTGTTAGTCCTTTTGTTCTTTCTCTAAAATGTAGTAACTGAAGTATGTAATTGTTTTGCATAGAGATAGAAAATGTAAATGTCAACAAGGCACGTTTGCATATAAAAATATTATTAGTCTGTATAAGCTGGAACAATTCTGTAACCTATATTATGCAGTATCTATTTGCAAATCAGTGATTTGTAAATGTGGTTTACATTACTAGTGTATTTTTGTGAATATTTTAATGGTAAATATTAATTGTATACTGGGTTGTCTTTGTAGTATGTATTCCTTGTGCTACAAGGAATAGCTTTCTTAAATGCTGCTGCTGTACTCTGTCTTTTCACTGCATTAAGCCTCATAAACATACCTTCATAATGCTGAGCTGACATCAATACTTAAATCCACTGTTTTCAAGGATAACTGATAAAATGCAAGCTAATTGCTAATGCAGGTAATGGAATGCCTTACTCTGGCAGTCTTTCAGTACTATGAAGCTAAACACTGCTTAATATTTGAGAACTTAATGCCTGTAAATCTACAAATCTCTCATCTGTAGTTACAAAAAAAGGCCCTTTTTTGGTATGTCTCTTTATTTGTACTCAGTAAGCTATATTGTCCTTAGGACAGATGTCTTAAAGAAGAGTGACAGTATTTGATTGAAGTATTGTTCTGCACTAAATAATGCAAATTTGAACACCAGCTTTGTGACATAATATATCATACTTTCTAAGTCTTTATTTGCATGCATTTCATATTGGGTGTGTATGTTTCTGTAGTTTAGAACTAAGATCATTTTATGCTTTACTGTTAGCTTATTTTGAAGATAACATACACGATTTCCAGCGAACTGGAGTAGCATAAGCACAGTATAAATACTGGTGTTGGGATATTTCAGTATAAAACAAACAGCTCTGTGAAACCATGTCTGTAGTTCTTAAAATCACTGCAAATATGTATTATATGGCTCCTGCAGCCTTTGCAACATATTTATAAAATGCTTGTTTGTTTGTGATGTTAATTTCATTTGATATTATACAGTATTATAAATCTATGTGAATTGTAGGTAAACATCAGTCATGAATGGTTAAGGGATAATTATGTAAATATAATGATGTATTCTCAGAACATGTAGAATACATATAGTATTTCTAATATTATTCCTTTTTTTTAAGTTATACAGATAGAGCTTCTGAACTGTGATATAGTCATAGCTATGAATATATTTACCCTTTATGCAAGAAGAGCCTTCTGAAGAAGGCTGCTTCAAAAACTGTATTTTTTTTAAAGACACAATCTCTTCCTTCCCTGACACCTCCCTTTTTTTCATTTGCAAGGACATCCAGAGGTCCAAGCAGTGTGGAGTCGTCTAGTTGGGAAAGGGAAGACAGAATGGTAGAAAAATATATGAGCTCGATTAAAGTTAAGTGGTAAAACATTAAAAAAAAAAAAAAGTCAGGATTTCATAATTTGCTGACCTGTGGATAAGTCAGGATCCCATCTGCAGTGGAACAGTTCCTCTTTCAGGCTCAAAAAGAAGAATATTTTCCTATACCCAGGCTTTAATTACTGATTGGTGAAGACTTGGATTTCCTTTGACCTTGGTGGCATTTTCAAGACAGGTAGTGATTGAATTTGGGAGAAGAAGGAAAAACTTTTTACTGTCTGAATTAATTATTTTCTGATGTTGTTTACTCAAAACTGCATTCTGTCTCTCTCTCAAGAATAACTGATGAGATGAAGGCAGATAAGGCATGTAAAGACATTTGATGGACTTCTCCCAGGAGTATTGCTTATATGTAACTGTGCTTGTGTTTGTGTAAATGAATTTTTTAAGTGTTAAAACTCCATCAGCTCCCTCAAAATTTTGCATGTCACTAGATCTTGGGAAATTCTTGAGTTTTTCTGGCATGTAGCTCATACGTGTTGCTGCCTGTGACAGTCCCTCTCTGTTATGTTTACCACTGTGATTCCTTGCGGCCATGTCTGTGCTGAACATTATTAAAAGTTAAAAAGTTATAAGTATAAAAATATGCAGTCATTGAGGAATGACTACGTAAATATCAAATGGTACCATATACTTAATATCTTGGTATAAAGGAGAAATGATTTGAACAAAGACTCATTTATATTTAGCATGTTCTGATTTTATTGTCAGCTTAGCTTTTGTTCTTCCAGGGTGCCCAGCAGATTTGTTTGCTGCTGTATTGATACCTGTTCACCCTGGATGGAGGAAGGGAGGGGCAGAAAGTCTGCAGCATTTGAAAATATACTTCAAGTAATGTATTAATCTCTTCAAGGCCCCTTTTTGTCATACCGTATAGTCAGTTTCATGGCTTGATCCCAAGACTTCTGAACTGAAGACTCGAGCATTCTCATGGCTTTGTTCAGACTGTATACAAAAATCCATTTAATCACTGAAGGTATTTGGAATAACCTGCTTCAGTCTAAACAGGACTTTCCTATTGGGAAGCTCTTTCTTAATAAGGTATTTCTTTCTTGCAGTAATACATGTCCCAGTTACAGATGTTCATAACCTTCAAACACTGGGATTTTTTTCTGTTTGTTTTCTAACATCTTTGTATCATCCTCTTGTTATAAGCGCTTTCCATTGGAAAATCAGTTCTTCTGTCCTCTGTATCATTTACCCGCTTTTTTCTGTTCTCTGGACTGCTGCTGACTTAAATTCAACATGGGAACATAATGTTCAAGATAGTCTAGCAAGAGTATTGTTGCCTTCTTTGTATCTGAACTGCTGTCTAACCTGAAATAATGAGTATTTTTTTTCACTGGTCTACTTTTCTAATGCATCATATTCAGGAATACAGATTTCTTTTATAACTGCTACCTGAAAATTCTGCAGTTATTCTTACAGCAAGCAGCTGAGCTCTTTGGAAGACAAGTCAGTCTCGTCTCCACTGTTCTGTGTAACAAAGGATTGAAAAATTGGAGGTGGTCCAGTGCATTGATCTGAGATGATCTTACTTTAGCATTTTTCTTTCCTTTCCCATTCCTACCACAAAACTCTCTGAGAGATGAAGCATGAATGCTGCTGTGAAACGTGCCCTGTTACATGAATGCTGGCAGCCAGCAAAGGTAGATCGCTCATCTCCCACCCCAACCTGCCCCAGTTCCTAGCTTCATTCGTGACTGCCTACCATCCCAGCTGAGAAAACAGGAAGATTTGCATAGTGAAGGGTTACCTTAATATGTATGAGCAGGGAATTTTTGTATTGGGAGGTGGGAATGGTTGTCCTGAGACAAGAACTTTAACAAGGCCTTTTTACAGGGCCTGCCTGCATTCCTGAGACTGTTTGGAGGCGTGAGAAACATTTTGGCCTACCAATTTGAGTTATCACTGGGCTAGAAAGAGTCATCAAGCCTAAACTGTCAACCAGTGTTGAGGTAGGATCAGGCAGAACTGAAAGCTGTGAATTGTGAGGAGGTTACGTGAATTATTTTAGGATGTGGATAAGAAAATGCTGTTGGGCCATTTACTAATCCCTTATAAGGTGGAGCTCTGAAATGTAAAAGTTGAATCTCTGAAAGCAGAAAGGATAGCCTGAAGAAAACTGAATGTGAAATGAGCTTTAGCAGGTATATTTTTACTTTTAAAATATACAGGGAAGGAAAGACTTGTATGTAGTTTCTTCTGTCATTTCTATTCCGACTGCAGTTTTAGAAGAGAGAATGCTTTCTGTGGTCTGGATGAAATGACCCTCTTAATTTGAAGGTCAAGTAAAATGTTTGACCTAGACCCTTACGGATCTGCCCAATCAGGTGTTTTAGGGAACATGGTACTGCAAATGTCCTCATAAGAAAATACATTTTCCGTACTAAGCCTCAAAACCACAAAAATGTGTGTGCCTGTCTTTTATTTGACAAACTGATGAGATTTTTCATTAACTGCTTTCTGCAATGTCACCCAAGGCTAGATCTACAGAGATTGTTAATGTAAATGACACCAACACAGCAAAATATTTTGAGTTAAGAAGACGACAAAAAAAAAAAAGGAAAAAAAAAGAAAAAGAAAAAAAACAACACAATAATAGTTTTGGGGGCAGGAACTACAACCTAAGGCCCTCCCATCTTACCAATGAGGGCTGAGTGACAAGGTTAAAAACGGGTGCTGTTCCTTGCTTGTGGCACTTGTGAAATACTGAATTTATTTTCTGCCTGGTGACATTTGGAAGAGGATGATGTGACCAGATCTGTTTCCATGACAGTCGCTCTAGCTGGGCTTGAATACCTTGGACCAGGAGGGAGTTACCCCGAACTTTCACTTCTTTGGCAATCTAAGTGGTTAGAGCAGTGGTGGGGAAGCAGAGTGGAGGCAGATTCTATATCCCGGTTGCTAAATGAAGGGAACTGGCAACTCTTAAATTTACGGTTCTAAATGACAGCTGCAATGTAAGTTGGCAAGGACCGAAAAACACAGGCAGGTCGTGATTTTCTGCTATCTGAACCCACTTCATTTTTACTGATTATCCTAAATAGGTGAGAAGCAGTTTTTAGGAATGTGAAGGACTCAGTAATGTGGCAGATATCTTATTCCGGAGCTCAGAAACCATGCTGAGTGATTAGGTAACAATGTAACAACAGTTTAGTTGGTTTCATAACATTGTAGATTAACTTTTTAAATATATTTTACACAGGAGACTACTGGCTGTCTTCTGTAAACAAGATTAGAGGAGATCTAAGAGTCTTCAATGGATATGGGGGGAACAGACTGGTCAATGCACCCACAAAACAAAAGAACAGTTGATTTTTGGGTGGAGAATAGCCGCAGAAGGAATACTAGCAGAAGGGGGAAGAATAAGTGCAACAGCCTCAAAATTCTAGAGTAAGTAAAATACTGAGACTGCAATCTACTGACTGATTTGGAATTGCTTCTGCTAGAAAGGTGTGTGTAAGGAATGATATTATGGCATTATGGTAAGTGTACGTGAGCCCCTGTCTACCTCACTTTGCATGCCTTTTCTATTGCTTCAGAGGTTTCCAATGACTTTAAAAGGCCATTTATTTAGCCATGGAATAGCCCCTTGACCCTGTCTGTATGGATTGTGACTTTTCCACCGTATCGGCTGCTATGAATATATATGCATTTCTCTATTGAGATTGGTGGCAAAAATCCTACTGATCTCAGTATAGTCAGAATTTTACCTCAGTGATCTGATTATTGGTCTGTAAACATAGTATACTGTTTCTTAATTTGATTGAAAAATTGCAGGAATTTTAAATAAAAAACAGTGGAAGATTTGTCTGAATAAAATGCACAATTGACTCTATTGACTCTCTGGGCGAAATAGATTTTTTTTTTCTGAGTTCTGCCTGTAAGTAGGTCACAGTGAATGAAAATAAAATACGCATTTTACTTCGAGGCAGCATGGTGTATTTTTAAATCAGCCAGTGATTTTTAACTAATTCTTGAGGTTTTCTTTCATCCCTATGCTCATGTAGACAAACGTGCACATACACAAACACACAGAGGCACCACCAAGGCAATTCTGGGGTGCTGTGTTTCTGTGTACTCCCTTCCAAGCATTGCTGAGCATGACCTAGAAATGCTAGTGGTAAGTGCTGTATCATGGAGAGGAGTGGCTGAACTTGTTTACATCCAATCCTTAGATGCTATTGAGCTTAGGCCAGGAAAAGTAATCTGTTCCATGCAGTTCTTTAACATTCTGTTTACGTTATATAAGTACGTATAATCCCTTTTCTCAACAAAATAAGCAAAATACTAGAATATAATAGGAATTCTAAGTTACAAAATTCATTTTCCATTTAGGAAATTGAGGTAGAGAGTATTTCATGTAGTTCTATTTCGTTTGACTTATTATTATCCTAGAATATAACTTTTTAAAATCACTGTCTTATCTGACTTTGGAATTCAGGAAATTCATAGACCACAGCCTCTTTTGGGGCTTGTAAAAACATCTCTTCTCCTGAATGATGGAAATCCCTCAGTAGAAGCCATGATTCTTGTCTTTAGTACTTTTTCCCTCCTGTGGTTTTCTCCTTGTTTAAAAATAATTACTTTTCTGTCTTCATGCTTCTTTGATGAAAGAGTTTATTCTTTATTTTCTATGAAATGACTGATAAAATACCTTATAAATAAGCTTAGTGAGGCAGAGATCACAAAAATACAGTGTCCTTCAAAACAGTTATCATGCTAAATCTCTTCATAGTGCAGTCACATACTTTAAAAATGTGCTGCTGCACACTGGTCATCAATGGAGTTGTGACTGTCAGAAGTGCCCCATCATTTTCTCTGTCATGCCTGAGACATCACAATAAATTATACAGGTAACTTGATACGGATGTACTATAGACAGAAAGGAGCCAGCAGATAAACACAGGGGAACAACTCGTAAATGTTATACTCACTCTGCTTTAAAAAAAAAAAAAAAAAAAAAAGTAAAAATGGCTTAATTGATATAGTGATGGTAAAGTTGCCATGTTTCAACCAAATGATTCAAACTTCTTGCGTAAAGCAATGAACATATGCAAACATTTCAGATGGTGTAAAGAGCACAGGATCAGTATCTTTCCAGCAGTGCCCAGTGACGGGAGGAGAGGCAGAGGGCTCAAACTGAAACACAGTTCTGTCATCTTGTGTAATGTTTTTTACTGTAAGGATGACTGAGCACTGGAACAGGCTGCCCGGGAGGTTGTGTAGTCTCCATCCTTGGAGATATTCCAAAGCTGGACAGGGTTCTGGGCAGTCTGCTCTAGGTGAGCCTGCTTGAGCAGGGAGGCTGGACTGGCTGGTCTCTGAAGGTCCCATCCAGCTATAACTGTTCTGTGACTGCTGTATGTGGCTTTGGAGGTCCCATGTGTGAATGTTCACTGGCAAATCTTACTGTGGCAAAAAAAGAGCTAGTGATTGTGGCATCTTAACATGGAGCAAAGCAGAGGGGCTCTCCCATTCTGTGAACTGCAGATGGTATTTGTATTTTTGTGTGTGCTACACATTGAGTTTAGGACCACAGGGTAACTATTGCACTAACTGATTAGACTAAGACCACAGTAAATATTCATGTAGTGTTGTGAGCTGATATATTTATTTTGTTTCAACTAGTATAAAATTGTGTGAAATGCCTATAAGTAGCTGAAGTACCACTTTTATTTTTAGAATAATAGCTATTTCTCATGTAGATGTTTTGCTATTTCTTATTTGGCTGCTGTAACGTTGATGTGTTAGGAAGAAGTAACTTGTTTCCTCCTCATTCCATGCTCTTCCTCTGCCCCTTCTCTTTCTAGATGCAGGATTTCAGACACTGTTACTCAATTTTTATAAAAAACAAGATACTAATGAAATTCCTTGGTTTTGAAAATAATTATTTTATCCTAAATATATTGGCAGAAAGAAATTCTGAAATAGCTTTCCTATAGAAAATAGGGAGATAATTAACTTAAAAATGGAGCCTGATCAAATCATGGAAAAGGTTGAAGTGATTTCAGGGCAATTGGGCAAGGAGCACGGGGCTACTCAGAGAGGAGTTCTTGTCCTCTAGCCACCGAGAAAAGGCTCCAGCATCTGCTGATGGTGAGTGAATATTACACAATGTGCATTACAAGCTTTTTCAGCTGAAAAGATATTAGAGCTGTATCTTTGGCCACAGTTACCATCTTTAAAATGAAAAATACCTTGGATATGTAGCTTTCCCTGCAGGTAAGAGGATAATGATCTCTGACCATTGTGTCTAGATTTTTTTTCCATAAATTGTTTCTGAGTGTGCTGGCTAATCTCTTTTTTTGAATGTTTCCATTGATTTTTTTTCCTTTCTTTTTCATCAGTGATCTTTTGGCAGCTGTTCAGTTCTAAATTGCTTTTACCATTAGGGAGCTTTTACTTGCACTTAATCTCATGGCAGCCATTTTGATTAGATTTAATACAACTTTTCTCTTGGCTTGCTGTACTAAAACCTGCATCCTACTGTCTTCTTCGTGATTTTCCTAAAAGGTGACATGAAGGAGGTCCAGGTTTGCTGTTGGTTATAGATGGTCAGTAGATTTAATGTTAATGTTAATGTTCAGTGTCCTGAACAGAGAGTGCTTATAAAAGGCTACACCATTTCTGTGTGGTAAGCAGCATCCTCATGGCAGCATTCCTGGACTTACAGTGACAGAGTGACAGATTGATGTGATTCCTGTCTTTAGTCTCCGGATCGATCGTGCTGTGCTACATGTTTGCCATGTCTGCAGCAGGTCACAGGGATGTGGCTTTGTTTTTCAAGTATATGGGGAAAAATAGCTTGCCTTTTTCATTCTGCTGAACTCTCATAAAACCAGGATAAACCTGTTTTTTGGAAATATAGGAGCTCTGAAAGCTTATTTTATTCATGTGTTTGGGAAGGGAAGTTTAGTTTTTCAACCATACTGGTTGTTTGGTTTCTACATGTCCCCTATTGCAGTGAGCCATAATCTGTTTGTACATAACTCCATATGCAAGTCTTAATGAGATAACTTCTATTAATGGACTACTATATATTGAGATTAATATTGAGTATAGTGAACTCTGCTGACAGTATGGGAGGTCATGAAAGGTCTGTTGCAATAAAAACATTAATTCATTGGTATGCTACTTAATTATTCCTTTTTTTAGTTTAAATATCATGGGCAATAAACCCTGAACCCAGGATTTTGGTATCCAATTAATTACAGCTAGCCAGTGTTGGTAATACAGTTCCCCAATTAAATGCCCCTTGCAAGAGGGAGGTGACTATTAAATAAGAACAATGAACAAACAAAGCCCAGAAAACAAACTCCAAAAACCTTAGACATGTTGAAATAACTTGACTTTTGCCACTTCGAACACCCATTTAAAAAGTTTTGAACACTTAAGTACTGGTAAATTAATGACTTGGTCCCTTCCTCTGCCAAAAGAGATAATCTTCATTGGAGATGTGAAGAAGTGACAAATACTTTCCTAGAGGAGCATTTATTAAATATATGTAGAAGACTTGAAGTGGGTTTGAGTGAGGGTGGGTTTGAGCCATAGAACTGCAAAGGGTAAAAACCAAAGAAACTAATAGAGGATAATAAGAGCACTGAACATAAAGCATTTTTGAGTCTGAATAGTACATTTGAGTATAATAACTTACGGATATTTTCTTTGACCTCCATAACAAATAAGTCAGATAGGAATCTTAGTTCTCTTATTCATAATAGGTGTTAGTGTGCTTAAGGTTTCCTTGATTTTAGCAAACTTCCTGTTTCTTTTAAATACCTTCCACTCAGATGCTGAACTAGGAACAATTGTCAATAGCTTTGCTAAATCTGTGCATGGGCCAGTTTATCTTCACAGCCTGCTTAATGCCTGTAACCTTTTTTTATTTCCTTTTGCTTTTTGTTCTTCTGCTATTTTGTTTAAATGCCCTTTCAGCATAGCAAGGAGCTCTTTCAGACTAGCAAAGTAAAGTGGGCAGGACGACATGTCTGTATTTGGGAGAGGAAAGGGGAAAAAAAAGAGTATTGGAAAGAACATGCCAGTGAATGGCAACAATAGCCCTTAATCAGGTTTGATCTGTTCTCCATCCTCCTTCTCCATCCCCTTTTCCTTATCCCACCAGTTGTGAAAGCTGCCCACTACCCACTTTAATCGTGACTTAATGCGTTACTTTTAACTATCACTGACTGCAACTGAGATGTATAAACCTGTTTGCTTGTCATTACTTCCTGACTTGGATTCTTAATGAAAACGATGTAACAAGTTTGTTGCAGAAATATGAAAATATTATTGTAGATGTTGCAGTTAACATATGACTCAGGTTCTAGTGAAAGACAGCTTTAGACTGGGAGTGTGTTAAATTTAACACTTATTATGTACTCCAGCTTATTCTCTGTGCTTCATTATTCAAAGCTGGTGTCTGCACTGAAGTGGAATATTACACATTGAACAGCTTGTGTTCGTTAAGAAAATTTTAAAAAGAATTTTGTGCATCTCATTTTCCTATGAGAATATGTAAGTTCTTATTTTCTTGAGTTCATATACTCACTACTGTATGTGTGATATCCTGGTTGGCAGTTGTAAATATAATTGGAATATTTGGGATTTGATGAATTGTAAGGAATGTCTATGAGAACTGTCTCCACATTAACATCCGTAATGATGGACAAGAATCAGATAAACACTCACTTAGCAGGAGGTCAGGGGAACCTTCTTTTCTCCGAGCGAGGTTCCAGGAGCAGGAGAGCTGGCGGCAGATCACTGCCCCCTGCCTCTGCTCGCCCACCTTTAGTGATCCGGTTCACAACCAGCACCATGGAATTTTTTTTCTGGGGCAAGGGAATGAGCTGAATCAGGTCAGGGAGGATGTGACTTCCGAGGCTCGTGCAAAGAAGCAGTGGAGTGTGTGGCCTGGCTGAGCCTTCCATTGAAGGACAAATGTACAGCTGTTTAAAATTGTCTCAGGTTTTAAACAAGTTGTAAGCAGTGATGAAACTGAAGAAATCGCCTCCAAATGGCACTTTATAATACAGAAACACCGTACTTTTTTCTCCTCTCACGTGTGGTGCTAAGTTATTCTTTATAAGCATATCTTGTATGTATGTGTGTATTTTTAATTGACAATGCTTAGGCCAATATTTGTAAAAGGAACTAAGACCTTGATTAAAAATGGATTTTGAAGACTCTTGTATGTACAAAGTCCACCTTAGTGCACTGCGATGGTGGTGGTCTGTGAAATTGTGTCCAAAATTGTGTTTGAATGTTATTATCGTTAGGTAATATCAGAAAAATGGTACAACTTAGAAAAAAATAGTTACAAACAAGCTTAAATTCTCAAGTAAAGGAATGTTAAATCCTGATTAGAGCAGGATCTGAAAATGTTTATGATTGGGAGTCATTACTAGAATACAATTTCTATCAAAGCATAAAAGTTCTTTTGCCTGTCTGATTATTTAAAACATCTTTTCTATAGTATAAATTAACACAAGAATGTTATTCTGTAATTACAAGCTGTAATTACAAAAAAAAAAAAGAGACAGGATTTTAAGACAACTGTGGAATTATGTACTCAATTATAGATATGGTTTAATTTCCATAGTGAGTGAGGATATTGCATCTGTTTGCTTTTAGTATATACCACCTAAAATATTTTAACACTGTATTTTGAATACTTTTTCAGCTCGAGATGCTGATGAGAGAGAGAAGTGGATTCATGCTTTAGAAGACACTATTCTCCGCCACACTCTTCAGCTTCAGGCAAGTTCCACTTTCACTCTTTTTGCCCAAACAGACCTTATATAACATCTAATTGGTCTATGGCCAATCCATTCTGATACGGTAAAATAATACAGGTATTGGAGATTAGAGTCTGTTTTTTTCTGTTGCAGCTCAGTAGGAGACTCCTCTGTCACGTTTCCAGGCTGATTTTTGCACATTTATTTCTTTGTTTGTTAAAGTTGGAGTTAACCCTTTCCAAGTCAAGCAGAACGAGACATCTGGAAAACCGTTATGTATGGCTATACCATCGTACTTACAGACTAAAATGAGGCAGCAACTGAATGTATATGATGACAAAAATGGTAAAATAGCTTGTGTTTGAATCCACTGCGTAGGGTGGCAGTTACCTTTCTTGTGACATTGAGCTAGGAAGAACTCTAACCTGAAGCATTTCCTCGGGATTACCCCTTCCCCCTCGGCGTTACTCCTTCCTGGATGCAGGTTTTTGGTTTGGAAACTTCCCCCCCGTCCCGTTGCTCTCCCCGCCGCGGCGGGCCCGGTAACCGCCGTTCCCCGGGGGCGGGGCGGCCGCTCCCGCCAGCCAATCGGCGGCCGCCTTAGTTCTGAGGCGAGCGGTGGGGCCGGCGGCTCCGCCCCGCCCCGGCGGCCGCTCCCCGCCCCGCGGCGGCGCGCGGAGGGATGGCCGGGGTGAGTACGGGGCAGGCGGCGGAGGGAGAGAGGCGGGGAGGCGCCGGGCTCCCCCCACGCCGCGGCCTCCCTACCTGGAAACCGGGCGCGGAGCCCGGGATGCGGCTCCTGGCGCGGGGCAGCGAGTGCGCGGAGGCGCCCGCGAGGCTCCGTCCCGTTCCCACCGCGGCTCCCGCCGCCCTCGCCGATGCTCCCTAGCTCGGGCGGCCGGAGCTCGGCGCTTTCGGTGCTCTTTTACTTTCCATTTCTTCGGGACCGCAGCGTGAAACGCGTTCCTGGTGGGACCGTTAGCTCGGCAGTCGCGGGGCGTCGGGTGCCCTGGGGAGGTTGGTTTTCCGCGGGAGGACGAGCAGATACCTGCCGCGTAAAGCCTTTGTGCGACTGCTTTTGCCCCAAGTTATTCCTCATTCTTGAGTTTTGTGTCTGATTTCCGCGTGGTTCTCGAACAACCTGCCGTCCTGGTTCGAGAGTTGGGAGCGAACCCTGGGTGAGTTTTCTCTGTCACGTCAGACGACATCTGTGAGCGCTATGATGCTAAGCCCAGCCGTGCGCGTGCCGGGTAAACCGACTGCGTGCAAGAGAGCAAATCAGTGCGGACTGGGGAGATGAAGCAGTGTCTGGATGTTGTCAGCTCTGATTTAGCCTCACTAATTCTATTTTTGCCTTAATGCTGTGGCTGGGTTGGCCCTAGGTTTGTATAATGGAAGTGTTTTGAAACACTTTTTTGTTTGTTTTTTTTCTGTTTCTTTTTTTTTTTTTTTTTTCCCCAAAAAGAAGCAGGAACTTGCAAGAATGAGTTACAGCTAAGGAACTGAGGAGGAACTGAGTCATAAATATGCTGGAATGGATAGAGAGTTCCTAGTTGCCCAGAGGTCTGATAATATTGCAGTATTAATGCTGGTAGTAATACTGTATTAAAATGAATCAAACAAAAGGGAGGAAACACTTCACATATCCTTGTAATGTAATTTCTCAAAATCTTGAAGCTGAAGTCTGTTGCTCTGCTTGCTACATATGTGTATGTTCTTATGCCAAAAGTGTTCCTGAACATGTGCTTGACTCCTGGTGTTAACTTTGTCTGCTGAGCTGTCCTTAGGGAGGAGACAGTTTATAGCATTGGCAGTGCCATTCCAAAGCCCAGATTTTGTTGTTGTCACATTGCCATGTCAGCGGCTTTCCAGAGGCAGCCCATCAGTGGCATCCTCCTCACAAGAAATAAGGGCAAGTGTGTGCATGTGGTGAAGATATGTGATGGTTTGAGTTTCTTATTTGCTTGGGCACAGGTAGGAGGGTGATAACTTATCTAAAATTTTCTTTTGTTCCTTAACAGAATCTGTCAAACAATCTCATTCGAGTAGGAAGGGCTTCTAGACTTCTTGTGTGGTTAAATACCCTGCTTTCATCCTCTATCCCTCGTGCTGCATGAACTTCATGGCTCAGGAATCTTCCCATACCTCTTAAAGATAATTCATGTTTTCTATGACCACAGTAACATGTCTCTACTGTGTCCTTAAAAGTGCAAGAACACTGTTAAGAGATGAAGCTACTTAATATAATGTACCAGAAGCTGTTCTCTTTTCATGCCATAAAGGAATTCTGCAATAAATGAAGTTAATATAAGCATTGTAAAAGGCTGAATGTCTGCATGTAGACTGGTACCTTTATCTTTCAAAAAAAGATCCTGTCCATAGCAGTCATGCTTCAACCTAAAGTGACAGGCCTGCTTCCTCCTTCCCCGCTAGCCATTAGCTCAAGTTTTCATGCTCATTCTTGCCTTAAATCTCATATCCTGAGATGTACTTTTCCTCTCCTTTGTGCAAGTGCTGCTACAAGGTTTTGGTGAGTGTCTGAAAGTGGTAGCTAAAGATATGATAGAAAATTTCATAAAAGATAATTACCAATTTGATTTAAAAACAAACAAATATAAACCTGAAAATGCATATCCTACAAATAACAGGGCTTTTTTGCTTTCTGAGCACATAGAACAGTTAAAATCCACGTAGGAGAGTCCTGCAGGCTACAAAGTTTGCAAAAGTGTAATGACAGTGCAGTGAGAATATACAGCTGAATTGGGAACTGGAGTTAGGAGTGACCTAAATTAATGCCATTCTCCCTGCTAGTCTCCTCTTCCTAGTTTGCTATTAACCCAGGTTAGTTTCCCCATAGAGTCGACTATGTGGCAATGCAAATGTTTGTGCTGACACAAAGAAAAAGCAGAGTAAGGGTAAGAACAAACAGGAGAACTGATCTTCTTTCTGGTTCACTTCTGCTGGTTTGAAGTGCCTGTGAAACTGTGCTGCTAGCAGCAGATTACTTAGTGTCATGTTAACCAAAATCTTTGATAAACTTTTTAAACTTGCAAATGAAAATAAAAAACACAGTAATTTTTTCTTACACATTTCCATCACATGAACTGTGCTGTTAATCACTGCCTTTCAGATACCACTTCTAGTGAGAGTCAAGAATATTTGGATAAAACTAAGAACAGATTCTTTAAGATGAACATTATATGCAATATAGTCTTCATATAATTGTGCAAGTGTATGGAGTTAACTGGCAAGTTCCCCTTCTCCAGATTTTGCAAGTTGTAGCGATAGTGAATGAATAGTGTGTGTGAATTAGCCACTTCCATACAAAATGATACAAGTAAAGAGATGGGACCCTAGG
The DNA here is from genome assembly GCA_013389825.1 of Crypturellus undulatus. NCBI lineage: Eukaryota > Metazoa > Chordata > Aves > Tinamiformes > Tinamidae > Crypturellus > Crypturellus undulatus. The sequence continues at coordinate 618,974 of VWPW01006730.1, read as the reverse complement.
ATATCTGTATCTTCTTAACAGTTGCTGTGAATTTGGCACAGAAATTATGTTTTAAAGGCAGAATTTTACACCTGTTTGTGTAAGTTTTGAACTTTGTTTTTTTTCCCCCTTGACCTGATAGTATCTATAGTTGCACAATGTCTTTGCTAAGCATTTTGTCCTTTGCAAAACAGTAATGCTTTTTTTCAAAAAAGGAGTGCAGCAATCTGACTGTTTGAAAGGTTCATTCTGTAACTCTTGAAATAGGTTTAAAAACAAATGTGTAACTGAGTTTAGAGTTTAAATATAAACTGAATCTAAGTTTAAATGTAAAAATCTAGCAGAAAAAAAATAGGTTAATATCTGCCACAAAAAAGGCAAGAAGTTACTGTTGTTTAGTGGCTTGCTTGTTGCTCTGTCATTTTTTCTGTTGTTGGCTATCAGGTGTTCATACATGCAGTATGCTACTACACAAGAACAAACATGCCTTAGATAAGGGATGTATTTCTGTTGTAGACTTGGGGTGGGGCAATGATGGAAAACACTGTTGCTCACTTCTCTAAACTGGTTCTCACAAGATTTTTTTGCTGGACTTGAACTCCTAATTAAATGAAGGCTGTAGCAAAAATACCTTTAAAAGGATAAGCAAGTCAGTCCGCTGGACAGCTTTCTCTTTGGCTGTCAAGTCTTCACTGCTGCCTCTATCTTTTTCTTCTTTTCTCTGCCTTCAATGCAGTTCATTTTGCATAGAGGTCCCCATGCAATGCTTTCATTTGAGAAATCCATCAGAAATTTTCAAATATACTTCTTCTGAGGATAATGTGATCTTTTCATCTCATCCTGATTTGAAAGGGCTAATTTAAATTGGGCTGGAATTCTCAGCATGGATAAGTCTTGAATACAAATACCTTAGTGGTGTGTGAGTGCTAGTAGTTCCATAGTGGAAATAGGAATCATGATATGTTTTTAAATTATTCTATAGTTTGTTGTTGCTCTTCCTTACTGCCTGTCCCCCCGTTCCAAAACAAAGCACGTGTGTGAAGGGAATGATTTTGCCAGGCTCTTGGCTTGAGACTTTTCACTCAAACCAGCATGGAAGGTCTTTGCAAGTTATTAGGTATCATGCAGATCCCACTACTGTTTGGTAGGTCAGTGTCCTGCTGGGTCCTGTGCATTTTTACTCCTACAGACATCAGCACTGGCTTGTGTCCTGTAAAGCAATCTGTTAGATTTATTAGTTGCTTGCTTCTCTCACCATTGGACCTGCTCATACAGCTTCTAATCCCCTTAAAGCATATATTTAGTGCTGATTGTTGATATAATATGATTATCTTTTTTAATTTGAAGAAACTTATTTGTAGAATCATAGCGGTTTGGAAGGGATGTCTGGATGTCATCTGTTCAATTCCTTTCTCAATGTGGAACCAACTTCAGGGTATTCAGAGTCATATTTGGCTGAGTTTTGAACTCTGCCTCCTAGGCTGGGGATTTTGCCATCTATGGGCAGTCTCTTTTGTCCATTTATGAATAGGAAAACAGCATGTAATATTTCTCATAAAAATTTGACTGCTGGTTCAGATGTGCAGTTTCCAAACTTGATTACTAGTTTAGGTGGACAGTTTTCTAGTTCACGTATTCAGTACGCCACTGTAAACTATTGAAAATAGTACCATTCTTTTGAAATCTTGTTTGCTACTTGTCAAGGAAAGAAGAAGAGGGAAAGTGAGAGCAAGAAGGCGCTTTTTCTTCCCCTAATGTGTCTTTGGATAATCAGATAAGAAAGAAATGAGTATTTGCCACTAAAGCCTACTCTCGCTTGTATGCCTGCTGTTTCTAAATTACTGTTGGGCTTGATATATCAAGTGAAGTGAAGAAGTCATATCTTAATTCAATGTGAATGGAGGCAAAATATTTAGGCTAGTGTAAAAGTTATGACACTGCTGTGAGGTATCAGGATTATGCTTCTGTTCTAAAGGACATTTCTTTCTTTGTCCTCTATGTGTTTTCTTATTTATTGAACTTAACCTGCAGAGTTTTTCAGGCCAGGAGTGCTTTAATATTTGTATTAAATTTCAGTGCGTGTATGTACATGATATGAAAAGTAATTGATTTCATGAATTCTATCAATTTTCTCTTTCATATTTAAAAATGTGTTTGACAAAAGTTGTTCATCTTTAAACATTTTTAAAATTTTAAATATTTTTATTTATTTTAATTTTATAAATTAAACATTTTAAATATACCATATGCAGAAGTGTGTGTTGTGAATTTTACATTAGGAAGGAAAAGAGATTTGTTAGTGAAGAAACTATAATCATTCTCCTGGCAGTGGTATTTTAGTCCTTGTTAGCATATATGCAGCAAATTGTAACAAATCAAATGCAGTGAAAAAGATGCAAATTACTTAGGTTTAAAGTAAGTAGGACAATCAAGTAATCTGTTCAAAGTTTTCTACTGGAAAGTGAAATCTTCTTTAAGAAGCAGCTTATCATTAATTTGCCCAGTCCTTCACTAAAGATATATGAATTGAGCTGAATTTCAATTGGCAGAGGTTCTTGAAGTGTGAAAAGAGCTGTCATATGTTTGGGTATCATTTTGTCGCCTTTAACTGAAATGTAAGAATATGGAAACATGAGACACTTTGCAGCAATGCGGATTTCTCTATCCTGTTTTCCAAAGAAACTCTAATTAATGCTGTTTAAAATGATATTTTAGATTATTTATAATCATATGCTTTGACATGTGATGATTAAATCCATTGCTGAAAATGTGTAGTAATTTACTGTTACTTATTTAACTGCAAGTAGAAAAGAAATATGCTCAGCTGTGTGCCTGTGCTTACACATTGCAAGATGGGAGGCAAAATAGCATTTATCAGCCAGTTGGCAGGCAAAACTGTATTTTTGTTATCATTTTTTTCAAAAACTTTAATTATATATTTGACTTTTTTTCTTTTAGGGTGTAGATTCAGGATTCGTTCCCAGTGTTCATGATTTTGATAAGAAACTTACTGAGGCTGATGCATACTTACAGATCTTGATAGATCAACTGAAGGTATGTTAGCAAACTCTGGGTGTATTGATTGTGCTCTGAGCTTGCACATCAGTGTGGTTTTTGAGGCTTGAATGAAAAGTAGCTGGACAACAGGAGGAAGTCATGGTTTACACTCTAAATGTATTTTGGTAAGTGGGAGAGGCAAAGGGAGCTTATTTATCTAGCTGAGCAGAAAATGAACATGAAAAAGCATACCTTTCACTCGTGAAGTCTGCTGGTGTCAGAATTTTTCTCCCTAGATTAGGATATTACTTCTGAAATAAAAAGTTCATCACTAGAAGTAATAAAATGTTATTATAAGTTTGATGACAATGTGCGATTATTTGTTTCTCTTAGAATAGATTTTGGAATTGTTAAAATAGTTAGAAAACTGGAATAACTGTAAAAAGATTTTTATAGAATGCTTTGCAGCAACTGAAATATACACTTATACATATAACTTCATGGAATTGTCAGAGATGAGTTTCATTTTAAAACAAAATTAAGTTATTGTCTAGCTCATAGTGTTTCAAAATTTATTTTGAGAAAACTTTGTCATGTAATGTGTAATTACAGTTGCAAATAATTGGAGTGTTTGTTGCAGTAGTGATAGATATCTTTGTCCTAGAGTAAAATTGTTCTGTAGAAATTCTGCAGTACTTATGCTGTGCATGTGTGCTTTAAAAGTAGGAGGAGAGGTAAGGGATGATAGGGTGATAATCTCGCAGCACCCATCTTATTGGGAAAAACAGATTTTATTTATTTATTTTTTCTGTTGGCTAGGACAGGTTTTTTTTTTCTCCATGATTCAGCGGGTTAAAATTACATTTAGATTGTTTCCATTCTGCTGGTTTGGATTTTTTTTGCTGATATTCTTGAGCAAGTACTGCATGTGGTATATTCAGCAAAAAAAAAAAAAACCAAAACCCAATCCTTCTGGAGAGAGACAAGATCGTACAAGCAGAAATGGAGGTGAACAGGAGCTGCAAACAGAATTCAAAGCTAAACTGCAAAGACTTGATTCAGGAGTTATATCTGTCTCATGCTCCCAGGCCATGTAGCAGGAAGAGAATGCAAGGGAAACATGCTGCACTGAAGGAAGGTATTTAAATCTGAATGCCTTATTATTCAGGACAACTGTGGGGAGGAGGTATAGGACCTAATAATGAGAGAAGAGGAAATTTAAGAATGGACAGAGACTGACTACAGTCTTTTTTTAGAACCAGAAATCGGCTCTCAAGGGAGAGTTACATAAGTAACTAGGTTTGAGATGGGCAGTTGAGTGAAGTACAGTCATTCCGCTCCTCAAAAATGCAGTGTCTTTTCTGAGCAAGGTTGGCTGTGATGAACATTTGAATATTATCTTTAATCATATTTCTTTTTTGAACAACTTGTACTTATTTCTATCTGCAGATCTGAATGCTCTGAAAGGCAGCTGTATTTGTTTAAGCTTAGCTTATATTAAATAGACAATCTTGTCAGTAAGAATTCGTTTAGCTGCATCTCATATCCCACTTTCATTAAAAGATATATACAGAACCCAATGCTGTGAAATTCCTATTGGTCTTTGCTAAGAAACACATATAAATCTAATAGCAATTGATATTAACTGAGAGTTAGTGGAGAGGGTTGATAAGAATCAAGGTGCTGCTGTGGTAAGCACACTTAATGCCCTAAAGATCTGAAGTGTTCTGAGGAATGTCACTTTTGTTACCTAATCCTTTTGTTCAAACCCCAGCAAAAATTCTGGGACTAGCTTTAAGAGCTGAGATCCTGTGTCTTGCAAAGGCGGGTAATGTGATAACTGAGTTGCAGTTTTTGTACTGCAAATGCTGTGAAAAAAATATTAAGTAGTAGGTGCACTGGTTTGTAATACCAAGATCCATATACCTTCAAAATGCTTGAACACCTTGTTAACCATTTTGCACCTTGTTAAATACTTTTGGTTTTGACTTTTCAGTGTTTCTGGCTGATATTATTTGGGAAAATAGCATTTTTGGTGTTTTCACAAATATATTTTTCTTTTAGCTGTTTGATGAAAAACTTCAGAACTGCAAAGATGATGAACAGAGAAAAGCAAGTATATTTTATGTTAAATATTGCTTATTTTGCTTTATGTGGTGGATTTGTTCATCAATTTCATATAGAGTGTATAGAAGTTTTAAATTGTCTATTTTCACATTCCTCCAGTTGTCAAAGGCACTTAAAACATCTTAAGTAACTGATAACAGTATAATTTATGTAGTAGTAGGAAGTGAGCGTAATCTTTTAGCAATACTGAGTGTTTTTGAAACATTAAAAGTTTCAGTTTGTATAGTATATCATCTAAAGCATTTTGACCTAAATTTGCTATTTAGTCTTTAGCAAAGGTTAATGTTTGATGTGTTTGTGGGAGTAGCAAAGCTATTCTTTAAAAAAAAAAAAAAAAATCACATCATTGGTCTGCATCCCACCTACTTCTGTGGTTAACATAGTTCATGTTGGAACTCCGAGAATGATTTATTTCATTTATCTTAGTTAAGGATGCCCAAAACTGGAGGGCATTACCTTTTTAGCTAGACAGTAGTTCATTTAACTGATGGCTGTTTCTTTTGTATCCCCTCCCATTCCATTTTGCAAAACAAGTTTGTAGGTCAAAGTCCAGTCACTGTGTTTAAGAAAGCCTGGCACGTATTTTTGGTGCTGTGGGTTTAGCATAAGTGAACATGCTAGTTTTGTATGTGAATGTATGGTGGGTAGGAAAGATTTAGCATGTAAGTATACTATATAAGGTGTTTATTATCGAATAATTGCTTTTGTTTCAGTAAATCTAGTAATCTAAATATTTTAAAGTAGTAGTGTACTTTTTTCTCTTTTGCTATTGAAAAACAAGCTGTTTTTCTTTCAGTGTTTTTTTCCAGTTTTGAAAGCAGTTTGATGTCTATCTGTGATAAGCTTGCTTCCCTATGCAGTTGTGTATGATGTTTGTGACCTTGCATATGTTACCCGTTTAGTTACGGCATCCAAATGACTTTGCAGTGATGGTCTGTCTTTCTGTTGGTTTTTTTTTTAAATTATTATTTTTTATTTGTTGTTGTATGTGCAGGTTTTAAAAATAACTCTGAAGTGCAGGCATTCTCCATTTAAGCATGTTTAATCTCTAGACAGCTGACTAGAAAGAATAAGACCTTCTGTATTTTTCCTTCCTATGATTTTTACTGGGGAAAATTGTCCTTGAATTTTGCCCTCTCTCCAGATGCTGTTTTGCAGATCAGGCAGTACTTTTTTTCTTTTTTTTCTTTTTTTTTTTTTTTCTCATGTTAAAGTGCTTCTGATCCCTGGAGATGTCTCACATGTGCTAAGTTAGAGGTTAGATGATTTCTTCCTCCATAGCTGCAAAGTATCTACAGAATAGACATTATAGGAAAAGGAAGAGGCTGATTTAGAAGAGGATCAGATTCTCTGATTGATGAGTATTGTGATTTACTATAAATTCTTTGTTTAAGAAAAGTAAAAAACAAAAACCTTTCAATCACTTTTTTGATCACGTCTACTCTTGGATTAAAGCAGAGATTTGATAACAAATCTAGCATTTTTCCCGTTTATGTAAATATGGTTCAGTTATCATGTGAGTCTAACCTGCAGGACCACTTTCTGGTGAAGCAAGACTTGATTATTTGAACACAATGTGTTTGAGAGCTGCATGCTGTTTTCGGCAACTACTTATGGCCAGGCCTTTAAAACCTGCTGTTTTTGTGAGTGTGCAGAGAATTAGACAAACTGTTTTAATTTCAGAATCTTTTGTCTTTTAAAGATAATGGCATAGGCTATAGATGTTCCAAGATGCCTCAGGATCTCTTGGATATTATACTTGTGAGGCATGGAGATTTTTTGAACTTGGAAGAAGACAGTGCAGATACGAATTTGATGAATTGCGTAGACTCTGAGGAATACTGCAATTATCACGAAGTCCCTGTGTTACACTGGTGCTCCTGGCAGAACCACAACTAACACTAGTAGTAGGATCATATGGATTGCAAACATACTATAACTTTCAGTGCTACCAATTTTGTGGAAGCTACTGATACAGTACCACATATATATGATTATATGGGAAAAAAAGGAAAGGGGAAAAATCTGAGAGTACTGGCATTTCCTAGTGAAGACAAAATTGGACCTTATTTGCTTTGTGTCATCAGTTTTATTAGTGAGAACTCCATTTCTGTTTAGTTTCCTGAAACTATGTTGACCACAGAGATCTTGGGGAAAATAAAACTGTAAGCATCCAAGTGTCACAGCAGTGGAGAAGTGTATATAGGGCAAGCTGAATGAAGCTGACATTTTTTGACAAGCTTTCAGGCAAAAGTGTAGCCGTTGTCTGCACAGCTCTGGCTCACAGTAAGTACTTTTTGTGAAGTAAAGCCCAGACTGAGCAAAGAGCTTCAGGTTTTGACTGATTACAGGACAGCTGTCCCTACATGCTCCTACTCTCTCCCTTTGGACAAGCTGATACAGCTCTGTAGCCATGTGATTGCAGAGTACAGCAAAAATCCTAATCCATGAAATAAAATTAACTTTTTGTTGGATCATCAGTGGCTTCTTAAAAAATGAGATACCACAGAAATAACAAGCAGCAGGTAAATGGTTTCAGTGGCCGCTTGCAGTTTAATTGAATTGGATTTTGGATGGGGCTGTTTTCAGCAACCCTAAGTCGATTTGAAACAACGATGTTTCTCTTAACATTGGTACAGATACCGAGGGAGACAGGGATGCAGAAGATAATGCATGTCTACATCAAATTGATGTTTGAATTGAAAATACATCTGCTTATTGCCTAGAAATAGAATACTATGTATTAAAATTTTGTCTTCACCCACTTTCAAAATTGAGTAGGGATCTTGAAGAGAGAAAAAAGAGATAATTTTTAGGTAGTAAGTGACATTAATTGGTTTTATTTTTATTGGCTTTTTCTAAAAATCTTCAACACACTTCCTGTTTATGATTTTATTTGCAACTTTTATGAAAGGTCTATTTTTTTTTTACTTTAGTATTTTTTTAGAGCAACTGTGTCTAAATAGAAGAAAAGAGATTTAAGAAAAAGAGCAGAGAAGTGAAGATAGCAGGGTGTATGCACAGTATCTTAGCTGTCAAGAGGAGGTGCAAGCCTTGTCCCAACATCTCCCACAAGCTTTTGTAAGCAAACTGATGTTGTTGCTTGTGATCCTCCACTTGTTTTTCTGCTGTCAGTGTCAGGTCTATAGTATGTTTATATAAAAATCTCATGGGGGAGAGTTCATGAACTTTATTTTATGGCTGCTTCCTTCCCAGCTCTAGAATTATGCATTGCTTATGAAACCCTGGACTTTTTCATATCAGTGTTTTGCACACTCTTACAAATGAAGTGTGCAAATTGTGCATAAAATAGATAACCCTTAGAAACAAAACAAACCTATCCCTTTATATTCTGTCCAGTGCATTTTAGTTTAGAAGTTAGTTTATTTCATTTTATTTATTTCATTTGTTTAGCTGTAAGGGTCAGGGATGGTGCTTTTTAGATAGGGTCTCTCTGGGTCTGACTTGCCTGCACTGTTGTCTTAATTTTGTGTATGTGTGAAAAAGATAGAATATTGTAATTTTCTATGCCGCATTCTTGCAAGGTAGCCAAAGAATGGAAAAGTGTGGAGAGAAAATGGTTGAGTGCATACTCTGTGTTACTACTTAACATATAATAAATTATTAAAAGGCCTAAAAAGGAAAGAAAAAATGCCATTCTATAATTCCTATATGGATTTGCATAACCCCTTTACCTCAGATTTTCTGTGTGATTTTGGACAAATTACCTTTTGTCTGAGCATAGTGATCAATTTAAAATAATCTAGCCTAGGTATCAATTAATCTCTCTTTAATTTGTAAATGGCTAGGAGGAGAAACATTATAATCAAATTACATTATATGACTTGTCATTACTTTCCAATTTTCAAGAAAGATTTTATCAAAGAAAGGAATGAGATACTAATCTAGGAATGAGATACTAATCTATTCAATCTGTAATTACATTGTTATACACTAGAAAAATAATAGAAAAGGCTCATGCCTACTTACAGTTAGCTATAAAATGAATGATTCTTTTTGACTGTTCAGCCTTCCAGCTGACAAGATCTGTATATTTGAGTATGTTGCCTATTCTGTTTTGGTACTAAAAGACACAGGACTTCACTGAGTTATTGTCATATTTAAAATACTTTAGTTTGTCAATACATGTTGATAAAATTTGATTTTGAGGTATGCTAGAGGCATGAAAATAAGACGGAAAAGAAAGGAGGAATTTATAGTTGTTGTCATATATTTTTGCTTGCATCAGAAATGAATATGCTTAGCTTTATAATATAGTAACTTCTAAATATTGTTTGCTAGGTCAGTCAAATATATCCAGTGGAAGAGTGTAGGTGCCATATGCCAATTAAGCATAGGTTGAGGAAAATGAAGAAAATATTTATTTTCTGTATGAACAGTAAAACAAAGTTTAACAGACAGCTTTTTCCCTGACATTAGCTGGAAAGCTATGTCTAGATTTTTATCCACATAAGCTGACACTGTTTGTTCCTGTAGACTTGCATAGATGTGACTTTCCTATAGTGTAGAACCTGTGCTCACAATGCTGCATGGGGACAAAAGTTACTTTGCACGTTTTGGTTCTTCAGGAATCCTGAAGACTGTGATTGAAGTCCCATGAGACATTCATGTTAATCAAAACAGAGAGGTTCTGTAATTGAATTAGTTTTGGCTCAGTGCTGAGTCCAATGTAATAATTTTGCCCTCAGCAGATAGGTACAAGGACATCAACAGGATGCATATGCTTCTTAAATAGGTCATGCTTATGTGTAAAAAATGCATGCAGATATCTTTTCCATGCCTAAAGATTTCCTCTATGGAATTCAACTTTATGAACAAGTGTTTCTAGATAAAATTTTTAATTAGGCAGATTTCCAGTGCACTTTTACTGGTGACTTGGAACAAGAAATGTGTGTGCTGTTATTTTATGTCTTTTTTTTTTTTTTTTTTTTTTTTTAAGTGGGCTTCCCAAACTATGGGAGCTATTACACTTAAATGATGGTATTTTCAAATAATACCAGCTAACGAAATGTTCATCATTCATCATTCAGCATTCAGCAATTTAAGGTTACAAACTGAAGTTAGAGTGAATCCTTACACTGAAATCCATTTTGTTGCTGTTATGCTGTTAATGTTATGCAAAACTGAAGTGTGCACTAAAATGGGTAAATATGTCACTACTTAGGAGGTCCTAAACTCATCCTCTTTAAGCTGTAATCATCAGTTTGATTTTGTTCTTATCCATTACAGAGTAAAACTTCTAAATGTCTATTTACAAAAATCTTCTTTTGCAGATTGCTTCCTTTCTTCTACCCCTCTCCTAGTTCAAAATTAAACAGAATGTTTGTAGTACAGTATTTAAGTAAACTAGAGACTTGAAATTCCTCCTCTAACCAAATTATTTGGAATTTCTTTGCAGAAAATTGAAAGTCTCAAAGAAACAACCAGTGTAAGTTTTAAAATCTGTTTTAAAATCTGTAAGTTTTTAAAATCTGTTACATATGGTTTCTTTAAAAACTGCCTCATTCTTGTGAATGGTTTTTAAGGTTTTAATTGTTTTTTTTTAATGTTGGATCAGTAGTGGGGAGAAAAAAACCCTACATTTCAGACTAGTTTCAAGGGAGCGTGTTTCATGCTTTGGTCAGATGTTAACTTTATTTCAAACTTTTTGCGTGGGTTCAACTTTACTGAATATAATTTTGAAACAGAACAAACAAAACCTACTTTTTTTTTCTTGAAATCTTATTTTTAATCCCAAAATATTTGTGTAGAGCCATTGGTGGCTTGGAAATGTGGTGCAGAAACATATCAGCATGTGGCTTGTGCCTGGCAGCATGCTTATTTTTCAATTGAACTTCTCAGGATACAAGATAATCCTGTGGGATTATTGATAACATAGACCCTGGATAATCCTATAGTTTTATGGGGAAGTTGCAGTGTTGGGTATAAACCACCATTACAGGGGAAAACCTCTAGTTAATATTACTAAATTCCCTCTGATTCCTACACCAGTATCAAAATTTTCCCTTATTTCCCTTCCACCCAGCATTTACCCACAGATTTGTGCTCTGCTTGGTTTTCTATAAATATACTTTTTCTTGCCTCTTTTAAGGCACATTCTAGGTCTTTCTAAGCTAATATGTTATTCAGTGCTGTTTGGAGATTTTGTTTGCTTTTTAACCCTATCACAACTTTCTTGCTCTTTTCATCACTTTCTCTCCTTGCTTCCCAGTCTTGTCATCCTGACAGGCTGATGTTAATTTTTCCCAGAGCTCTTGTTTTATGCCATGGTTCTCTGTTTTTGCTTCTCATCTTCAGCACTTTCATGGTACTCTCTGCTGCTCTTCTTTTGCAGTATCTCATCATATGTTAAGTACCAGAACTTGCATTGTTTCCTTTTGTCAAGAACTTAACTGCTTTCTTGTTACTTTATTTGTTTTCCCTCTGTCTTTACTTTCAGCTTTGACAGAATTTGTCAAGTGTCTAAACCAAGGGATATCTTTATTAAAACAAAAAAAAAGCAGTGCTGCACAAATGTAATGGGTATGCTACTTGCTCAGCAGTTACCCGCTTACACCTGCTCTGATTTTCTATTGCTGTGCTATTGTCTTCATAAAAAAAAAAAAAAAAAAAGGGTGGGAGGAAGGTAAAATAGAGCTCTACAGAAGTGAAGGTCTGTTTAATTCTTTTTGAATATTTCAGTTAATGTTGTATGTAAACTGTTAAGATATCTGTAAATACAAAATAAAAGATGCTGATTTTGTTTTTATTTTCTGATTTTTCTAGAGTATGGTAGAATCAATAAAACACTGCATTGTGTTGCTGCAGATTGCTAAAGTAAGTACACTGTAAACGATTTTGAACTGTAGTTATATGGTATTAGTTTGTGTAAAAGCTCATTTTTTATCAGGTAGTTGAAATCCTAGAATATGCTCTACCACAGATGTTCCAGAATATATTTTTTAAAATGGCATAGATTAACTTTTACTAGTATTTTAATAATGTTTCAGTACTATTGAGTTCTATAGCAGACAGTCATGTTCATAGCCCAAATTTTAATTAGTTTATTCAGCCTTTTGCCATTATTTGGGTTTTATTAACAAAATAGTTCTAAACATATAGACTATAGTCAATATAACCTAATTTGTTTTGTAATTTGTAAAGCTTCTAAAATACGAGGATAGGTGATTTATTGTTAGAGGTGGAGGGAAAGAATTCCCATACACACACAAAAACACCTCTTCAATAGAATAGAACACATTTGACAGTCATAAAGTTTATACTTAAAGGTTGTGCTATATTTTTCCTGTGTTACCATTGCAAATGTGTTTTTAAAGTACTAGCGTCCCTGCATTCAGCAGGTCAGGCTTCCCACCTGAGAAGAAGCTTTAGATATTTACTTTCAGGTTTTGGATAAGCTGTCTGTATAAGTGTATATTTCATTGACTCAGTTGAAAAATCTGATTTTTTTTTTGTATGTTAGCTAGTATAACAAATGATAAAATTAATAATTGCTGTGGCTCATCAGATAGCATCACTACTAGCATTGCTTCCAAAGCATTTGATTACTTCCTCACAAGCTGCAGTGATACTCCTGGGTCACTAGGTCAGGATTGGTGCTGTTTTGAATCTGCTTTAAAAATTTCTCTTCATCTTCTTGTCTGCAGGGCAATTTTTACTGACCTGAAGTAGCTCTTCAGAAAACTTATGTTCCAAAAAGCTCAACATGCAAAAAAAAAAAAAAAAAGTTCTAAATCTTCTGAAGTTTTGCAGAGTTTGAAATTAGTCTAAATCAGCCTTCTAAAAATGTAAGGATAACAGAACAAAAATTTAATGAAACTAACTAGTCTTTCTGCTTCATTTAAGACTGACCAGCGTAAAACAAAAAATGGTCATTGTTATAATCTAAACTGATTTGACCAAGCTTTTAGTAAGTTGCAAGTTCATGATTATCTTGGAGCTTCTTGAAATAGGAATTATGTGTGAAAATAATTGGGTAATGCACTTAGACTTTCACAGCACTTATTATTTTGTTATCTTGCTAAAGATAGTGAGATTTGCTTATTGGAATTTTTTTTCAGCTTCTGCTCTGACAGGCTTTCGTATGTGAAATGTAGAGTATGTTAGCTATGAGCTGTTTATGTGTCAGGAAAGAAACTGCGGAGAGACTAACACTATTTTCAGAATTTAAGACTGAATTTAATCTAATTTATTCAGAAATAGGCATAGGCATTGTACTCTGGATGAACTGCTCCTTAACTGATTAAATGCTTCCGCTCGTCTTCGTTTCTAGATGCCTGACATGTTTTACAGAGTTCTGATGCCTGTGAAAGTTGAAGTACTTAGAACTGTGCAGTTCTAAATTCAGGTTCCTCTCGGTTCAGTACCCGAGTTCAGTCCGTCTTTAAGTACTCACTTCAAGTGTCAGTAGTTCAGTTAAGTCATGTCAGTGCTTAATAATTTGCTATCATTTGATACTGGGTATATTTAGAATTACATTAGTACCACAGTACCAGCAGGTTGTGTCACTGTTTGGTGGATTTGGCAGCTGACCAGACCTGTAAATTGCTTAAAGTAGCTTGGAGAAATAATGTGTAACAAATGATTGCCTGGTATTTGGTTACTTACCATACAAATGTATCTAACTGTTGTGATGGTCACAGAGAATCAGTTCCTGTGAATTTTTGCACATTTTAGCTGTATTATGCAATACAGTAGCAAAAGTGGGAGCCGAATTATAGTCTGCTTTTCAGATTCTTGATCAAAGCCAACTCCAGGCAGCTGAGTTGGCTTTCAGAGCCTGCTGGATTCCTTTTCCCTAATATGCTATGGGTGAGTTTAGTGGGTTGAGGTCAAATAGCATTTTATCTTGTGCTGATAATAAGCTTATCTATTTTATATTTTGTTGAAAAGTAGCTTGTTAACAATGGGCAAACTGAACTTGTAGTAGCCAATTTTTTGATCAGGTTTATGTCTCCAGGTAGCATATAGGCATAAAGGAAGATGTGGAGTCGGGGTCTTTTTTGAGACTCATTCAATAAATGGAAGAAGTTGATTCATGCACAGCCTCTCTAAATCTTCCTGCTCTTTTAATAACCTTTTAATAACCTTTTGATGAGCTTTTCTGATATCCTGATTTCTTACTGCTGTAGGAAATAAGAGATTAAGTCTGTATGTGAAACTTTAGAAGTGTAAAAACTTCTTGATTCTGACTGGCAGCTTTCTGTTCAGTCCTTCAGTATATAACCTTTTATATTTTTAAGTTATTTATTTTATGTATTTATTATTTTCTCCAAAGCTATAAGGCAAGTATGGCTGCTAGAATAGAACCTTTTTGTTGATACCCCTCCCATTTTTATTTCTCCAGGATCTTTCCTATTAGGGAACTCACTTCATGCTTACCTGTTGATTGCTTGCATATATTGACAAACAATATTGCTTTTTGTAAATATGTTCAGTTTCAAGTATGTAGTCATTTATTTTTTGGATGATTTTGAGGTACTGAGGCAAATCGATTTCTTATCATGCACTAGGTTGCACTGCTTTGTGGAGTTATCACAGCCTGTTTTCTATTATAAGTAATAGGAATATGAAAAAATGAATAAGGAATACTGAAGTAAATAACAACTCAATAGTTATATAATATACTACAGTGCTTTTGCAAATACATTTTACCAAAAAGTAATCAAAAAACTCAGCAGGATGGATAGGTAAAGCATTTGGCTTGTGTAAAGGACAGTTGGAGTTGCTTGGTTTTGCTGATAATCTGTGCATGTAAAATGTGTGTGGTGATTTGCTAAACTGCAATCTTATAACACAAATGTATATTATAGACTTAATGAACTTTTATTATTTAGATACTGAACTTTGGATCTTTGCCTTATTTTTTCATCCCATTCAATCCTGATTTTGCCTATCTGGCTTTGTGGCATCTCTCCTTTCCTCACACCATCAATCTACTGCACACCTTGCTGGTTCTGCATTGCTGAGATGGATAGCAATCTTTTTTTTTATTATTATTTATTTCTTATACACAAAGAATGATAGTATAACACAGAAATATTGTGACCAGAAAAAATGTTAATATATTTGGACATAGGTGGCATTTCTCCTTGTCACTCTGTAACCCAGTAGGACTCAGTGCTTATAGTGTTCCCTTTTTGTCATTGAACACCTTCCTTAGGGAATGTTAACTAGCAGATTTGGGCAGCCTACTGCAAAGTGTGTAAGCGTGTAATATTGAAGTCATTTTAAGTATCAAAACATATGCATGACTAAACTTCATTTTCAGTATTATTTATAGCTTTTTTTTTTTTTTTCTTTTCTTGATTCTCTTTTTCTTCATAACTAACAACTGGAAATTTGGAGAAATACTCTGCAGGTCTCTTACAGATTATACCAAGCAAATCAATGGATAGAAGTGCTGGCTAATATGAACTTCTTGGCAGAAACAGTTTTTGACTGAGTGTATTAATAAAAGTTAATGTTGCTGCTGGCACAGTGTTAAAACTGTGCTCCCTGTCAATGGACATTAACTTGCCTGTTGCTAGTGTAATTCCTTCAATGACAGTTCTTTCCATGCGTTACCCGTTCTTCACATAAGCCTCTAGGCCAAAGCTAGTCTCTTAACAAGATAAGCTTTACTAGATTTTAAAACCTACTTAAAACATTTAATTTAAAAAGGGACTTTTGCCTTTCAAAAGCCAAAAGTGATTTTGAAAACTTGACCTATATGCTACCCATTGCTCCTAAGAAACAAAGAACTTGATGTGTTTCAGTATTTAGGGATTCATTGATACTACAGACCAGGTTTTGGGGGACTCCCAGTTTTTTAACAGGAACCTACATTATAAGATGTAATAGCATTATACCATCTGGAAGGAATATTTTTTAAAAAATGTTCAAATTTGTGTGGACAGATCCTCAGAACACACTAATATTCAGATGTGCGGTGACGATGTATAGGATTTTTTTTTTCCTGAATCGAGTTACTATTTCACATGATTAGAAACATTAATATTTTATAGCTGAAAAGGTGAACATTCCTGAGAGAAGTTTAACCTGTTATAGCTCTCACATAACACAGAATTGATAAGTCACACAAGATTGATATGTTGATATTTTTAACATTTTTTCCTAAAGGACCAAAATAATGAGGAGAAGCACGCAGATGGACTTATAGTAAGTTTACATCTAATCTTTATCTGCCTTTATTTCTG
Organism: Crypturellus undulatus; assembly: GCA_013389825.1. Taxonomy (NCBI): domain Eukaryota; kingdom Metazoa; phylum Chordata; class Aves; order Tinamiformes; family Tinamidae; genus Crypturellus; species Crypturellus undulatus. Next base: position 602,652 of record VWPW01006730.1, on the reverse strand, counting down.
CAGAACATGTGAACAGAGACCTGAATTTCTACTCACTTTGCAACATACTTCCTTCTCTCTAATCTGCTTCAAGTCTCATGTTAAAAATACTGCTGAGTTGTTAGCTGCTGAGGTTGGTTGTCTTCATAAAAGTTAGAAAATATAGCAGCCAGTTTTATACTGACTGTTTTAAATGGCAGTATTATGACTGAACACTTAGATAAAAATCTGCCATTTGAAGAACTGAAAGAGGCAATCATTGAGCTAGAAATAGTTTTGTGTTCCATCTAAAATATCTTTACGTATAAAATAGATCTGCTATCCACCTGCTTCAGGTAGTTTGTCTTCTCTACTGTGCTCATCTGACGCTAAGTTTTATCATCTTCATTTTTAATTACTTCTGTCATCCTTGGTTTCCGTCATATGTGGCTTCTGTTTCTTTGTTCTGTTTTTGTCACTTGAAAACCTTTCTGATTTTTGTTAGGAGTTTGGTTTCAGAATAACCTAACCCTCTCGGAAATCATAGTTTGTTTTAATTACATTTGATGTTAATTCTCTCATAATCTCTATGACATGCAGTTTTAGTAGTATGGTATTTCTGCTGTGAGCTTTGAAGTAAAGATGGGTGTACAAGCTTTGTTTTAATGCTTATTGTAAATATATGTGGAGAGTTGCACCATGCAGCTCCTGAAGTTAGGGAACATGTTCTGTTGCCTGCACTGGAAGGCAGGTTGTACAGCCACCTGCTCCTGTGATTTCCCAGAGCAGGGATGTTCTGCAGCTCTATAGGTTTACGCCTTGGCTATATCTTTTCTCAAAAATGCAGTAGAGATATTAGGACTTTCGATAGTCCTAAAATTTATTAGCCACTACTGTGAATGTCCCTGGGCTAGGTTATGTTTAAAAAAAAGAAAATCCATATTTTTGTAAGGTGATGCAGCAAGGTGATACAGCAGTGATTATGAAGGGTTCAGTTTTGAGGCCATTGAGGTTGACAGGATAGCTCAAATTAGCTTAGTTTTAAGGTCAGGATATTGCTTCAGGTTCAGAAATGCACTGTGAGCTCGATATCATGGTGAAGGGAAACTTTTTTTTTTGTATATGATATATTATTTTTTCTTGACTTTTGTTTTTCAGTTGTTATTAAAACAAAAGAAGAGGAAATATTTTTAGATATAACTTTGCCTATTTCTAAACCATGAAGGCATACCCCAAAATACTTAAGGCAAAACTCTAGTTAATACTGCAGGAGGGAGAAATATTTAAGAATAAGGTCAGAAATCTGCATACAGAGTCAGAGACAGAGTTGCTGTGTTTTCTCTAGTGTTCTGCACCATATTGTTTTTCGTTTTCCTGAAAGCTAGGGCAGGAAGAAATAGCAACGGCATTTTGTGTATCATAGGCTTCATCTTCCTTCTTATAGTCTCTTAACTGTGATAATGATTTTAACTGTGAAATATATGGGATAGGGACCTACTTATGGTGCATGCGTAACTGCATGAATAGTTGAAGTAATGTGCGAGGGATGTCTGTTCCTCAACCATATGGTGGAATGTCGTGGAATAGCAGTGCATGTAACTGGATTAATAGTTTGCATGTTAATCAGAAGTCACATCAGAAACCAAAGCTTTGGAGTTTTATAAGCAGGGGATAGTAGTGTTGTTTTCAATTATATGCATTCTTCACTGGATTGTAATCTTCATGGGGTTGCTGATTCTGACAGAATAAAGGTTAGCTGGGAAAAGAGGCAAGAAAGAAGACATCTATGTGTAGGAAGATGGGAGGAAAGTTAAAATGACAGTTTTCCTCAATGTAAATGCAAATGAAAATTAATTCAGAGTAAAGGAAGAGGGAAAGATTGACGGTTTTTCAATAGTAAAATTTTAGATACTGATGTAAAATGAAGATAGAATTAAAAATACAGGTATTGGAGAGAGGTTTTACATGCCTTTTACCCAAATATCAGCCAGAACAACAGGACTTTTTTTTTTTTTTTGCATGTTATCCTATAGAGGAGCAATTGTTAGGTTCTAACAAAAATAAAGGTCAGTTAACAGGCTAATTTGAATTAAAAGCCATGGTCACTTATCCAGCAAGCATCTTGGAAATCTAAAAGTCAAAAACATTTACTGAAGCCAGTGACCTCTGAGTGCTGAACTGGGTTGGTGATTGGTTTTCAGAGAGCTTCAGTTTGTACTGAGTTGAGATGTCCTTGGAGATGGAGATATATTGAAAACTGTCAGTTTGTATTCGAAGAAATTTTGGCAAAGTGCCACTTTATGGCTGTTAATGTGCAAATATCCTATTTTAATTCATGCATTTACTTAGTGTTGTCGGGACAAATTGTTTTCCGAAGAATTTTTTTTTAATAGACATTTTGTATCGTAATTTTGTCAGATGATTTCTTTGTTCTCTTGCACACAATAGTTATTAATGAACATGGAAATCATAGTCAAAGATAGAATTTGAAATATAGAACTCTATAACACAATTGAAATCTCTAGCAAATTCAGTTTAGTATTTTAAAGTTTGTGTGAAGAATCAAAGTATTACTGTTTTGAAAGTATTTCTTATGTCCTCTGCTGTCCATTTGTGTGTCATTTTCCTCTCTCAGGACTTTGCTATCCTGCATTTGGGCATTTCTTGTGCTCACAATGTTCTTAGCATCTATGCTTTTTCTTTTTTCTTTTTTTTCCCTCTCTAATTAAGGAAAAAAAATGTACTTTTGTTACTTTATTTCAGAGTACTATAAATCCTGTTGACGCAGTGTATCAGCCTAGTCCTCTGGAACCATCAGTGATCAGCACGATGCCTTCCCAGACTGTCATACCTCCAGGTATGGTGTACAGAAAGGAATGTAGTAGGAATAGTAAAGAACAGAGGAGGACAAAACTGCAGTCTAACTGCAGAGGCTGCATGATGGTGGATAGCTTCTGGGGTATGTTTGCAAAACAGATGCAAACATACTGCAAATTTTTTTTTTTTAATACCTTCTTTGACAAATAATGAATAAAGCTAGGTAATAATGATGGAAAAAATGCATTTTTCCAACAACAGCGCAAATTCTATTTAAACATGGGTTTGGGGATGTTTGTTTTAACATATGAAAATATCCCCCTAGAACCTGCTCAGTTGTGCAAATCAGAGCAGCGACCCTCATCCTTACCAGTGGGACCTGTGGTAGCATCACTTGGAAACCAGACTCCAACACCAAATAGCACAGGTACAGTTTTGTGCGACTGTTGTGTCGAAGTACAAGAAACAAAGCCTGAATATACATAGTGTCCATAATCTAATGTAACCGTCTATTATGATAATGCTATATTGGCTGATTATAAAGGAAGAATTTAAACTACTAGAAATTTTTAGTCTTCTCTCTCTTTGTGAGCAATAGGGATATTCCCATTGATAACTCAGCAGAGTTTCACCTTTTTTGCCCTGATGTGATTAGGGTAAGATGGACAGTTTATAACTGCAATGAAATTGAACTACAGAGCTTGTAATATTTTATTGGATTATAGTATTTTGTCCAAATACCTGAAAACGAATCCTCCTTTGAATAACATGATGAGGTGTTGCCAAAACTGAAGTTAAAAAAAATAAAAATACAACCTAATTTATTGCTGTAATTTAAATCAAAGAAGAAACCACACTCACTGCTTGGCTTTCATTTATATTTTAATAAGCTACTGGACTGCAGAATTGTTTAACTACCACCAGCTGCTTCAAAAACAAAAGAAAAACAGCTCCCATATTCTCNCAAAGAAGAAACCACACTCACTGCTTGGCTTTCATTTATATTTTAATAAGCTACTGGACTGCAGAACTACCACCAGCTGCTTCAAAAAACAAAAGAAAAACAGCTCTCATATTCTCCTTGTTTGTGCTATTTGTAATTGCAATATTTCAACAATGCCTAATTTGACTTAAAGTCTTAGTGAGGGAAAAATATCAGTACAGTTTGGATGATTGCCACTGGCTTTATAATACTTTATTTTTAAAGAATTGGAAATAGATAAATATATAACTACATGCTGTTTCCTTTTTGTCTCTTCTTCTGTTATCTTCAGTATGATTCTAAGAATGTAGAAAGAACATGAAAATTGTCATCTTAAATTAGACTCGATATCCATCTTAATTCATTACCTACCTGCAGTTGTTTCAGAAGAAGCAATAAGAGCCCTGCAGAAATCAGCTCTGGGATAATCTGCTTCCCAGCAGGAGGTGTCAGCTTGGATGCTAACAGCTAGAGCTTTCCTTAACCTTTGAAGCTCAAGTTTAATGCTCTTTCCACAGAGTTTTAATAATTAACTATCACGTAGGGTACTGCTAGCTATAAAAAGTCTTTAAATTCTGAGTCCTTGAGCTCAAACGCCTCATGTGAAATGAATTATACAACATGTAAGTAAGCTGTGAGGAAAGGTCTTACTTGTGTACTGGTTTTGGATGTATTATCTAATGTAATAGGGAAAATCTTGTGCTTTGAAAAAGGAAGATGAAATCCTCTCTATATTTAATATTGTTTCAGATGTTTTTATCATGTACTCTCCTGCTCATTTATATTAAATGTAAGCTAATTTTATGAATTGTTCTTTCACACAGTTTAGTTTGCTTTAAGTCCAGTAGCATCTGTTTTAAGATGAACTGATCAGTATTACATACACTATTCTAGAGTGCTCTGTTGAAGCCCATGAAGTTACTATACTCATCTGTTTATGACCCCTTAGAAAAGCCAATCTTTTAATTAAAAAAATAAGTAATAGTTACATACTTAACATAAAATTTCATTCTTCTGTCTGACTTCTACTTTCCTGATGTGTTTTTTTATTGTCCAGTCATCTTAGCTATTTTTTTAATAAGAGGGTAGTCAAACTTTGGAAAAAATTTCCCTGGGAATGATTGTGAAATCTTCATCTTAGGTGATGTTTAAAATCTGACTGGATGTGATCTTGAGCAAACTGATTTAACTTGAAAGTGTTCAGTGCTTCAGGTGGGGAACTGGACCAGATGACTTCCAACCAATTTTCCAACCATGGTTCTTTCCAACCAATTATTCTAGAAATCTCTACCAGTTTTCAGAATTATTATTTTGCTTTTAATCTATAAGTGTGAGAGAAAAGTATTTATATGTTATTGTTGTTCTGTGTTGTCATATTTATTTTTTTTATTATGTTACATGAAATTAAACCTGAACTAAACTAATTATCACTTCCAATTTTCTAAGTTCTCCTATCTTCTGAGTTCATTTATTAATTTGATCTATCTTATTCATAAATTAGAAGTGAGGGATTTTAAAATCATTTATGTTTTATTAAATCTGTAATTCTTTCAAATACTCTGTAGGAAGTGGACAGTCAGCACCTAGCAGCAGCCTAACTTCTCCAAGCCATGTGAATCTCTCTCCGAATACAGTCCCGGATTTTTCCTACTCGAGCAGTGAGGATGAGTTCTACGATGCTGATGAATTCTATCAGAGCAGCCCTTCCCCAAAGCGCTGTATAGAGTAAGTAGCTGAAAGACTGCTGAAAACAACGCATGGCTTGTCTGCTTTTAGGGGTTAATCTAAAAAAGCAAATAAGTCATACTGTCAGGAATAAGCTTTGTCATGTGAAGGTGACAGATCATACGGATGTGACAGATCACCCTGTACAGCTCAGTTGTCTGTCCTCCCCTATTCTTCTTGTACCTCCCTATTGCACGTGACATATGCGCTGGCAAAACTAATGCAGATCAAACTTGGGAAGCCACCTGCTCAGAAAGAGAATTAGTGTGTGACCATTGGGTATTTCATACATATTTGTTTCAGAATTTGGGAAATAAATGATCCCCCTCACACTTACTGGAAAGTCTTCAAGAAGTTGATTTCCCTTTTCCACAAAATCTCTGCTTACAGTCTTTCTTTTGCCTTTTTCTTTAAAGTAGAGAATTAATATTATGAGATGGTATGTGTTTCAAAGAGGAATTACACTCATTTTTATGCCTTTACCTTATAACCTTGAGGCTGCAGGCTTTCCTAGGCATTAGGCTCTATTCCATTTCCAGTTTTCTGTGAGTCAGCAGGTAGCATATGCTAATGTCTGTCACTGATCTCCTTAGGAAATTGATGCCAATTTGCATCGAATTCTAATAACTTTGTCTGAATTAGCTCATTGTGAATAATGAAAAGTTAATACTCTTCTTCAGTTCTTCAGGGTCTGCGGCCCTTCTGACTCGCAGCAGCACAGGAAGTAGTCTGAAACGTCCAGATACCACAGAGTCCCTCAATTCTTCCATATCTAATGGGACAAATGATGCTGGTGAGAGAACTGTGTTAACTTTCAGTAGGAATTCTGATATCTGTCATAAACTATATTAATGTGTGTATGCTTGTATACATGACAATACTTGCGGAAGTTGGTTTATCTGCTGTTTCTTTACTAATGGAGAATTGTCAAATTTGAAGACTTTAAAATCTTCATTTTATGATAAAGGCTTTTTTGACACCTAATATACATGCTAAATTAAATATAGGCATTCTTTGAAGGTGTTATATCTTTCAGAAAAGAATAATGAAAGCTGTTCTTTTTATTTAGATCTCTTTGATCCTCCGGATGACAGAGATGATGAAGGGGAAGGGGAATCGGTAGAAGAACATAAGAGTGTTATCATGCACCTCTTGTCACAAGTTAGATTAGGAATGGATCTAACCAAGGTAACTTTGCCTACGGTTCAAGGGATTTACCCTGAACTATGTGTAAATCAATATTAAAGTAATATCGTAACTGTACATTTCTTCTGAGACCTAGTTGAGCTTTAATCTCCTTTGTGTGATAAATATATTAATTGGAGTTGTTACTGGGTGGAGGAAAATCAAAGTAGAATAAATATATCTAACTGCTAAAATCCTGTGGTTTGGGGAAATAGGTTGAAAATGAAGAATAACCTGTTTTTTCACTTCGGACATTGTCCTTGCCTGTAGACTTGGGCTAAGAGGAATGTCATTTGTAGTAGTGTCGTCATCCAGACCTTCTGCTTTGTACAACAAGGATCTACAGGATCCAAATGTATGGTAACATTCAGTAAGATTAAATGAAAGGGAGAATTGAGCATACAATGAAATGCTTTGGTTAACTGGGATCCTGTTGAATAAGTAAGTTGCTTGCTTATTTTAAAATGCTGCATGTAGGACTGACAGGTATTGAAATAGATACTTCCAGAATGTGATGTAATGAGTAACATTTTGGAGGCAATTATTTTTCTAGAAACCTTGGTTAAACAATACTTCCAGATAATATCAGCTTTCTTACATGGGTGACTTTCTAAACTCTGCAATTTGGAACTGGAATGTACAGTAAAAAGACGAACTGAAAACACTTTGAGGAAGTAGCTAGTAGCTCACATATTATTACAGGTTTCCAGCTATCCTGAACAGTAAACAATCCAAAGGATGTCTGTTTTGGGCACTCCTGGAATGTTCCCAAAGTTACTGATACCACTTAGGTTGCAAGAAAGCATCGTGTGAATGCTTTTGTCTGCATCACTTTGAAGTCAGCTACAGCAATCCACACTGCTTTCAACAGTGGTTTAAGCTACACTGAATCAGACTGAGTTGATCCACATGAGTGAATCTTATGAGTATTTTGGGGGAAGAATAGTGCTAGGGAAGAGATTAGTTTTCATCTTGATAGAGGTGAGTGAAAATATTGTTTCCGTTGTGTGTGTGTATATATAAGAGGATGTGGCTAAATGGAGTGAGATTTTGTCAGTAACTAAAAATGAAATGACAGTCTACATATAAAAGAAACTAAATGTGATCAGTGGTACTGTAATAAAGAACAGATTTTTATAAGCTTAGCCGTAAAACTACATGTGCTTTACGTGAGACTCAAACACACACGGGATGAGGCAATTCAGTTAGACCTGTGGTTATATAGAAGATGCCAACTGACCTGCATATGTCTGAACTCACTGGTAAGTTCAAAGATACAACTTAAAGACAAATAAGGCCTTGGGCGGTGTGTAAGTTGTTTATGATTAGTATGTAAAAATCACTTTTGTTTTTTTTCCTTTTTTTTTTTTTTTTCCCAGGTGGTTCTTCCAACTTTTATCCTGGAAAGGAGATCATTGTTGGAAATGTATGCTGACTTTTTTGCACATCCAGACTTATTTGTCAGGTACTTGATTCTTAAAGAGCATTTTAACAGGTTATGTTGTTATGGCTCTTGTGGGCTGACCAAGAGATGTTACTAGTTTTGAATAGTAATGCTGGAGTTTTAATCTAAACCTGAAAGTTAGTCAAGGTAGTTAAACACAGTAGTCTAGTCAAACTTCCACCTATTGAAAAAATCTGCTGCATTTGTGGCAAAAATACTTGGAACATTAGTATTTACGTTTAGATTGCTGTTAGGAAGCAGTGACTTGCTTGTGTAACATACTGCCTAGGCTTATTTTTTCTCTCTTTTGTTTCATGTAGCATCAGTGACCAGAAGGACCCTAAGGAACGAATGGTTCAAGTGGTTAAATGGTACCTCTCAGCTTTCCATGCAGGAAGAAAAGGGTCGGTTGCTAAAAAGCCTTACAACCCCATTTTGGGCGAGATCTTCCGGTGCCACTGGGTATTACCAGGCACTGAAGGTGAAGATGATATGGTTAGTTTTCTAGTTGTATCTTTTTTAGTGCTTAGAATGAACACAAGTAATTCCCTAAACTCTATTAATGTACTAACTGGAATGTCCTATGCTATGTTTATGTAGCAAAATTGACAAAAATGTGGCAGTATCTGAACTTATTTTTCTTCCTTTCTCCTTTTCCTTGGACAGATGATATCTAAAATATCTTACATAGTGAAATCTGAGTGGTGATTTCTTTTATTATTTCTAAAAATCTTTTAACTCATTGAAAGTGCTTTTTTCTGAATTGTTTTCTAGCACTTGAGTATGAATTTATTTCTTTCCAAAATTCTGATCTTATCAGTTCTCTAATCCCTTGCATTTTAATAGTGAGGCACTTGCATCTTATCAGTGAGGCCCTATTCTGGATCTGCTAAAATACGTTGTGTAACCTCAGTGCAGTGTGTCCTACATGTGATTAAGAGGTGTAGCATTTTTCCAATTTAATGAGTATTTGATGTTGGTGATATTTTTCTTTTATCAGAGGTACTTTGTGGAACCACACAAATTTCGAGGTTGAAATGTGTGCAGTCCCACATCCCACTTCTAGATTAAGTTTCCTTTTAAAAATCATCATTTCTCCTCCTTTTTATTCAGATCAGCCCTGAAATAAGTATCTTTCTCTCTCTCTCTTGCTCTTCTTCACATTTACTCTTTGAGTAAATCTTCCTGTTGTCGTGGTGAACATTTGGGCTCTGCTGGCAGAAAACAGTTTTTGTGTTGGTGTGTCTAACTTCCGAGTTACATTTCCAGTTTTGCCCCAGGAAATGAATGCATTATATGGGTGTGAGATGTACATCATCTGATTATTACTGCCGTGCACCTCAGACTTGCTGAGAAGCAAAAGTGGAAACTTTGTCACCCACCTGCTATTACTTAATAAGTAACTAAACAGATTTCAGTATTACTTTGTAATTGGGTTTGTACGTGACTGTTCTAGTTTAACTGGGGTTTCAGTATCATGCCTCTAAAGACTTATAGTTTAAAAAAAAAAAAGAGCACGAGAGAACAAAATTTAGAAGGTCCTTTTAGGATCAGAAATAAGGAGTTATTCCTTACTCAACTTCTTAACGCAGTTGCCTGTTTGCTAAGAATATTGCTGTACATTTTTAGAAACCTATGTTAAATGCAGGAGCTGCCTCTCTTAGAAGCATCTATTCACTTTTTGGTGTTTTGAAAAGACCATCACTGAATGAAAAAAAAAAAAAAAAAAAAAAAACTTTTATTATCTTGTAGGAACCAGTTTCCGAAGGACCAATTCCTTGGGTCAGTAAAAGCAGTGTAACGTTTGTGGCAGAGCAGGTCTCTCATCATCCTCCAAGTAAGTTGACAGTAACTCTGCTAGCACAGATGGTATCATCTCATTTGTCTGGATAGGAGCAATAGTAAAGAAGTCAGCTTTCAGTTTAGGTCTTCAGTTTGTTTTCTGTATGAATTTGAGTGCTAAAAGCTGTTTTCTCTAAAGACTGTTTTTTAATGAGAAACGTTTTGCAAACTCTGTAGCTATGTAAGTATTAGGCCCTTTGCAGTATTTCTGGATAGAGTAATTTGGAAAAAGTATTGCTGTCTTTTTTAACATTTTTTTCCCTTCAGTTTCAGCTTTTTATGCAGAGTGTTTTAACAAGAAGATACAATTCAATGCTCATATATGGACCAAGTCAAAATTCCTAGGAATGTCTATTGGTGTTCATAATATAGGGCAAGGTAAGTATATGTGAATTTAATGAGAGAAATTAACTTTCTGCAACTCCCATTTTTACAGAAAATATTTCAAGTCAGGCTCTCAAACCCAAGGAGCATTTGAGTTGATACATCTAGATATAGATTACTTAGCTATAAACTTTAGATCTCTGGTGTAGAAAATTTGTACAGTCTGCTTAAATCCCTTTGGGCCCAGTCTCTTCATGAGCACCACACTTCTCCCAGCTTTCTCTAGAAGGTACTCATACTCGGCATCTATGAGAAAAATACAGATCTTCACCTTTCTTTTTTATTTTCTACCTGCTTTTAGTGAAATATGTCAGGAGATTGCTTGAAGAGTTTTCTAGGAATTTCGCAGGATGTTTTAAATCCATTTTTATTTTTCTTTGATAGGGTGCGTCACATGCCTCGACTACGATGAACACTATATTTTGACCTTCCCTAATGGTTATGGAAGGCAAGTAAATGCTCTACCTGGTATTTTCATTTTTAATGCCTTGTAATACCTTAAAATGGTTATTTAACACTTAAATACTTAAAAGGCTATAACTATACATTTATTATTGCAGATCTATTCTCACTGTACCATGGATTGAACTTGGTGGAGAATGCAGTATTAATTGCTCAAAGACAGGCTATAATGCTTCCATAGTCTTCCACACAAAACCGTTTTATGGAGGAAAGAAGCACAGAATTACAGCTGAAATTTTGTAAGCCACTTTCTGTCTTCAGTTGATCTCACTTCTGTCTGCTGATTGTTTTTAAAGAAATCAATTTTATGCACCAGTGCAAAACCCTGAAACAGCTCTATTCAGTAACCTTTTGGAATGTCGTTAATATACTGCTGCAGCCCATTTCATATTTATTTTTACCTGTTCTGGTGCATTTTGGTTAGTTCCTTTGCTCACAGAATTTGTCAAATCTCATCTCGGAGGGCTGGTCTACCAGTAATATAAACCCCAGAAACAGATGCAAGCCAAAGGACATCTATAAACTGGCTATAAGCACTTTGTGGCACTTGCACTTTGCATCTCACTGTTAAGACAGTGCTTGTGTTTTCCAGTAGTAATGGAAGAAACTTTGAGTACCTCCTAGCTTTTAAAGACCTTTAGTTCTCACTAAATCTGTGTTGAAAGCCTGTTGTTAGATTACTGAGCTTTAACTGCAAACCTAAGGCGAGACCCAGCAAATATTGGAATAGCATTTTCTTTTAAGGATTGTGCCACTTCATCTAATATATTCAAAAACCCTCCCCTCGGAAACAGAACTTTGGTCTTTTCAGTACTGGTGATTGTCACTTCAAGAATTTTACATCAACGAGTGTTGATAAAGCTTGGATCCTTTGGGCTTTCTTTTGATTAATGTAATGCAAATGAAAAACTACTTTTTCTCTCTCTAGTTCTCCTAATGACAAGAAACCCTTCTGCTCCATTGAAGGAGAATGGAATGGCATCATGTACGCAAAATACACAACAGGGGTAAACAGCTGTTTTTTTTTTTTTTCTTTTCAACAAAAATGGAAAGACTGGGTTTTTAAATACCAGCTTGAGTAGTTGTAACTCCTGTAAAGAGTTCCCAAAGATCACAAGAATGCTTAATTCATGATAAGAGTCCTGGATTTATTTTGTTAATTTATTATTACAGTAGTCTGACTCTCCTCTTGTTATAAAAATAAAGAGAATAATATGTTAATGTATTTTCTGACAAGCAGGAGTGCATACACACACATATATATATATAAAGTTCTTCAGATATACCCTCTCTCTCTAGGAAAATGCTGTCTTTATAGATACCAAGAAAATGCCTACGATTAAGAAGAAGGTAAGGAAACTGGAGGACCAAGAAGAATATGAGTCTCGCTGGTAAGAACTTGAGTTAAATTGAAAATTAAGACATTTGTGAACACCTAAGCCTTTATGAACAGTGTGACTAACTGGATGCCCCTAATGGCACTCGTTTTTTTTTTCATTTCTGGGCTTTTGATAAATGTGGCCTACCTTAATTCAAACAAATAGTGATAACTAATAACCAGTAACCTCCTAGCACTGCTTCCATATAGCAGTCTCCTTTCCATTCAAATTTGTGTGTTTTGTTTTTCTTAAAGCTTGTGGAAAGATGTAACCTACAACCTAAAAATCAGAGACATTGATGCAGCTACAGCCGCAAAGCACAGGCTTGAAGAGAGACAAAGAGCTGAAGCCAGAGCCAGAAAGGAGAATGAGACCTCATGGGAAACACGGGTGAGCTTTATTCAAACAGCGTCAACGTCCTCTGACATGGAGCAGTTTACTGTTCCTTTCCAACGTACTCATAAAAAGCTTACATTTCATTATCTTGTCCCACTTTTTTCTAGTTATTCCACGAAGATGGAGAATGTTGGGTTTACGATGAGCCACTCTTGAAACGACTTGCTGCCAGTAAACATTAAGCAGTTACAGACACTGTGAACGTTCAAGCCTTGGCTTAGCAGAGTCTACATCTGATACCAAGATAGCCGCCAGTTATCACGTATGTAACTTCGGGAGAACCTGCCCTCCAATTACAGTGGTTCCTATCTCAGGGATACTGGACTTACCGATGCAGATAAGCAGTTATTTGAAACAGAAAAACGTCTTGGCTGTGCAGTAACTTATATTGGACTTTGCTATAATGGTAGTATATTCAGGCTGCTGGAGCCCTTTTATTAATACTTCTAAAGCATGGAAAATCAGGGCTGTGAAGTACACACTTTGTATAACCACTGTAAAGGCCATGACAGTTGGTATCAGGTGCGTAATGACTCTGGGTCCTACATAATTAAACAGCAACAACAAAAAGCAAGACGTCCTTTAAATCTAGCTACTGTTTGCAATGTGTAAATACGAGGATTCCGTTGATGGGACAGTTTGTTAGAAAATGCTACATAAATGTTATCTTCCACCTGTATGATAATCAACTCTTTTGGCATTTCAGTGTCTTGCCCAAAATAACTTTGTTATTTTATTTTAGAGATTAAAATGTAACCATAGATAATTCTACTCAATGCATCTTAAAGCTTCATAAAATAGATTTTTCAAACTTCTCTTATGGACTTTTATTTATTTCATAATAAACCTTTCCAGCAACATGTTTTTTATAGCTGAGTGATAATCAGTTGTTTTATATGAAATGCAAACATTTTTCTATAGAAATCGTTGTAGCTAAACCTAGTTCCTAAAGTAGCTGTTAAACTAGCAAAAGGAACAGAATTTGTACAACTCAGAGCAGCAGTCTTCTGGCCTTACCTCTCTAATAACTAGCTTAAGGAGTAGGAACTTTTGCATTTCTGTGATTTAGCCTGAATTTAAATAATGTTTGACAAAGCAGCTATACATAGCAAACAAACTATTTTTCCTTCCAGTTTAAAGTAGAATTAATTTGATTTAACCTCAATTTTGTCTATTTTGCACATACATAAAAACTATCAAAGCAGTCTAAAATCGAGGCCTTAAGGTTTGTTGGTTTTTGCTTTTGTTTTTTTCTTCTTCCACATGCACTTCGTAATTCCTACAGGAGAACTGCAGAGTATTTTCTTTGAGGAAATGTAACTTCTGGTAAGCAATTGCCACAGCACTGTAGGACTGATGCACATGAGAGCCTGAACACAAGGCAGCTGGAGAGGAGCACACGGTGTTTTCTAGGGAAGGGAAAAGTCCCCTCTCTCCAGTACGAAGTCAGCTCTGGGCCTGGTCTTAACAAACGTGGAGATTAATGAGAGGCTGGTTGGAAACTGCTTGAGGGAAGCTACCTCGGTACCTGGCTGGACTTCCCCATCTCAGCTACCACTGCAGCTTTGTTAATAAAACCAGTTTTGCAATGTTTAAGTTGTAAAAAGCACCTGTATTACACATCACTGCAGGGCAAGATGTCACTTTTATTTTAATATTTTATGGTAAGGAAGAACATTCAGAGTAGATGTGTAAGCTTTGATGTCCTTGATGGAAGTAACGTTAGTCATCAAGGAGGATGGGGGTAAGAAAGTAAGATGAGGTATTTCACCAGATGAAGAATTCTGTGCTTCTGAGACAGCTGTAACCTCTGAGTCCCCTTCATATTTTCCAAATCCAACCACCTAGAAGAGTTACCAAAAAAGAAATTTGTCTCTAACTTTTATAAATGCCACTTCCTTCAGTGCTCATCTGCCCTTAAAGTTAGATATTTAAATGCAATCTAATTGCCACTATTAATTAGGAACAAGACTGTGGATAAGTAACAAATTAAAAGTGAGACCCTCGCAGAGCTCCCAGCAGGGGCTGTGGTGGGAAGAATTGGGCAGTTCAGAAGGGGACACGCGGCAGCGCCAGGCAACACTCACATGAACGCTGAGCACTTTCCTTTCACTGCTTCTGTGAGCTTGGAACCAGGTGACCAGGTCTGACTTAGTAACAGACTTCAGAGCTTCGATCTAAAACACACAGGGATGAGGGGGATGAGACATAAAGGGCACAGTGAGGGAGCGGCTCCTTTAATCCAAAGTATTCTCTCTATGAACTACACCCACCAGACAAAGCAGCCCTGAAACAAGAACAGGGGTGTTTAGGGTCTGTGTGTCGCTCTAATAGAATACTGGCTGCAAAAAGTTCAGTGCCTGTGTTCTCTCTGGCATTATTTAAAAAAAAACAACAACAAAAGAAAATTACACTCCTTGTACTTTGAAATCAATTCAGAACTACCTCACGGGCAAGCCTGTCAAAGAGATACTGCTGGGTCACAACTTCGTTCCAGTTCCTATCTACTTCTTCTCCAAGGTGGGAATCTTCACATTCTTTCAATTTTATCAAGGCTGTAACCTACATTTGAGAAAAACAAAACTGGTTTCAAAGGGTTTAAAGTACCTTAATTTACCATATATCATTTATAGGCAGTGATACTAAAAGAAATCCTAGGTTACATTGAACAAGGCAGTTTATGGTTTTCAGACTGAACTGTAAATTTCCAGACAATTAAGTGTCAACAGAATGAATGTAGACAGGGAGGATTCAAAAATGAGCCCTTTGTTCAGAAAACCTCAGAAATAAGCCAATACCTGTAACGACATCCTCCACTCTTAATCCCATTTAGCAGTTAAGAGCTTTTTAAGATCAACTTTTTACCTGGGTGCTAAAAGCTTCTTCAGTTAAATGCTTGATTTTCTCTTCAAAGCAAGAAAGAAACTCCTCTATTTTCTTGTCAACCAATTCAGAACTAAAAGAGAATTAGTTAAATCATCTCAGAAAAAGAAAAGAAAAAAAGCAAACCACACTGAGGTGGAAAGTAGCAGAACAGCAATCAGGGAAACAGGGAAGGAGGGGACACTGCCTCTTCCCTCCCCTTGGAAGGGCCCCCCACCAGTGACCACCAGCCTTTCTATCCCGTTGTTCTTAGGAAGAAAAACCAGTGCTCAGACCTCAGCTGTAGTGAGCACTGTTCAAAGAGAAGGACTTTCTAGAACCAAGGAGGGTTTTACAACCCCCTAAAGTGGGGGTAGCTGCTGTGCTGTTAAAGCCCTCGGGGAGCAGGTGAACTGAGCACAGCTGGACAGGGGGCCGAGCAGGACCACGGCTTCAGCTTCACGGGTCAATTCTAATCACTTAAGATAAAAACAGAAAGAGGGGATGTGATGTGATGGCTTGTGGCACCTCTGAAACATTAAACCTTTNAAAACAGAAAGAGGGGATGTGATGTGATCTGATGTGATGGCCTGTGGCACCTCTGAAACATTAAACCTTCGCAGATGACAGCTAAATCCTCCAAGTGTCATTCAGGTAGCAGTACTTGCTGCTAATTGAACTTTCACTGACAGCAAAGCTTTTTCATAAGCTGCAGATATTTCTAGATCTGCTTTAACACTGACAGATATGCTAGTACAGACCGTTGGAAGAAATACCTGTAGTTACCTTGAGGTTTAAACAAACACAGGGTGGTCTGGCTGCTGAAACCAGGTCAGAAGCAAAGCTACGTGGTGGTCTCTCCTGGGAAGGTATGTTCAAAAGGGCAGGGTGCTATTTTTACTTAATCTGTGCATTATTTATCTCTATGCAAGTCAGGACTGCAGCAGTTCCTGAAGCTTAAGGCTTTTGCTTGTTTCAATCCCTGTGCCAGGAATGTTACAGTTTAATGCAAGCGCTGCTGCTTTCACATTCCCTTTGGGATCATACACAACTGCCCTGGATGAATAAGAACTGGTGGCCCGAAACAAGTGAATGTTCCTGTGTCTGGCTCTTAAACGAGAGCAGGTGCACACAAAGGTCAGGCAAAAGCAGCCTTAACTCAGCCGTGACCTGTTCTGCTAAAACAAAAGATTAAGCCACTGCACTCAGGAATAAATCCTCAGCTGGATGTTGTGTTCAATACCTAAAATAGAGCAGGCAATATGGGCACATACTTAGTTTGCCACCTCGATATAGCCAGAAGGTCTTATACACCTGCTACCTAACATACACATCAGCCCCTGGCTGCCTTGTGGGGTGTCACTGCTGCGAAACCCGGCCAGCACGTGTGGAGGAGCCACCCTGGGCTCCTGAGCTATTTACAGCATCCCTTTGCACAGCAAAACTTGACAAACTTGACATTCACTGGTCCCTGGCTGCAGCGAGCGGAGGCTGGAAACACCGACCCCAAGCACTTACTTGTACTTAGTTGCCTGCGTCGCTACCGTGACGGAGAAGCCCAGGATGCCAGACGTGTTCCTGCAGGTGGGGTACACGTGGTAGCTGAAAGCAAAGCAAGACAAACAAGTCATCCCATGAGCACAATTGTCATCTATATCTTCCATTACTTTCTCCAAAGCACTTCAATTTTTTTTCTCCTTTTCAGGAAATCTTTTTAAGCCTTGCAAAGTTAGTTCTGTTTGAGAATTCCTGGACACCCGTTCAAAGAGAAAGTGATGCACCTGTAGCTGTGAAAAGCTGGTTCCAGTTGCTGAGAATAGAGAATGCCTCTGATAGAGTGTTAACTACTACTAAGTGGCTACTAAAACAGGCCACAGGACAGCAAACTCTTTGGGAAGCAGAAGGAACAACTTTCTGCTCATTAATACCCAGTCAGCATACAATACAGTTCTTACTGGAATGCAGAACAACTAGGCTGAAGTTTGTGTTGAGGGAGCTCTTGGTTTTGAGGTGTAATGATGCTCTTTCAGCTACAATAAGACAGAACTTAGGCATGGGGCAAGAAGAAGCTTCCAAAGTAAAACGATTTGGGAAGAGCAAAAGCAGGTGATGTAGACCTATGCAGCTAGAGGGAACTCACCCGAGGGTCTGCTTGGTTCTCAGGAAGTCGAAGCAGGGCTCCTCCATGTGCATCTGAAACGGAGCAGAAGCGCGTGCCAGAAGCCGCGATGCTGCTCCGCAGCCACCCCGACCTCTGCGTGGGAAGGACGGAACTGCTGCCCTTCCAGCTACACCCACTGCACTAGGACAGGCCACAGTCTTCCAGGTTGACACTTAGGAAACGTCACCTGCGTTCAGGCAACGTCCCAACCAGTCTGATCAGAGCGAGCACTACTGCCGCCTCTGTCTCCTTTAGCCCCAGGGCCTTAACACTGCTCCAAGAACTCACTGTTTTTCAGGCAAGACTCTTCCATGCTTATGATTAAAAAAGCCTGCTTGAAATGACACAAACACCAATCAACTTACCACAAGCAGCTCCATAAGGGTGTATTCCCTTAAATTCCTGGCACCGGACTAAAAAGAAAATGGAGAAGAGTTTAGGGTGATTTCATGGTGTTAAATGGTCCAGATGAAGGTAACAGCTGTGACATGCAAACCTCAGCCTGGACTGCAGCACTACGGAAATTACAATGCACGAAGTAGGAGAGAGGGATTTCACCCAAGCCCATAAGATCAGTGGTAGGGGAACAAGGAAACAACTAAGGCACCAAACCCAGCGACCTAGCACAGGCACGGAGAGACGTGGGTTTGAGAAGGGCAGAGAGCGGCACGATGACAGGTACCTGCTGCTCCCCCACGTGCTCCGAGAGCCTGCGGGACTGTAGCCACTGAGGCCCAGGAGATGCCTCTGTGCCAGTTTTCACTATGCGCCATAAAATCCCTGTCCAGAGACTGGCTCTCAGGACTGGGACATACATACAACTACAGCATCAGCAAGGATCAGCGGGAATAAACATGTGCAGACTGAAAACTAAGACATTACCTGGTAATAAACTGTTACTTCAGAGTTGGCATCACCTTTGTTGAGAGTTTTCACCTTGCAGAGGAGGTGGGCGTTTGGCAGATCCACCACTCGGAACTGGACGGGGCAGGGATGGGCCAGAGGAGCAAATTGGAGCTTTCTGAAGGCAGCACAAACAGCAACGTGTCAAGCACGCTTACACCTTGGCCAAAAACAATAAAACACCCCAGGCATTTACAAGCCCAAAGTGATGTTATTTTCCTTTTCCCCAAACTGGAATAACCACAAACCACCGGGAGCACTGACAGCTCTGTACCCGGGATGGGAGAAGATATTTTTGACACTGTTCCCATCCTGATGCCTTCCTCCAAAAAGGGATCTTAACTCGTTTTTAGTTCTCCAGGGAAAACTGTGCTGGTGTCAGAGGTACTCACTGAACAACGTAGTTCAGAAAATCCTTTGCTTCCTAGGAGAAAGCATAAACATAAGCTTTATTTAGAAGAGAATTATTAGCCCCAAATCACAAGCACATGCTAGAGCACAGTGCTTGAGCACACGATGCCTATGCAGAGCACAGCCACGTTCTGGCTCGGAGGTCCCCGCAGCCTCCCCAAGGACTCGCCCTCTCCCAAATGCCCCCAAGGTGTCAGAACAGACACTTCGGAGCAAAACAGAAGTCTCCAATCAGGGACTTGCACTTTGGCTTCCCAGCCAGGAGAGTGCAGAACCCAGCGTCACGGCGACAGCGTGGGGCGCAGCCGGGAGGGCCCTTAATGAGAGTGAAGGTGACAGGAGCGCAGTGAGGTTTACCCAGACCACGCGGGGAACCAAAACACCAGAAAAATGTAATGTGAGGAAAGCGTCCCCCATTNCTGAGGTCCCCACAGCCACCCTGAGGACTCATCCTCTCCCAAATGCCCCCAAGGTGTCAGAACAGACACTTCGGAGCAAAACAGAAGTCTCCAATCAGGGACTTGCACTTTGGCTTCCCAGCCAGGAGCATGCAGAACCCGGAGCAGAGCGTCAGCCACGGACAGCGTGGGGCGCAGCCAGGAGGGCCCTTAATGAGAGTGAAGGTGACAGGAGCGCAGTGAGGTTTACCCAGACCATGCTGGAAACCAAAACACCAGATAAAAATGTAGTGTGAGGGAAGCCTCCCCCATTATAGCACCATCCTCACAAGTTGTGAATATCAAACAAATCAATATTTCAAACAATATCAAAACTGATGGCAAAGGTAGAAACAGACTGCGTGCATTATGTTCACCGCATTTTCCCCTCTTGGCAGTTCCCACCCAAAATCCTGAAGAAAAATTCCTCTATGCCAAGGGGCAGTTAAGGGTTCCCTGGTGCCTATCCGCACGGTGCTCCTGAGCTGCAGGCATTGAAGCACCTGCCAAGCACAAGGCCCAAGGAGGGTCAGTTACCGCAGAGCTACTCACTCTGCTCGTGAAGTTTCCTTGTACGAGACCCTCCACGAAGAGCTGTGATTTGAAAGCCTTGACGAAGGCCGAGAGGGACTCGATGGAAAGGCCATTCATCAGCGTCTGGTACTTGTCGATCATGGACCACCTGCTGTGCTCTAAAATCAGGAGACGCACGTCCCTGCAGCACGGGGAGGAAGACAACGTCTCAAACTGTCAGGAGCTGCTTCACAGAATCACAGAATGGCTGAGCTTCCTAGAATTGTTACGGTGGGAAAAGACCTTCAAGATCATCGAGTCCAGTCCTATCAGTTGGATCACTGGTTGGAAGGGACCTCTAGAAATCTAGTCCAACCCCTTCCTCCAGCAGGGACACCCAGAGCACGTGGCACTGGGTGGCATCCAGGCAGGTTTTGAAGATCTCCAGAGAAGGAGACTCCACGACCTCTCTGGGCAGCCTGTGAAGCCTGTTTCATGTCAGAGATCCCATCTCTGACTCAGGAACATACCAGAGCTGGGGAGGTGGTAGCCAAGAGCACCGTTACGGGCTCACCCTGCCCTCCCCTACACGCCTGATGCGACTGCAACCAGGCTCAGCAGCACCTGCCTTTGCCCCCAGTCGACCCCACACCGGGCACCTCGAGCTCTCCGAGGCACCAGCGAAGCTGGGAGAGCCCCCGAGTTCCCGGCAGATTCCCAAGCTCTCCAGCTCGGCCTCAAGCCCCCGAGTGCCACCCCCCTCGGCCCTCCCACAGCCACTCACTTGGCCAGTGTCTCAGGCTTGATGAGGATGTTGAAGTAGGTCTTCTTCAGCTGCTCTGTTATCATCTCAAAAACGGCTGGAGTAAAGCTGAAGTCAGCCAAGTGATCAATGATGAGCTGAAATAAAAGCTGGAAGGAAAACACCATCAGCATCAAGTCATTTTTTGAAAAGACGACCAGTTTAACCTGATTTTATGTATTAAAAATAAATCCCTGTTTGATCAACATATAAAAAGCCACAGAGTCTAAGGCACATTCCTCAAGTCTCTTAGAAATTCTTCACTAGACACTCCTATGCCAATTATAGCCAGTTTCAAAAGGACAACAGTTTTAAAAAGTGAATTAAATAATTTCAATATCCTAAATAAAGAGAATTTTTGCAACCCAGTTTAAAGGAAGGGTCGTTAGAGTTAACGCAAGTACATTTAATACTTGAAGGATGTAAGCCAGGCAAAAGTCAGTAATTTGGCTTGTAGAACTGAACTGAACTGTGTCTTTATACAAGGGATCAAGTAAAAAGTGTTTTCTTCATTGCCCTATAGCCAAACATATGTTCAGTAATACCAATATTCCAATTAAAAATACCACATCTACACACTAAAAACTGCCAAACCTAATTCTAATAATTCTAATTCTAATAATAAGGAAACTGAATTTCCTAGGCAAGTCAGAAAAGCAGCTCAACTGCTGCTAGCAGAAAAAGCACCGGCACGGAAAAGCCGGGGACTTGGAGGACGAGCAGGACTCACAGGTAGTTTATGGTTGAAGCCTTTCACCCGAACGACCAAGCCGTGTTCCCCGGCTACCAGCTTGTACTCCAGCTGGGCGACGTCTGCTTCGTAAGCTGGCTCAGCAAGGTTGTGCGACAGGATGTTCACAAACGTGTCAAACAACACTATGCTGCACGGAGAAAGGGGCAAAGAGTCAAAACAAAAGGAGAATGGAATAGGAGAAAGGGGAAAAAATACGTAAATAAATAAATCAAGGCCAATGAGTTTGACGGTACACGTGAAAAGTTCTCCAAAAGATATGAATACTTGAGTAGAATCAGATAAGAAACAGTTTTCAGAAAACCTGGAAATACAGAATGCCAAGTTTACTTGGCCAAGAACACACTCAAAACTACATAAAAATAATTTGTATTACCCTTTGCACTAAGATTCCAACTTCACATGATTTAAGATTTCTCAAAAAGCAACTGTGTACTGTAACCTGTCAGTGCTCAAAACATTGCACAGCCGCACAGAAAATGAGCTTTTTACACTTTATGTAAAGGAATAGAAGGCTCTCCTGATTTTATTTGAAGAAGCTTCTGCTATGGTGAAGATGTAAGATAAATTGCTATTTATCTACTGAACTATAACAAAAGAAAGAAATAAAAATAAGATACAGAGGAGACTACAAAGAATTGCACTTCTGTGCTTTCAGATTTTTGTTATTGCCCAGACTCCAACATTCAAACCAAGTGCAAACATTTATAAAAGCATTCCCAAAACATGCCTTGTGCAAGTCTCAGAAGAATTATAGTAAAACCACTATGAAATTTGTTACAAATGACAGCGCTAGCCTATGATTAGCAGCAGTGCTGCATGTGCAGAACTACAGTCTCAAGGTCAATGAAACAAATAGCTGCTCCAAACACTGTCAACAGCCTCTTCCCTCCCTTTTTCCTTACCTGGGCACTTCCTTCTGGCACGTGTGCTGCTGCTAACAATTTTCCAAAACTTATTCTGGGAATGACACACCAGACCGTTTGCTATAGTAATGCTCTGCAGCAAAACGACCCTCACTTAATGACAGATAAAACCACTGCAGAAGTGCAAGAACGTGAGCAAAGGCAGCCATACTTCATTTCACTTTAAAATTTATCTTTTTCTGTACTACTTTTTTTGGCTACTCAAGAGAATTCAATTACTTCACAAGATAAGCACAAATAACATAATCCTTACTTCTCTGCAGACTGTTGTATCAACGGAGAGATCAGATGGAAACGAACATAAGCTGGTGAGGAGAAAGAGACTTAAATGAGCAATTGTATAAGAAGCAGCAGCTTTCCAAAGTCAAGCACATTTCTGTCAGGTTATTCTTTGGCCATGACATGACCACGACTAATAAAAATCTTCTGAACAGCTGAAGGAAAAAGAAAAGCAAACAGACCACAGATACGAATACAAAAGTCTGAGCAAACCCTCCTTGTTTGTGTTGTATGTGCAATGGCCGGTAAGGCAGCACTCACAAGAGGTGAGAAGTAGCCACAAGCCCCACAGATCACCAACACTACTCATGTGCCCATTGCTTTTTTTTTTATTGTTTTTCAGTTTGTGAAGTACACAAAATGAAGGCCACTTACCTTTTGGGATTTTGAATTTGTCATCCTTCCTGTACCACAGACAACCTTGTTGCGTGCTTACTGTTTTGACCGGGTATTCTGTCTCAGGGCAGTCAGCAACTTTCAAAGCAAAGTCAGTGGCTAAAAAAAACAAAAACACAACCAAGAAGGGAAGTTACTGCACTTTACAGCCACAGCGAGGCTACATACATAGAATTCATGCAGTACTAAGCAATTAAAAATACCCTCCTCAGGTGGCTAGAGCTCTGTTTAGTTCTCCCTGACCGCATGAGGCCTGCTCTGTTACAGTTGCATGATACATAAACTTACATCCTAGAAAGAGTCAGTTCTCAAATTTATAAATGAAAGAGTATTAAATAAAATGCTGACGAGTATAGTTAAAAAGTTGATGTTCAGACAGAAACAAAAAGTGTATCAAAATACTAGTTTTCAAGTAAACTATTCAAATAAACTATGGAGAGAAGATTTTCTTCATGCTCAGGAGCCTTACCGATGTATTTGTTTTCTTCTGGAAGGTGTAAATCCTGATTTAATTCAAAGTCACTGGCCCACAAGTCACTCCAGTATTTGTCAATATCTATTAAAAAAACATGAAACGTATTTTGTTTAACGGAAAGCTATTATTATTCCATTCTTTCTATTCTATTATTCTATTCTCTAGAACAGTTGCTTCATCTCTTAACTTTTTTTTGCTATTTCCGCATCATGCCACAACATTTGCGCTATGACACAGTGTCTAAGTGTCATCTGATTCACCAGAATTCTGTCTCAATCCCTTCTTAAAGCTCTCTTGGTGCAGCAGCAAAGCAGCCCTTGTTAAAAGCAAAGCAAGGCTGCCCGCATTAGCCATCCAGCTAACTCTTCACTGCCGCTGTTCTCTCGGGGGGACTCGCTGCAGCCCCTGCCCCCCAGAGCACCGCTGAACCAGGGAGAATGAATCCACTGACACTAAACAAAGAGCGATTACGCAGTGGGACAGAGTATGTGAGTAACGGTGAGGTCAGTTTAGCACCAAGCAGCCATTTGCCCTCTTCTCTGTGTGGTTGTATTTTGTACTCTTAACCTTTTAAAAGCCCTGCTGCACAAATCATTCTGAGGTTTCTGCTGCTGCTTTACCTTCCACGCTGTACTGCGTTCCAAACCACTTCTCCTTCAGGTGACACTGGCCTTCGTTGGCAGCGGAGAGCAGAACCAGGTTGGCTCTCTGAGGCGTGAGCTGGTTGAGGGCATCAGCGATGACCTGCAAGTTCAGCACAAGGCATCAGCCCAAATGCAACCCCGGCTCTGCCTCACGCTGCACAGAGCTCTTCATCTGGACACATGCAGAACACAACATTATAAGATTAAAAAGAGATTTGCCTTCTGAATAAAGTGTGATGCAATTAAAGCATCACAGTGTGCTTACATTTTCCCTTCACCAATACATGCAAAGTTGGAAGAGTATTTACCTCAGGTTTGTACTCAAACAAGAGCTGGTCTCCTGTCAAAAAATCTTCCTTCTGAAACAACTGCATGTTCTCACAAAGGCTTTCCACATAGTCAACTGGATCTGTCTGCAAATACATTTGAAAAGCTATTTTTCACAAAACTGGGAAACTAGAATACCAACTTTGTGTGCTGAGAACAGCTTGAGTGGTCAGGTGTATGGGTTGCAGGCTGTGTTTGTTACTGCATTCAGTCTCAGTTATTAAACCTAATATATTTCATGACCATACTGAATGTTCAGGACTTATGTGAGGATCCTGAAACAACAGAGACATCATCTTTACAGAAGAAACAACCTTTAGCATATGTTTACAGTCATTAAATCTGCCAAGTTAAAATCCCAGTAAAATGAGCTCCTTTCTTTGGGGAACACAAGCAAGTCCAGCAATTCAGGATTTAAAGTGATCTGGAACCCAGAAGGAACAAACTGAGGAGCTGCACGGCATCTCTTTGATTCCACTCCTCCTCCAGGTTCGCTGGGGTGATGGGCATCCAGAGCAGAAAAACATCCTGCTACTCGGGCATGAAAGTACAGCTGTACTTTTAGCTGTGTAAGACTTCCTTGTGGAGAGCTTTTTGCTCCATGCCTTTTTGAACCAGCCAGCATCATACTGTACACATTGTGGATGTGGATACAGACCACGCTGCAGGCAGGATTCTTGGTAATAGGTGCTTCTCTAGTGTGAACTGTATTTTCTGTGCCCTGTATTTTCTGACTTGCTGCTGGAAAGCACATATTTTACTAGAGTAATGTAACAGCTTTGGATACTCCAATCTGGCCTTTTATGCTCCCCAAAAGAACCGAAATGACTAATTCGAAGCTTTCGGTACTTCAGAGCTTCATCTTGAACTTCAAATGGGATGATCTCATTTTGAGTGATTAGGGATTGACCATAAAACTGCGTGCAGGACAACAGCTGTTCTTGCTGTGCTCGATATTACATAGCCAGCCCTAAGAGATACTAAATTTTAGTTGTTCTCTATTGTTAGGGGCAAAGCTTTTGCTGAAAAATGCTAGTTGATTCCATTTTATAATAGTTACATTCTGCAATGATTAGATAGAACCTGCATTCTGTTAAAATACTACAAATTTAAAAGATACACTTTAAATTGGTAT
Source organism: Crypturellus undulatus (assembly GCA_013389825.1). Lineage (NCBI taxonomy): Eukaryota > Metazoa > Chordata > Aves > Tinamiformes > Tinamidae > Crypturellus > Crypturellus undulatus. The sequence goes on along the minus strand of VWPW01006730.1, from coordinate 577,056 downwards.
AAAGTTGTTCCTAGCAAATAATCCACTTTTCTATTATACACTATTTGGGATTATTGGCAGCAGTCCTTGCTGTTTGCATCACTNGCTGTGCTCGATATTACATAGCCAGCCCTAAGAGATACCAAGTTTTAGTTGCTCTCTATTGTTAGGGGCTTTTCCTAAAAAATGCTAGTTGATTCCATTTTATAATAGTTACATTCTGCAATGATTAGATAGAACCTGCATTCTGTTAAAATACTACAAATTTAAAAGATACACTTTAAATTGGTATAAAGTTGTTCCTAGCAAATAATCCACTTTATTATATACTATTTGGAATTACTGGCAGCAGTCCTTGCTGTCTGCATCACTTTCAAATACCACTTTGTTCTAATATTTGAAGGTCACTGAAGACACTCCATAGTTCTCATCTGCCATTAACAAGGCAATTACAGATGCAAGGATTTGAAAAGGAAAAAGAAAAAGAAAAAAAAAAAACACAACATGGCATTGGCATTTCTTTCATCCTGATGCTCACAGCCGACTGGCAGCTCTTAGTCTTTGAAAAGACCTAGAGCATCTGCAACAAAATTAGATTCTGTTTTAAAGGTTACCAGTACACCAACAGAAAACAGTGCACACATACCTGTTCCTGGTAGTGAAATTCATTAGCTTCAATCTTCTGGATTTCTTCCCATATTCTGTGAAGGAGGGAGAAAAAGATAACAGTGGACTTCTCCACATTTATCAAGAAACTGAAAAAAGACAAGTCTGCCAGGAAAGGCATCAAGAGTGAGTTTTTCCAGAGCAACTCTTTCAGGCACAAAACCCATGTACGCATCTCACCCACACACAATTCCTTCCATCCATCCTTCCATCCAATTCCAGCTGAATGGGTTTCATAATTGGCAACTGCTTTCCAAAGAGGGACAGACATAATCACAAATTGTTAAAATCTAGTTCCAAATTAACATAAGGGTTAACCCCAGAACACCACATTCCTGACTTCCACAGACCTGTCTCAACAGTTGCACTCCCCATTATTCTATTAAATCAATGCAAAACTGCATTTTACATTACACTTCTTCAGTTTAATAAAATTAAGAATCACATCATAATAAAACACTTAAAAACTCCAAGAAAAACATTTTGCAAACTTATATGAAGTTAAACTCATGCATCTTTCCCATCAAACAGTGCATATGCTATAAAGAAAAGGTTAATGGAGAGGTACAATCTCAGGATAGCTGATGTGATGTCAATTTCTCACCTTTTATCTGGCCCTCTTTTCTGCAACATCTTCAGATACTGAAATACAACATGGGCAACCTGCAGACCGAAAGGAACTGATTAATTTTTCCAAGCATTAGGAAAGCAGTAAGAAAATCAAGTTGACTAAACCATACCTCATAGAAGTGTTTGTAACCCTCATCAGTTAAAGTCACAGAGATGCTGAAGATGGAGTAAGTAGAGTTCTGTTCAAATCCTGTCTCACCATTTCCTCCATATAATGCAAGGGCCCAAAATCTATGGAGATTAAATACTCATTACTCCTTTCAGCTTTACTTACATTTAATCAGAAACCATTTATTTCTTACTTGGGACTATTTTCAGCTTCAAAGAATACCTCTGCTAAACACAGTAAGGCAGACTTGAGTTGATTATATTTATCTACCAAAAAAAAACAGAGTTCCCCTTCAATTTCAGTAAAGCATTTGTTTACTATGCTGGAAAAAATACATACTTTTTCCTAAGAAAAGAAAGAACACTGCCTTTGCCTTCGTGTCCCACCAGCCAGGAAATATAATGAAGTGGCTTCACTCTATTAAAAAAAAAAAAAAAAGAAAAGAAAAAGAAGAGAGAAAGCGGTTAAATGCCAGGAGGTAACACTTATTACAGGAAGAACGTAAATCAAGTCACAAATGACTACAATATATGCTATTTCTTCATGAGAAGTATTCCATTTACTGATAGCATTAAGATAACAATTTAGAGATGTGGGAGTTTAGAATATGACAACTGATATGAGTCAGTGAGGAATGACATTAAATTGGCTGTGTGCCAATCACCGAAATTATGCAAGAACTGTATCTGCAAAAACTTAATTCTTTTTAAATACATTCCCCTTCTGAGGGAAAGTCAACTTAACACAAATAAGTAAGACTTTTTGGTTTGTTGTGCAAGTCAGTAAAGATATCCTCACTAAAACATTGTGCAAGGAAAATGCAGCTCCATCTTACCTGTAATACTGCTCTTGTGGAGGAAGTGCCCAGGTGATACTCAGTGAATGAACTTTCCTGATTGGAATAACTGACCAGAAAGAAAATCAAGGAAAGCAAATACATGATCAGCAGAAGATAAAAAAAAAATTTGCATCATACATAAAGAGAAGAGAAAAATTATTCAGACCCACTCAGAACTAGTCTACAAAGTATCCAGATCCCTGGGAAACGCTAAGGAAATATGAACCTGTGTGTTCAGACCTTTCAAACAAATCTGCTTTACCCACCTCTGTAGAGCTTGTGAAATTCTGGTGTGTCAAAAGGCTGAGTCAGATGGCCAAAGCTTGGTTTGGGCAAACCACTGGAAAGGAAAAATAAAGTGTGGCTGTCACTGGAAAGGAATCAAGGTTGCGTAGAGATAATCACAAGCAGCTTAGCATCCACAGGCTCAAGTGGCAGAGGAGCTACCGCAGGCAACCCAGAAATGCCTCGTAACAGAAAGCTGCAACTCGAAATCCCCCCAGTGCAGACTGGAAGGGAAGCTGGTTAACCTGCCCTCTGCCCACGCACAGAGCTCACTGGCCATCACCAGGAGTTAGCTCCCAACTCCTCCCTCGCTGCTGTGCCTGGCAGCAGTGACACGAGCCCTGCTCCCGGGCCATGGGCAGCCAAGCACAGTGACTGTCGCTCCAGCTGGAGCCTGCAGGACCGCTGCGGTGGGAGAAGGAATAGGAGAAAGAGAGGGGTGGGCAGGCAAACAACAGACTAATGTGGCACTCAGTGGCATTAGACTTCCACAAGTGCATTTCCACCACAGAAATAAGTATCTTGCAAAAGTGGAAAATGAAAGGGGAGACAAAATGCTCTTTGAGTTAGGAAAGTTTTTTGCAGAAATCCTACTTTGGACCCCAAACCAGAGCGAATTACGAAAAACAGACCAAATATTAATCATTTGACACTGTAAAAATGACTCTCAATTTCCTCTTCAACATGCCACCTTAATTTATTTTGCTGGAATGTACTTTTGTCAAAAGCAAAGATTAAAATTATGAAATGATCCTCTATGTTTGAACGGTTCTATCATAAATTTAAGTCATCAGCACAAATTAAGCAAACAGTACTGCAAACTAGTGCCACACAGTTTGCAGGCTAAATACACAAAAGTTTTCTTGAAGCAATTAAAGACAGTTTTTAACTTCTCAAAGCACATTTTTTTCTAGATAAGGATAAGCACATTAAATACCACCTCTGGACTAAAAAAAAAATGTCATTTTGAGCACTGTACTCAGAGAATTCTACACTTTGTAATGTCATTTTTCATTAGAAGAATCTTACTTATTTGGGATTTCAGAGAAGATTTCTGTCACCCACTTTTCCAATGTATCCAGTGTTTCTAGTAAGGAGTGAAAAAAAGTTAGAAATTAGCTTCCTGAAAATTTAAGACAGATTATTTTATCTTACCTCACCAGTCAAGTTACTTTAAAGAGGTTGCAAGTCAGCATATTTTAAAATTGGCAAGTTATAAACTGTAAGCTTCAAAGCTTGCTTGAACCAGCTTTTCAATTTCACTAGACTCTACCTTTGGCCATACCTCTGCTTCTGTATATAATCCCAGTATTTCAGGGCTGAGACAATTGGGGTTTAAAGCTTGGTACCAGCAGATATGATTGTGAACTACCCACTTCAGAATTTACAAAAATCACTGGAACATGCTAGATTCAATTCCATCACCTCCAGTCTAGTGCATACACAGCAATTTGTGCACCAAAACACAATCCTGTAGTGCTAAAAGCTCTATCCCTCCACTTTCTTTTCCAAAGGAAACGGGTCAAGAAATAGAAATTTACTAGTCAAAAATGCAGCAGTGCATAAAAATAAAAAGTCAAAAAGTGATGATGTATTTAAAGAAAAGGGGGAGGGGAGGGAGAAGGAAAGAAAGGATGTTTTGCTTTAATGGGGAGAAATACAAAGGTGACCTGCCTGGCTATCAGTTCCCATCCTTTTCTTTTCAAACACCAGAAGAAACAACAGTCCAATCCATTGCTATGTAAATGATTATTAAAGGAAACAACAGTGCTCAAATACATTTACAGTCTAGCCAGAAAATAAGAGTAGAGAAAAAAAGCATTACCACCTCCCTTTTATAGATGTGAAATGCAATCAGTTGTAGGCATTCAACAAAACTCTTGAGCACAAACCAAACTTGAATGTACTCAGCTATTTTTTTTCAGCTCACAAGTACCTGCTTAAGGTCTAAGCAATTTTACATCTAAGCAATTTACAGAAGAAAGTAACAACAGGTTTGAAGGGTTTGGCTGAAGTGAAACCTAAGGCACATGCACAGCATTTTTCACTCTACGGGGAAACTATGTTTTTCCATACAGGAATGTGTTTTACTTTAACGCCTCTACTGAAAAAGACCTTTTCAAAGCAGCAAAACAACCGAGACATCCAAGTCTCAGTTTCTCCAGCATTTTCTCTGCAGATTCACTGTTGATTGCAGGAAAAGCAGCAGTATTAAGTCATTTAAGTGATAAGATTCTAGGTTCCTACAAGCATTTGTTTAAAAGTATACCTTTGAGACTTCATCCCTCATGTTAATCTGGAACCCATTCATCTTGTTCAGTTTCTCAAGAAGGGACAGGATGACAGCAACATAGCCCAATGGTATGAGTCTCCTTTCATTTAGAAAACATCTACATATAAACTAAAAATCTACACCTCCGGCAGGACTGGACAACCCATTGAATGGCTTGTGCTACAGCTACGCTAGAGCCAAAACAACCACTCCAAAGACAGCAAAGAACTTGCTTTTAAGGAACAGCTGATGTTACCTTTAGACTGGACAACTAACGTCATATAGTGAGCAGAGTAATGGCGCTGCCAGAAGTCCCTCAGTCTTGTGTACGTATCAATATTATTCATTTTCGGCTCATGTTTGAGCGTATCTGCGTTACCTGTAAGTGTAAAAAAATGGTTAGTTATCTAGATACTGGCTATGTCGAGGCCAGATATACTCTGAATTCCTTTGAAAGTGGAGGAAAAGAGTTTACACCAAGATTAAAAAAAAAAAAAAAAAAAAAGGTATTTAATGTACGTGGAATAGAGGAAAGAGCAGCCAGTTTTAGTTTCTATTGTCAGCTAAGCTGAACACACGCCCACATCCCACTAGCAGGAGCTAGAATTTCTGTAGTAAGCACGTCAAAAAGAATCATTAGAAGTTTGGAGGTAAAGGAACAATAACTGAAATCGAACTTCTTCCTGTTTCTAGTTCCATTATTGTAAGAACAGTTGATATTTCTATGACAAGAGAGGAAAAAGTACTTCTTTACACAGTTCACCTGTACTTTGTACAATGCAGCTCTTTGTGTATGCTGCCAGCTATTCTTTCACCCACACAACCTTCAAAACAGGGGAGGAATAAAGCATTTAAAGCATGAGAGAAAAAATAATTTTTAGTATATGCCACTATGGGATTTCAGAAAAATTATCTACATTTCAAAGTTAGTCTACTATCCATCACACTTTACAATTTATTTCTAACAATTTATTCCTGGTATTCCTAGCAGCATAATGAGCGTGACGGATCTAAGACTCTGTTTGGGATATATGGTCCAGGATAGGAATGTCAAAATTTCCCTTCTACTCCATGCACATGGCTGTGCAAGTCTCTTTCTGAAACCTCAACAATAAAATATTTATTTTCAAAAGCTTCCTTAGAGTCAAATCCAAAATTATTTCATCTTTCCAAGGTATTTTAATAAGGAAAGAGGAGAAAAAAAAAAAGCTTATGTCCTCTGAGTCACCTCTATCTTTACACTAACAAAAAGTTACAAATATTATAATCTTAAGGCAAAGTAGCTTTAATGTTAGCAAAAAGCAGCACCATAATGAACCAGCCATCTTATATGAAGGCCGCTGCTTCTACTCCCAAATTCTACAGTGTTAAAGGAAAAAGTGTTCAATAAGGAAAGAGGAGACCTAGTACATTTGAGCAAGTCTAGTACATGTTGTGGTAACACATCTTAAGTCAGTGAATCTTTTAAGTAGATAAAAATTAAGCAATACTATCACCACTTTTATCGCATGAATGCAGCATTTACCCCAAAAAAATTTCTTCATAGGATGTCCAGGTCTGGCAAGACTCCCAAATAGCATCTCCTTTCTGTTTGCATCAGAGGGTCTTGCTAGCTGATATTCTGTTAATTTAAAAAATTTGTAAAGTCATTCATCAAAATCTGAGGTCAGGTTCCCATGCAAAACAAAATTTCCTTCTGTGAAACAGTCACACAAATTCATAGTTATTACAGGTGTTAGGGTTAGGAGACAGGGTACAAATTGCGCCCACTCTCTCTATATTACCTCCACAGAGGCTGGAGTTGGCCTTGGGGCTAGGCTGGAGCTAAGTACCAATATGTTCTTTTAACTGCCTTACTGCTTGCTGCCAAACAACCAATCCAAAAAAATTAGCTTCTGATTACAGAAATTACATAGTAAATTCTCTCAGTGGTGGCACTACATTCAATGTCTCTCCCCTAAATAGCTGCCGATACCCATGACATTTAAACAGAAACCTAAGAGTTTAATCCCTCTGTCAAGTTGAATGAACTGTGACAGAATGGTTTAAAAGGAGAAACAAGAAGCACACAGTGTTGTCAGGCAAGTATAATTTCTTTAAGAGGGGCTAAACAAAAAGATAAAAGAAGCTCTTACCACTGTCTACAGCCTCGACTTCTCGATCTATTGCATCCCTGATCATGAGTGGGTGAATAAAGAATTGTGCCCACCTATGAAAGAGAAAATTCATATGCTTTTTTTTTCAATGTTTGTTAAGCTAGGACAAAAACAAGCATACAAGAACAACTGACACCTACTATTTTTAGTTTATAAAGTTGTCTGACTTATTACAAAATATATAATTCTGGACTGCATTGCCTTAAGGAAAGATTAAGCCAGTTCTCTGATAGCTTCAAAAACCAAAAGGCAGGACCCCCATGCTCCATAATGTGGGAGTGAATTGGTTGGATACAGTAGGATATAATACTAGAGGATGCAGGGCATCTGCCTTTACATCCTGAGAATGATCATACCAGATCAGATAAGTGATCCATCTAGTCTGGTTCCTGTCTCCAATAGTGGCCAGTATCAGATGCTTCAGAGGAAAAATGCAAGAATCCTCAACTGTTCATTATGAACAACATGACCATAGGGAAAGTTTCTTCCTAACTCCAGGCAACAAATGGTTGATTTATGCCCTGAAACATAAGTTTTTATATCCATTACAATTTTATTACCTAACACAAGTGTGAATGTTGTTTTCCGATACACCTTTTCTCTTGTAGCCTTGGAGAATAGAACAGAAGGGGGACAGGTAGCAGTGATGGGAGACTATGTAAGGCTGCCAGGTGATCTTTCTATTTTAATTGTATTATTTTTAATGCTGCGCTGGACTTAATGAAGCAGAAGGTTAACAGGAAAATGTTATTCAATAAGTTCTACAGCTATACAATCCATTAAGCTAAAGACTACTCCCTTCTGCTGCTTTGAAATGTGATGTCATTCAATTGCTTTGGTTCCAAGATCGCTTAAATGAGCAGAAATCATCAGTGCCCATTTATCTTCTTTGTATGAGATGCTATTTTATAAAACTCCTAATTTCTGTGTTTTCCTTCCAATAACTGAGTTCTGGTGATTGATTGCAATAACATTTTTTGGTTCTTCTGCACTTGCAAATTTCTAAAAACTAGACTAATTTGCAAATGAAAGTCAAATTTGGTGCAATTAGTAGCATGTAAACCATACTTGGTAAAATGTGCACACTTCAGTGTTTGGCTTCATTGGAGGAATTAGAACAGATTCACACAGGAGTCTACTCTTCTCCCAGCATGTTTTGCAGTATCAAGTACACTCAGCTGACATAACCCATGAACAAGGACTTTCCTCACATAGAAGGCTGCTGACCAGACGTGGTACAGGGGTTGTCTCAGCACAGCCCATAGCACAAATGAACAAGGTAATGTCATCATGTAACAGCTGTACAGCCACCAGCTCAACAAACAGTAAAGTATCTAAAGAGAAACTGTATTTCCTCATGTTCAGTGCACTCAGTTGTAGTACAGGGATCTATGGAGGTTTGCAGTGGCATTTACTATCCCGTACTGAAGAACTGAGCAGTTACACTCAACCTCCTGAAACACATACAGTCATTAGTAGCTAACGACACTTATGAGCAGTTACCTATCGAGTGCTTCTTTGAAGTACTTCCGCTGCACATCAAACTGGAAGACCGTCCGCTCGCAGTCGGTTGAAGCATTGTCACTGCCCCCATGTTTCTTCAGGAACACATCAAACCCATTCTCATCTGGGTACTTCAAACTGCCCATAAAAACCACTGGAAGAAAAAAAAAGCAGCAAAATTAAGAGGGGAAGTGATATTTTTTATCCCTACCTGCAGCTATGACAGTTCAGCGTAGCCAACAACTGTCCCACAGTTTACACACAGCACCTATGCAGCTCAGCACAGCAGCTCCAGCCAAGCACTGACACACTGTCCTTGTCAGGTCTGGCCTGGTAGGGCCCAGTTCCAACAATAAATTGAATTTTAGGTTTTGGCACCTCTTCTGAACATGAGGCAAAAGAACAGACGTGAGATGCCAAATTCCAGGAAACAGATTCATGTTTGGAATCAGCAAAGCTAAGCAGCAGCTTGAAGACACTGTTAGATGAACTATTCCATTGCCAGTAACATAAATTATATTCTCAGTAACTGGTTAATACTATTTTTACTGCTTGACCAAACAAACTTCTTAATAACCTGGGATATAACACACTTTTCTAATAAAGTTATTTTAAAGCACAGAACTCAATAGATAACAACAGTGGACAGTGGCAGAACAGAACATGCATCTTTTCTAGCTACAGATTGTGTAACCTCTGCAATAATTAGCGTAAGACACTCAAATAGACTTAAGACAGCAATGCCTCTTCCAGGTATAATCAGTCTTTAAGCCAAGAGTAGTATATTAGAAGATGTCTAGTTGGAAACTTAGTGTGGTTCCGTTCCCGTATTACTAATTCATCATCCTTTACTACAGAGATAAGCAGTCTATGGCTCCAAACAGAAATGACTTGCAATTTTACAAGACCAAAGGTAACAATGTCCCCTCGTATTTACTGAGGGAGGAACTTATCTAACTATTTAAAGTAAATTCCAGGGTAGCTGAAATACGAAATCATTCTAAAATACTGCAGAAACTCAAAGCTAGCAGAACTCATCTTGCCCAGAAGCGGGAGAAGACGAAACAGGAGCAGACACATACTGTGTTCCAGGAAGTGCGCTAATCCAGGTAGATCTTCGGGATCAGAGAAGCTGCCAACAGCAACGCACAGGGCAGCTGCAGACTACAAAAAAAACACAACACTCAATAGAATCCTCTTCAACTAATTCTTCAAGAAGTGCTCCAAGAAAGTGACAAAAATACGAGACAAATCAGTCAGGACAGACGTACTTAAAAAAAAAAAAAAAAGGCTAAGTTTCAGAGCCAAAAGAGCTAAGTTTCAGCTAATTTTTTTCACTCTATAGCTTTATGTACCCACCTGCTTTTCCGTACAACCTCTCTTCCTTGTTTCTTCCTTTTCAGCTAGCTCTTCTAATTCACTGTCATCAGCATCATTGAAATCCTCATTATCTCCATCATTGTCCTCATCCTCCTCATCACAGTCCTCCTCATCGTAGCCTTCTCTCCCATCTTCGATCTCTGCTCCAGAGTCGTCATCCTCATCGCTTTCATCTTCAGATTCATCGTCATCCTCCTCCTCTGAAGATAATGCAGACGGAGCACCATCCAGGTTATTTAAATCCGAAATTAAAAGTGCACATAAGCCATTCTGCAGCTTGATATACCTGAAAGAATAATTATTTACAATGACTACTCTCATTTCCCAAGCAAATCCCCATATTTTCCTGAAAATTCATGTTTTCTACAATAGCTCTGTGCTCTTCAACTGAGATTTCCTAATAAAAAGCTAAGGTTACCTAAAATGATGAGCAGCTTTAAAGGGGAAAAGCAAAAATACAAATCTGTTTCCAATAAAGTTCTTTATGCTCTACCCATACAGCATCAGCCATTATGGAATGATTACCCAGCAATGCATCACTTTTATAGCTTAATTAATCACTGTCATGCAGCTATCATAAACTTTAAATTTATGAAAAAGGCTAAATTCACATTAAAGTCAGGTAGACAGGGAAAAGCAGAACCCCCCCCCCCAAAGGAGTTGCAGATATGGGATCACAAGGTGGAGACTGAGTGAAAATTCTGTATTTTTTAGGGGTGAATGGATGCTACCTGCACGCAGGATGGACACAGAGCACATAATCAGGACAGGCTCTCACAAGCAAATAGGGTCAAATACCAACTCCCAGAGCAAGCCACTCACTACACATTCAAGCCTTCAAGAGTTGACCAGACCACCACAGGAACAGGAAAGAAGCAACTTGGAGTAGTAATGGAAGCCCTTCTTCTTGTAAGGTTAGAGGATCAAAAGTTCAAGACCATATTCCTCTGTGAAATATTTACTTAGCACCTTGTTAGAGAAAACTTTGTATACTCAGAATAGGGAAAGACAAATTTCCAGAGAATATTACTGAAAGTAGAAAGTCTATTATTAGTAGTCTATCAGCCTATTCCACTCCTGCTAGCAAGTTCACATAAACATCTATTATGTAGCAGAACCAGGAGCTTCTTCTTTGCCTTTAAGCAGGTCCCAGGGACATTTTATCTGATTTTATTAATGTTTTCCACAGGAAAGGGGACAATTTATTACGCAAGTGTTAGAACAGATCTCTTCTGAAACTGTAACAAAATACTTGAAAGGGTCTATAAAGTAATGAAGTAATACATATATATGCACACATATATGTGTGTGTATATAAACATCCACTCAACTCCACTCTGTCCAATACCCTTCCAGCGCCTTTCAGAGCAGGGATTTCAAGTATCACTACTTGGACACCATATCTTGCACAAATTTTTTGACAGATCAGGAACAGTCACAGTTTTAATATTTAAGCAAAAGCAGAGGTAAAACAGGGGCAGGTGACACCTGATCGAGCACAAAACCTGGCGGTACAAAATTACAACCCTGTCCCACCCCCATAACCTGGAAGAAGCCTGGGCTAGTTCAGATCCGAGAGCTGCAGGGAGGTGACTCTCTTAACTGGGCAGAGCAGCTTTATGGTGCAGCTTGGTCTGCAAAACTGGTTTATAAACCCCTTTTATAAATAAAAGACACACTGTTTATTTTTCAAACCCAAGGTTTCTGAAATTTCTCACATATTTCATTTCTGATTATCATTACAAGTCAGTGTTTCCCCCAATAAAAGCAAGTATATTATCAATATTCCAATTCAAAATATGTAATCAGTGTAAACTGCTCACACCAAGTTGCCAGCTACTTACTGTGGCTCTGCAGATCACAGGCTAGCCTGAAAACAAGCTACCCAGGCTATTTTTCCCAACTGAATCTCACAGGAAAGCACTTGGAGAAGAGGGGTAAAGAGGGTTTCGTGATAAGAGTTAGGCTGCTAAGAAACCAGTGTTTAAGCTGTGTTAAGTTTATGAATTATGACCATTTACCAATGGTGGAATACAAAACACTTTGACCCAGTGTCATGATCAGTAACACCAGTTTTGTCTTCCACATGATCATTAACTGTTTAAACCTGATCCAGTCAGGTGAAAGTACAGTTGCTTTGGTTTTGTTAAATTTTGTTAAATTAACTATAGCATAGCATGTATGATTGTCAGAGACTAGGACTAACTGCAGAAACTAGAGACAGTAACTAGATCTGATACAGAGTTTCTGGGTCCAAAGTCAATCATCCATACGTGCTGGAAGTTCGGAAGAGCTGAGAGCATTTGCACCATATACATGTTGGCCATCACGCAGCTGCATTCTGAACCCATTACAAGGATCCTCAGAGCAGACACTGCATTGCTGATCCACAGTGCTTTGGACCCTGGAGAACTCAAACGAGAGCCCTCGAGAGCAGCATCCACGTGCCTGCCGCTCGTCCACTTCCCTCCTGCTGTTTGCGCCCTGCAAGGGATATTCCCTTCCCAGGAATAGTAGTAGCAGAGGGCAGGAAACAGAGCTGCTCTTCCAGATAGGCTTGCCACGAAGCCGTTTAACCAGCTCTACACAGTAGCTCTGGTTTCCCCTTGCCACGTACCTCCATTATACTAACAGAGCAGATTATTTCAATTGTTCATTACTCATCCCCGGGCTCGTGTGTGCTACGTGTTAGGACAGAAGAGGCTCCCAGCAGCAAGCCACCCTTTGAATTAGGCAGCCCTTGTTCTCGGGTTTCAATTAAGGAGAATCTAGAGCAGCCTGGGTTGAACTGCACAGAGGCACCAGCCGAAACAGGTGTTCTTTACTTTTTCCATGTTTCAGTCCAATGGAAAAGGACAAGCGTAATCAATACACAGGCATCAATTAGTATGCAAAATACATAAGAGAATAACACAATCACTGAATGCAGAAGCAAATGTAGTCTGGTTTCTTTTTAGCAGCAGTATACTGGCATCAATATAAATAAAATTAAATAAAAATTCTTAAAGCTACCAATAAATATCATGGATGGGTTTAAGCAGGATGGTTCTCACAGCAAGTTATTTCGTTATGTCAGTGATAACTGTTCAGCAATTAAACACTGAAATACACATCAGCATGTGATAAATGCTTACAAAGATGTTTTAATTTCCCAAATAACCAAAAATAAGCAATGCAAGCCCATGGAGCTCCAAATAAGGATGTTTTCAAAGAAAACATACNTATATTTTTATATTGCTGTCACAAATTAAGACCACTGTCAAAGACATTCAGTGTACATCACCACGCGCAGACAGGGGAGGGAGCATCATTAGATCACTTGCATTTAAGATTGTTTGGAAGATTTAGGAAATAGCTGACACCAGTATGCTTTGCTTTCAGCAGTACTGAAATTCTCCTTGCTAAGGGAAGCATTATGTCCACGTGTGTTTTGTGCAAGGCTTAATTGCCGTGAATCTATTTTGAAAATAAGTGATTCTTAGCTCCTGTGCATTAAGAATGGAGAGTGGGATTTCTGAGAGATTTTGATGAGTTTATTCCATGTTACAAGCAAACACATTCCCTGGTGTTTTACTAAGGTGGTTTACCAGGTGGTAAAGGTAGAAGTTTCCTAAGCTGGAAGAGCCTCTATACAGACAGGCCTCCTGCAAAGCAGCACAAGCAAGGAGATGAGCAGGACAAGCCGGCAGACACCAGGAGAAGGCAGCGAAGGAAGCAGGAAGAAATGGAAAGCAGTAATTTTTCCCCTCTGCCAAGGTGGGCAGTCCTCTTAAGGCAGCCAGGGAATTTCACTGACAAGCAATGTCGCTGCAAGCCCAAAATGCAGCCTCAGGTTTAGGGTTCAGGGGGCTGTGCACTGGCTGCACACACCAAGTATTGTGAAGAATAAAGAATTTTTTTTTTAAAATAAGTAAGTATAGGATGGGCAGTNTAAGGCAGCCAGGGAATTTCACTGACAACCAACGTTGCTGCAAGTCCAAAACGCAGCCTCAGGTTCAGGCTCCGGGGGGCTGTGCACTGGCTGCACACACTTCACATTGAGGAGAATAAAGAATTTTTTAAAAATAAGTAAATATAGGATGGGCAGCCTTCTCCCTAGCAGAAAAAGTTATCACCGTGTCCCTTGGGGAATACACTGCTTGGCAGCATCCAGAGGGCTGCAGCTTGCCGGCTGTTTCCCGGAGCAGGCCGGGAGACTGCACAGAATTAATGTTCACCTCAACTTACGGGTGTATTTTGGAGGGGGGAAAAAAATACACTTTTGAGACTCGTCTAAACCCGGCGAAGTAGCCGCCTTCATTAAATTAATTAATTAAGGAATAAGAAGGCCAGCTCCTGCTCCGAAGAGCCTGTCACGCTGCGAAACAAGGGGGAGGCCGCGGTTTCCATCCCCCCGCCCGCTCCCAACGGCCGCGGAGCCGCCGCCCTCACCGGTAGAGCTTGGGGTCGCTCGGGGACTTGACGATGTCGCTGTCGCCCAGGTTTGCGCTCGGCCCGCGCTCGCCGTGAGCTCCCCCCGCCTCCCGCTGCTGAGGCGAGCGGCTTGCGGCGTCGCGGCCGCTGCCCTCGGCCGGCGGCGGCAGCTGCTGCTGCTGCTGCCCGACCGGCAGCTCGGGGCG
>VWPW01006730.1:489632-562173 GCA_013389825.1 Crypturellus undulatus | reverse complement strand
GGCAGCCGCCGCCTCCCCCGCTCGCCCCTCCCCTCACGCCGGCGCCGCCCGCGCAGCTTCCGCCGTACGGGGAGGGAGGGAGCGGGGACGGGCGCCACGGCCCCGCTGCACGCACCAATCAGCACCCGTAGCGGCGCCACGTGGGACGCGCCAGCCAATTCTCGGCCCCACAGTTGGACGGACGCGTTCTGATTGGTAGGAAGGATGCCGGTGGCGTAGGCCGGACAAGCACAAACGTGTGTGTGTGTGGGGGGGGAATCATTAGTGGGGAGAGACGAGAGGGAGAAGAGCAGCCGCTTTCAGAGATCAGGCCGAGGATAAGAAGGAAAGAGATGGAGTCAGAGCGCGGGGGCTCCTCGTTGTGCTGCCCCGACCCGACCTGGAGGGCTCCCTGCTGTAGCAGCGCTCCCCCCGCTCTCGCATTGGATTAGTCCAAAAGCCAGCATGGAAGACCGGCCCTCTCCCCCGGTGTCCTTCAACTATTGGTCAGGGCAGCTGTCGCTCAGCGTTGACGATCCAATCGGGGAGCAGTAAGCCTCCAAGGAGGCGGTGCGGCGCCGGGCGCCATGTTGTGGCGTGTGGGGCGGCTGCGGCCCGTGGGTCTCCCCGCCGCGTGCGGCGGCCACGCGGGGCGAGGGCTGCTCCGGGGAGCCGGGCCGAGGCGCGCAGCTGCGGGCCCGGCGCGGCCGGCGTCATGGTCCAGCGCAGAGCGGCGCTCTCAGGAGAGCCCGTAGGTACCCCCGAGGGCCTCTCATCTCCCTTAACATTGGCTCAAAGCCGGGGCTCTCCCCACAGCTGCCGTGCAGAACGCCAGGGTTTCCTCTCCCCGTGGACAAATATTCCCCGTTCTGAGCCTTTCCCGGCTTGTGAACCTGCTCTTTACGAGCGGTTGGTGGGTAGCCAGGCAGCTTGCAGCACAGCTGCCGCTTTCTGTCGTGAGCTCCATCTCACAGGTGACCCGCGGGACTTGCTGCTGCGGCTGTTGACACGTGGCACTCAAGGCCGCCAGACTTTTGTAACGCTTGTTAGTGCTAGTTCAGCGTTTGCTGTTTCGTTTATCGCGACATCCCTTGTACAGTGCTCCACGTTTGTTGCAGTTTCTGTTATCCACGCAATCTGGGCACTAGTAGTTACTTTGTGAGGGCGTTTTAAGTTCACATTGAGCGCAGAAACGCCGGAGACAGAGCCGGGGAGTCAAAGGCTGATAGGAGTGACAGGCCCCGTCCGTGAGAGACTCCTGCTTTACTGCCTTTTCCTCTCCACAAGAGGGAAGCCAAGAGCCGTGTCCGAACCCAGGCTACATTTACCTGTTGGGACTGACGCACTGACTCTTGAAATCACCTGCCCGTCATTGAAGATAGAGCAAGCAAAGGCTTCCTCTCTATTAATTTCCTTCTCTTAATACAAAGAGAAGGCACCTCAAAGATGAGGAGGTGCCAGACATCTCCCATTTAAAGATACTTGGGCAATGTAAAGGGTGATTTCATGCAACAATTTTTTCTTCAAACTAAACAGTGCAGGATTTCTCCCTCCAATAGTAGATTTCTCCCTACCTGGCAGTGAGATTTCCTAGTATCTTTTTCACTGCTTCACTTTTTCTTAGAAAAAAACATCTCTTTTGACTAGCACACTTTGAGTGGATTACAATTACAGGGGATAGAAAAAAAGAAAAAGAATAAGCATGTAAACCTTGATTCTTTTGTTTTAATCTATTCTAAAGCCTTTTTTCTAATTAGCTAGCTGCTGAGCTGAAAACTCCTTATTTGCACTGATGAGGGCTCCTGTACTCCCGTTATCCCATCACATCTTAAATTATCATTCCCTACTGTAGAATTCATTTCTTCTTGCAAGGTACACAAGTTCTCACTTCTACTGCCATCGAATCCCAACACTGCCTGTTTATTGGTCAAATTAACCCTCTTCACTGTTTTTAGAATCTTCATAGCGATTCTTGATTGCCGGCTTCAAGGATTATTCTACCAAAAATGTTGCAAGATCTGCTCTAAGAGCACTTGAGACACACCCATCAAAAGATGGGCTGATGTTAGTATAAGCTCATAGAAGCTCTCTGGCCACATTTGGTCACTACATTTCTCTTTATTTTCCAGTTTGGATTATATAAATACAACGCACACATTTCCAGCACTGCACAGATTTCATTTTCTGTAGATCATAAACATCCAAAACAGGTCACAGTAACAACTTGTGAAAGCAACAAACAAACTGTTGCAAAGGGATCAATACTTCGGCACAGTGATTTCAAGCTACGTCATTGTGGTTGTACTCGCCTCCAGAATATTGTTATTATTTCAGAACTATTACACTTTGAGACATGAACAAAATTACAAAAGCATTTGCCAATATCATGATCCAATAAATCACAGTGCAGTGGCAGCCACTTGATACCACTTTCTGACATCAGGAAGCAATGAGTTCACAGGCCCAAAGTAAAACTTTTCTCAAATTTTCACCTAAGAACAGCAAACTTCTCTCAATATCCCCTGATCTCCACTTACAGATTCAGTTTGCAGTCACTGTTTGGAGGCGGTTTGTGCAAACAACTGATCATCGTCAAAGGCGCGTGCAGTTTGTGCCATTTCACAGATTTGCAGAAGCAACCTCCTAGCTCTGCATGGAGCTAACACACATCAAGTTCTATACGCACAACAGTATTCAGCATCCTTAATTCATATCCCGCACATTTGCATACAGTCTTAATTTTACAGAATTTGGAAGTTACACTCTAAAAGTTAGTAAAATTGTCCCACCCCCTGCTCTAGTGTCATGTCCCCAAAACATCCTGCTGAATCTCCTGTTTTGGATGAAATATTAAAATTATTAGAAAAGTTTCAGGCTGCAACCTCTCCATTGTAAATGGGCATTGCCTGAGGGGCTTTAAAATCTGCTCCTCACTTTCTTTCCAGGATGCCTGTGGCAGTGAGGCCAAAAAAGCTTTGAACTTGCTTGCCTTGCAGCTTCACTTTGCTTTTCCCCCTTGTGTTGAGGTCTCCTGTCTGTCTCCCCTCAGTGTCCCTAAAACACAGGAACACTGTTGTCAAGTGTTTCCTAACTGGCAAACTGATAGGTTCCAACAATCAGCCTCCCTGACTGGAAAAAATACCAATTTTGCACAGATATCTGCTGAATTCCAAGTCTCAGTGACAAAAAGGTGCCTTTCAATACACGCTTGTTCAAGCAGCTCTCCTGAAGAGATGATATGCAAGACAGCATATACATATATGTGTATATACATATATATTTATATCCTTACACTCTCCCACTGCACATCTTCCACAGTTCCTTCTCCTACTGTAATATTCTCATTCCTCTGGGTACTATAGTGTGCTACAGAAATACACTAAGTCTGACAATCAAATCAGTCATTTTAGTCCCTGGCAATATCCAAAAGTCCTTCAAAAAGCATGTTTTATGGTAGTCTGACTGAAACCCTAAAGAATTTTCTTTGGAGATAGATTTTTATTATTTAGCTAATTAGTTCTCTAGAGAAGAGCCATCTCCGTATAAAAACCTGGGCACAGTGAAGTCTGATCCTCCAAGAAGAAGCCTCTAAAGTGCTACTCTATGATAAAATGCTAAATAAGAAAAGGTGTTATAATTGGCAGTTCATCAGTGCTTTCAGTTGGGAGCAGCAGTTTTTACTACCACTTACATTTTGGCTCTAAATATTTTGATCTGAGATAGCGCTGTTTTAAGTTTTACATGCAGATTTTGCCTCCAGCCAAGCCTATGACAGCCACCTCCTCATTTCCTTCATCCTGCAAAATATCCTCCATCAAGCAGTTGATCAGAGAGTGGCAGAGGGCAAGTCCAAACCTACAGAGATAAAAACTGCAAGATACCATGAAAAAGCTGCAGGATCTTCAGATCCTGTGACTAGAAACAAAGAACAAGGCATAGCAAGGTGCTGAACAGAACAGCACTCTTGTGTTTCTTGCTGTTGTTGAAGTAAAATTCTGTCTGCAGTAAAATAAATTATAATTAAAAAACAACATTCTCTGTGGAAATAACGTTTACAACACTAAACAGTTCTTCAACATAATTCACACACTAACACTAGGTGCACTTACAATATTTATTCAGAATTTTGATAAATTATTGGATGAGGAAATATATAATATTAAGCACTCTGAACAAACATATCAGTTTCCTATAACAGAGACTCCAGCTTTTGCACTACATGATAAAGCAACATCACAAATGAAGACAGAAAATTTCATCAGGAAAGGAGGGGGACATTTCTCAAAGAGAAAGGTCACTAACAGGAGCAGTTCTGCTGCAAAGGGGGTGGGTTGTCTGTGAGTCGCATGCTCCTTCCAGAAGTGCCCCTGGAGGGGTCGGATTCTAAGCTCTCCGACATCTTTTCACAGATTATATCCACAAGACGTTCAAACACCTGTCTTACATTGATGTTTTCTTTGGCACTGGCTTCAAAATAATCAAAACCTGTGAGAAAAAGAGCAAAAAGTCAATAAAACCTGATGATATGAAGATGATTTTAAAAATACCATTCTAAAATTCCTAGTTGCTACAAAATGATGATATTCTGCAATAAACAATGTAAAACACCTAGCTAGAAAACATTAATCTTCTAACTAATACCTAGTAGTGATGCCATTATTAAGCTATTAATGATGGAAGGAGTGTCTTATATGAAGATAGAAGAAAAAAGAAGAAAGCTTTTACATGTACCTAGCTGATCAGCCAGGTGTTTCCCTTTCTCCAAAGGTACAGTTCTTTCATCCTCCATGTCACATTTGTTTCCAACCAGGATGACTTGTGCATTGTCCCAAGAGTAAGTCTTGATTTGCGTGGCCCTGTAGCAGGACAGGAAAAGATAGTTACTTTCCATCAGCAATGCCAAAAGGCAGTTATATATCAAGTATGAAAACAAAGACCAATAAACACAACATCCACATCTAAAGACTGTAGATTAAAAGACAGATGGCAAACCTTATACATAATGCAGGAACACTACCTGTTGTATTTATAATTACATTTTATTTCATTACTCCTTTTTGCAACAATAAAGTTCCTTTTTATGAGCTCTAAAATGTTTTAAAGATCTTAGGAACTAGACAAAAAGCTGAACTGAATTCTTTTTAAGGTCTAGGGGAAATTTTATGAGCTCTAAAATGTTTTAAAGCTCTTAGGAACTAGACAAAAAGCTGAAGTGAATTCTTTTTAAGGTCTAGGGAAAAAAAAAGAAAAAAAAAAACCCACACATTCTTCTAAAGCTCTTTCTCCTATAACTCTAATCTGTTGGAGACCACACAATCAATTATAGCTCTTAAGGGTACAGTCTTTACAGGGAAAGCCATACAATACAAAAGAAAGCCTTTGTACTAGATTTACAATTTTGTGTAAAGCATATAACACCACTGATTCAGAGTGGGCAAAAAGAGGGTCATTTGCCACAACAAACAACTGTATTTTGGGAGTCAAATATACATGGAAACATCAAATCATCTTTGCATAAGCACAAAATATGCCATGGAGTGTGAAAATTACCTAGATAGAAACAATTGCAAGAGAAACAGATTTTACCAGCTTGGGAAGTAATAGGCTCGAGGTAAGATTTTGTAAGCTAGTAGACATAGCTAGATGAAGTGATAACTAAGGCAGAATGTGCAAGATGCAGTAAGAGACAGCAAGTACCTGACAAATGCTGACACCACTGTCAGAGGCATCGCATACCGAGCAGGACCTCTGCTGCTATCCGTGCCTCACGCTGGCACTGGAACAGAACTGTCTGTAGAGCCAAGGACATGTCACCTTGTATTTGGCACCTGGCTTTTCTACAGATCTTCTATGATAAAATGGAGTTTTGTTTCGTTTCTATTTGTTTTTACATTTATGTTTGGCGGCTGGTCTCTTCCACCAGCCTCAGCAGCAAAGCCGCATTAGCTCTCTGGCAGTCATTTCCATGCATTTTTTTACAGCTGGCCCCATCTACTTTATCTTCAGTTCTCTTTTTCAAGCCTCCCTCTTTCCCAAAGGCACTCAGGCTCCCAGAAGTGACTATCAGGTCCTTTTGCACCCCTCCTCCCAACACTGCTCTTTGTCCCTACACCCCTCCTTCCATGCAGGACATCCTAGTTTCATGGAAACCTAAGATTTCCCTGAAGAGCCAGGATTCCCCTTAGTTTTTTATTTCTGTTCAGTTTGCTTGAACTCCCCTAACAACAAGGCACTTAACTCCTTCACTTTTAAATTAGCAGCAGACTCCAGGTCAGATTCACTAATGACATTTTTTAATTACTTGCGAGTTGCTTACTCGCCTTTGCCATATAAAGCGGTTGGGCACATTACTCCACGGTATCTGTGAAAGAGGGGGGCATTTCACTCTGCAAACTGCCTTGAAGAAGCACATGTAGTTTGCAATGGTAGAACACAAGTCTGAACCAAACCCACTGCACAAGCTCTGCCTTAGACTGCAAAATGCAAACATAAAAAACGGATTTTTTGCAGTGAAACTTAAACTTCCTAGTAAAGCATTCACTCCAAGTGCCACTTTAGCTCCTGCGATTTCACTTTTTCTGAGCGTCCCTGTGTAGACTAATCTCATCTTCCCACTCTTCCTCTATAAGCAACAGAAGGAAAGTCGGTCTCCCCAGGTTCAGTTCAAAGCAGCTATAGTGAAGTTCCTGTTCTGCACTCTTCCTCTTTGGGTAACAGCTTTTCAGCACTGACAAGGTCACACAAGGATTTGCTGCCAAATCTTAGCTATCTACAAAGAATTACTTGGAAAAAGCACTAAGCATCTCCCTGAGAATCTTGACCTTCTCTTCAGTGATTTCATACAAGCTGGTGAAAACCCTCCCTCCCAGAATGTGCCATTTACACTTACTATTTGGGGTGGGGGGGAAGTCCTCAATAAAGTAGAATGCTTAAAAGCTGATCCCCATCCAAAAAGAATGACAATAAATCTCAAGGACCTCCAGGAAAAATAAATGGAAGAAGAAAAAAAAATAAACACAAAAGAAGAAGCTTCTGTAACTGCGATGTTTCAGTAGCTGTCAGAGCAGTATAATATGCACTCCAGAAAAAAAAAAAATCTAAAAAATCTGTTTCTGTGACATGACAACAATGCTATCCCCTACTTGTGAATTCCACAAACTTATGATGCAGCACTTTATTACTGCTTCATGGTTAGGTAAAAAATAGCTTCAGTTTCACCATTACATGGATATATCAACAACCTCATTTAGAAATTCATCTTAAAAATAAATACAACTATTTGCAAACTCAGCTGCTATCTAAATCTCATTTCAATTTAATCAGTTTCTCATTCTCTTCTATGAAATCGTCTAGATTGTCCAAAGCACAATTTCCACAACATTTCCTATTAACTATATCAAATACTGAGTTTATTTCAGTTTTATTACTATTTCAAATGAGGTGTAAAACACTAAATTATCTCCACAAATACTATCAAGCCAGGATCATATATTACCAACCAGAGGAACTTACCTAGAAGATCTAGAAACTGGCCTAAAAGCCATAAAACTTATTTAACCCTCTCACTCACTTTACAGGAAAGGCATCTTATTACTCAACCAGAATAAGAAGAGTTTTTTTTTTTTTTTTTTTTTTTTTCAAACACCAGGTAAAATCTACATTTGGTTATTTATGCTTTTTCTTTCAGAATAACCTGACAGTACTCTTGACACACTGGAATAAGAAGAATGTGTCAGATCTTCCCTTTTACACCTTCTCAAACAGTCTACATTTCCCAGTGAAAGAGCAAGACCATGTCCTAAATATCCCCAAATGCATTAAACATTCTCAGTTGCTTTAAAATAATTGCCATGAATTGAGGTGATCCATGTGAATGAAGGAAAGGCTGTACTTCAGGTTCACAGGTTATTTGAGGAGCTTGTCTAAATTCATGATTTACAGGTACTCCTGAAAAAGTGCCTTCAATCGCTTTAGTGTAAATATTTTCAGAGTGATGCAGAGCAAACTGGAATGCTGCTTCCAGGATGTCTGGCAGAAAGCTCACCCAAGGAAGGACCCGTATGGAGGATATTCTCGTTCCTTGAGTGGGTAGCTATGGCCAGAGCATGAGGATGCTCAAACAAGCGCATCTGCACGAGCCAGAGATGAGAGGTGAAAACGCACCACACATTGGTGGCAGTTTTAGAGGGGACATTGGAGCTCAAAGAAATGCTTGGAGAATAGCAAGGCCATGGAACACAATCTGCTATGACAATTTCTGAGATAGACAGAGGACATAAACCCTAAGATACTAGAGAGGTTAGGAAGAAAACTCCCTCCACAGGTACCAAGTTGATTTTGCACAGCCTGCATTCCTGTAGTTGCAGAAGAAAAGCATTTGTTACAGGTGAAAGCTTACTTGGGGTGCTAGGTCTCTGGTTCAGGAGTTTGCTTGAGCTTTTGGTTTGGTTTCTGTAGAAAACTCTGCGGAAGGAGATGGTACAAGAGAAAGCAGTGAGATGGTCTGGGACTCACAGCGACAGGCTGCCCACACAGCATCTTAAAAACCTCAGTCTCCAAACTGCCACAGGCTGACACCAGCAAGAAGGAACACATGTTGGCCTGGAGAAGGCCCTCATGTAAAACACAGGGATGACTGCTGTCCGGTAACCTGAATCATAACGAGGTTTTTGCAAATGGGTGCAATTTTAAGAGCTAGTAATTAAGTCCATATGGGGAATTCTTATTAGCCAAGGGGAAGGGACTGGGGTGACCAGCAGCCAAAAGTTAGCAGAAAGGGTACCACTTTGTATATGATTGCTGGCGACACTCTTGGCATGTGCTCCTAAGTCTGCCTGCATTTGCTTAATGATTCCAGTCCCCTGATCATGTGGCATATGAGTTACAGGCAGAGGTTTATTTTAAACCTTTTGGTTTTAATAAATGTATGTTTAGCCAAAATATGATGAAAGAAATTAACTGAGAAATTAACTTGAATCAGATGAAATAGTGTCACTTAATTCAAAATAGTGTTTGTTCTTTTGTTTTGTTTACATAAATATATTCTCATTTTTAAGCACATTCAGCTGGCTTCCCTGTGTAGATCACTATCCTGGTCCCAACAGCCAACCTGTTGTACCCTGCTGCATTTATGATAAATGTACAGTATTCTTCACTTAACCATACCAGGACACTGAAGAACGCCTCACTAGCCAGCTAGACTAACAAGACACTCAAGAGAGAAAAGCTACATCAGAACTGCTGCTGCTCCATCCTGTCTCAAGCAGCGATCAGAAGCACTGCAGGAGAGCGAGGCCTCCCTGCTTATCATTAAACGCACGGGTGCCCTCTCACGCTTGGAGAGGACCAGGCTAATGGGTGTGAAGGCTCTGAGCTGAGGGAGCTTTTGTTCAACTCAAGTAGTAGACACTTATTTTCCAGGGAGGGTACAAAAGTAAGATGAACTTGCTATCCTTACAAATGCCAGGGCTCATACAGCTGCATCCACAAGAGACAAAAGCTTTTGTTCGCTTTTGTTGTCCCTTGGGAAATTTGGAGAAGGAAAAAAGCATCTCTTGGGTCACAGCCACTAGAGGACTCTGCTCACACGGCTATGCCAGCTGGGCCACACTCTTCATCTCTTGGGGATGAGCTTCAGAAAGGTAAGAAATGGGCTACCACAGGTCCAGCACATCTGCCTCACTGTGTTATTTGGCCTCAGAAACTTAAATCTGATGGCTGAAAAGATTCCTGACATATCGAGTCACCACCAGCAGTAATGGTTCACCTCTGTCCTTTTGTCAAGTTCCTCTGAGCAGAGATGTTCATGCAGCCCCGTGGCAAAGGAAGACATGAAGTTAAGCACACAGAGTTGACCTTTCCTTATTCCTACACCCTTGTACCATTGCCTTTGGCAGAACAGATGTTAGACTATTTCTGATGTAAAGTTCCAGGTTAAAAGTCATCTACACAAGCTGAAAAGAGTAGCTCATAGACTGAAATTTGGTACATTTAACTGAAATGTTGCATCTGTACAAAAAGACTGACATTTGTCTGGGCTACGCTTTTCTAAATGATCTGGAGAAACACCACATTAATCTTATATGCTGATATACGCTTCAAAATAATCAATGTGACTCATATTATCATAGAATGCCTAAGGTTGGAAGGGACCTCTAGAGGTCATCTAGTCCAATCTTCATTCTATTATATTTCAGAAAACATGGCAAAACATATAGAACAAAAACAGTCTGAAAGTTAGAGATATCTATGTTAAAATTGGATTTGATAAAATTCCAAGCCCAAAATCCCGTACAGATTGTTAGAGACCATGGGCACCAAAGCCAATAGCCCTAAGCTGTCTCTGGCCTCTTGTGCATTCATTTACAAAGATGGGTAAAGTCAAATGCTTTCAAGAGCATCTCTTACAAATGACACAGAATTTGGGAGAAAGAAAAAAAAAGACTCTAAAGGAGCTCTACTCTGATATTAATGCACATAAATAATTTGCATGTTAAACTCACCTGCAAAACTTTTATAATTAAGCTAGAATCTTCCTCCTCCCCAAAATTTCCATGAGCCACCTCTCTCCAAAACCCTTCATTGTTCCTTGTTTTGGGGACACTGCGACCCACGTGCTTGCTGCGCGGCTGGCCAGCAGACACAGTGACTGGCCTGCTGGACACTATCCAACAAAAGACTGAATTTTCCTTACCATTAGGAGCGCGCTGCCTTTTGGGATATTTCCTCTCCCTAGTCACAAGTTTTCACCAAGTGTGGCTGAAGCTATCTTTGAGACTTCCAGCCTTTTACTGAAGTTTGTTAGGTTGGCAAACCAAAGTCAGAGAGAAACCAATGAACAGTGTGAACTTATATATCTGGTATTCTCATGAAACCAGACTAAAAATATTTAAAGTTTAATGAAAGATATTCTCCTAGCTGCACTCCTAGGGGAAAAAAATCCCTTCGTAGGCACATACAATTCAAAGAACAGTGACTCCACTTGAGCTTGGAGGAGAAGGTGCCAAGTGGAGCGTCATGTTGTTTTGAACTATAACCTGCAGCAGGATACATGGAAAAGGCATTCAATATAAAATTCAGACTGAGCTTGATTCTGTGAGCCAGCACCACAACTAGCTTGCTTTCCAGGAGAGGTTCCTTCTGATCTCAGTTAGGTAAAAGGATTTTAAAAGTCACCTACATGCTGGTGTCACACACTCCAGGCAGGTCACTGAGCTCACTGGAATTCAATATATGAGACTTAGGAGGTTCCATTAACTGCTGCATTGCCTTTCTCTGTGCACCAACCAAACCTACCTGCAGTATAAACAACAGGGTAACAACTGAGGAGCAGTCATGGAGATGCTTCTTTGGAGGATAAACACAGCCTTTCCCCTGCCTCCCCATGCACTCCCCACTGTTTCCTGCATGACATCTCCCTTAAGTCTCCCCTAGCAAGGGGATAGCCAGAACCAGGCCCACGGTTCCAACGCCAAAGGTGTTCCAGACCTTCACAGTCTGAGTCAAGTGACTGACAGTTCTTTATACCAAGGCAGCCCTCGTTATAAAGGAAGTGGCACTTTCTGGCCCAGAGAGATTCTATTCGGATCTGGAATTATAAGAAGTTAGGAATCCGAAAGTCCCTTTGAGAGGAAGCCACAGCAGGATTACATCCAGCTTTCTCTTTACCAATACTGCTGCCTTGTGTCAGCAGCTTGAACATTTCCACCCCAGACACCACAGTGAGTCCCCGCTGAGAGAACACCTCATATCTGCTGTGCCCCACAAGCACTGCCGACACTACACGTGGCTACAGGGACAATGCACGCTCTTGTCCTCCAGGAAGACCCCTAATCTTCCTGCTCTGTACACACACTTCTCTGGAAGGCAGGGAGAGCAGGAAAATGATCTCGCCTCAGTTCTGCTTTCAAAATCAGATCAGGGAATGGGGTAAGACGGGATATTTCTTATGGAGTGGGCATGGACTTCGAGTGGAGCCTCCAGGGGAGGAAGAGAAAGAGCACACCAAAACATGGGGGGAAAAAAGCCTTATTATAACTTTTATATAGCTAGTGAGTCATTAAAGTGACTGATCTGGTCTCATTGTTTTCTCATTCTACATCAAAATATTTCCTGGCTTTTTGTTCTCAGGAAGTCCAGAGGTCATTTTCTGTTTTCTGTGTTTGTACTGAAGTTAGTGGAGCCAAAAGAGCTTAGAATAGCTGAGAACCTGCCTGTCTCACAGGCTAGTTTTGGGGGTAAGCCTGCCCCTTCCCAGATGACGACTCTCTTCTCATCCCGGTCCCATCATTTAACACTTAGCACTTAATTACTTAGGCTCTCTGTATAGTGATAACAGATAGTCCCCTGCTCTAAGGGGCAAACATGCTTTCTGTCCTAGAACTTTCTCTTCCGCCACTTACTGTAACTAAAACTATTTTAAACTACACAAGTTGTAAATGGCTAAGTTTAGGTTTTATAATTGGCTGAAGCTAGGTGAGATGAATACTGTTCCATGTGTCTATACTTTTAAGTGCCAAAAAATCAATTTTGAATACAGGACAAGACACTTTGGAAGGATTTATCCAGGGAAGATTTTAAATTTGACTTGAAAAGAAAACACTGTTAACCTGGATTGCTTAAGCAGCATAGGCAGAAGCCTCAGTAAGTCCAAACCAAGCATTAGGGGATGTATAATAAGTGTGGACCTTTAAAAGAAATAACTGCTATGCTATATAGCTAGTAGCTATATACTAGAATATACTAGAAAAGAGAGAGAACTTGGAGTGAAACTGCATATTTTTCTAAGGAAGACAAAAAAAGGGGCAAACTATTTAACCCAGAGTTTAGGTGAAGAGGAACATGGTGATGCATAGTGGTGTAAAGGTGGAATGTGAAACGTTCTCAGCAAGCAACTGTGAAGAGACAACTGACCGAAGAAACAAGCAAACCTAAGAACAGCAGCAAGTTACTTCCTACCAGTCCTGCACTGCGTTGAATGAGTCCTCACTGGTGATGTCGTACATGAGGATGAAGCCCATGGCTCCGCGGTAATACGCTGTAGTGATGGTCCTGTAGCGCTCCTGTCCAGCTGTGTCCTGGAAGAAACAGGAATATTTAGGCTTTGAAACTCCAGTTCTCAGAAAGAGGAGCTGTAGTTAGGTCCTACATCGGAAATCAGGCAACTACTTTTTTATCATTATATATTTTAAATTATTCATTTACTCCTAACAAAATGAACTCTACTTGCATCTTAGCATTAATTGGGCTTTTGCACCAACTATGATCTGTTAAATGTGCTTTGACATGTGCACAATTAAAAACTTAATCAAAGCTGTCAACCCTTAATCATTCTTTTCTGCCTTAGCCTCAATGCAATAATCAAATGTTAGTAGAGTTACAACTCTACGGACTGAAAACCAACACTTCCAAGCAGAGGCAATGGAAAACAGTCCAGGACTATGCCAGACCAAAAGACATCGTTGCACTGCAGCTGAGTGCCAGGGACAGGGAATTGATCCTTGACATGGATGCTACGGGTGACTTAGGTCTTATGCAATGAAAATTATTCTAGAATATGCATTTAAAAGTGGCTCAACAGCCCTCTACCTAATCTATTCCTTCTAGAGCTGCCCTGTGAACTGGAGACAGAAGTCATATGCTTAAAATAGCACTCATTTTGGAGATATCTATCATTTCAACAAGTATATTTCATTCACTTTCAGCAAATAGCAACTATGTGCAATAGCTGTGGGGAGCAAATAGCCTTATCTTCAAAGCACACACTCAGCACAAGGTATTCATTGCTACAGATGAGCAATTCTGAGATGAGCAGTGGTTAGACCTTCAAAACCCACATTTTAAAAGTATTTACTGCTGCTTATTTAAAACCAGTTTAACAAAGTTTCTTTCCTCTAAAAACAAAATAAGTCCTCTAAAAGTACTTGTCACTCACATAGCTTCAGTAAAAGAATATTTAGAGCACCTTTCAGAGCTGTAGTGTCAGGTTCTGATCTGACACAGCAGATCTCCACAGTGCAACCTTTAAACTTCTACCCTTTTTTAGCTCCCATAGCTGCAGCCTTGGTTTTGCTGGCCCTTCTAGGGCACATGTAAGCCAGCCCAAGGAAGGGGAAACATTAATGATCACTGGTTGTTCTGCACTGACATATCAGAGAGGGGCTCTGTGGGAGAGAAGCCCTTGTAAATAAGCTCCCTGCAGCTTCCTTATAGTATAGGGCTCTGCCTATTACACTGCCCTGAGAATATCCACAGCTGTAACACTAGACAAATATCCCACTGGAGACATCATACAGGGGGAACTTTTTGTGCTCGTCTTAGATGAAATCTGGAAAGAAAAGGGACTTTCCCACGAAATTTAGGCATCTGTTGCAAGACAAGGTGGTCCACTGGCTGAGAAAGAGTGCTGGGTAACAAACCCGCCTGAGGCCTGTCCCTTACTCGGACACACAACCTCACTTAGCCGCTAAATAGCTAAACCAACTGTGTCACCAAAGTCTGCCTGAACAACTTAAAATGGGGAAGGTGTCAGCAACAACATTATTTCTCTGTTTATTCAGAGAGACCTGACAGTTGCTTTATTATAGCCTGATTTCCTGAGGAAACGCGGCTTGTCATTTGTCCCCACACATACACGTGAATCTGTGCCCACTATAACTTTTGAACCTGTTAAGAACTTTTGGCCAAGTCTGACTAAGGGGAACTGATATCAAAGGCACCACGAAATCCACAGGAGAGAGGCTTTCTTATGCCTCATTAGGAGAAAAACCTAAATCAGTATTAGTGTCGTCAGATACTGCAGTCACCAAAACAGCACACAGATGCAAAGAGTGTCAGGCTTTTTAAATTCTCACCTCACACCTGCATTCCTGTGTTATCCTACCTCTCAAATCTCATTCCTAGCCCTGTTCTGCATTTGAGACTGATCAGACATTAAGCAACTGCAAGAAATATTGTCTAGCTATACGCAGAATAATCTGAAAAGAAAACTGTATTTGGCAAAAGCTCAGAGCAAGGCTTTATCTCTGAGCATGTATATCCGCCTGTCCTGGAAAGCCTGAATGGACCTGCAGCCCTGAGCAGCTCTCAGAACGGCTGCCGAAGCCCATGTTGGTACCACCTAAGTGCCCAGGCTCAGCCAGGACGTGGATTCAGTCTGCAGTGTTCCTCTGGGTCAAAGGAAACTTTGGTAATTCATATTTCCTGAAAATTGTGAAATTCATTAATTCCACTTTGTAATTTTTTATGCTCACTTGTGAACCTCATGCAAATGGGCGTATAAGGTGGGGAGGGAAGCAAAGGAAAGGCATCCCATGAACCTTTCATGGTTCATGATGCTTCCATAGCCTTGCACTTGTAACGAGTGCAGTCCAGTGCAGAGATTCGCAATCCATCTCCCTGCAAGACACTGACAGATTCCTAGCTTGGTTTCACTGTCCAGGTACAGAGCATATCATCTCCTCTCAAAAGGTTTTTAATCACATTTCTCCAAATCTATTTGAATCTTTAAAATAATCACTTTGAAATGTTTTTTTTTCCCCCTCGGGTTATATTTGCTTCTTAGACAGTTATAACGTGGCTCAATTTTCCTCTGACTCATACCAAGTTTTATGCTGGCTTCTACAGAAATGCATCCCCCACACTCCCAATACAGCTTTTTATTTTTTTTTTAAAAAAAAACAACATAAATGAGAAAATAAACTGCCAGATCTGAGTTTTATTTCTTCAGCATTTACAATAACTGCCCTCACATCAATTTAAAACACCATGAACCTTCAGATGCATTTCAGTTTGATGGGTAGGACAGTTAGCTAATGAAGGAGACAATTAATGCAGATTGGTGTTTCTCCCCCTGCCCCAAGTTGTTTGCAAGATTTCCAGGTAGAACACAAACTCATTAAAAGACGGGAGAAGCAATAGATGAGGTACAGGCAAGGATCAGCACAACCCACTGTAGCTCTAATTAACAGTCTAGCCAAATGTCTAGGAGGAACAGGCTGAGCCTGCAGCATCCAGAAGTCTGCCTGGCCATCCCTGATGAGGAATTAGCCAGCTTGGTTAAGGGGCTGTGGGAGGCATCTTTACAAGATTATGCTAACAAGTCTGTCCTTATATATGTGCCTCGACACAAAAGAAAAAAGAAATAAAAAGAAAAAAAGATGTTTGGCTGTTTGAAACAAAATTTGGACAGTTTAGCATTCAGCAGTCATTATAAGGAAAGAGTAAAGACCTAAATGCTTTAGCATGATGTGCAGACACCCTCTACTCCCAGCATCTGTCACCTGAACACTGATGATACTAGCTCAGCCAGCTTTTTCTCATTGCCTGTTTGTTGGTCTCAACAAAACCAGCAAAGCACTTGACTTGCATAAAAAACCTGATGTAGTTTTTAAATCAACTAGATGCCTCTTGCTGCAGGTCTGAAAATCTGAATTTCCACTCATGGTTTTCTAGAAAACACTTCCAGACAAATTCTTTGTTTAAAATTACAGCATCACCAAAACTTCCCATCTGTAGCAGGCTTAATTCCTTTCTCTAGTGTATATGACAAGCCAAATGCACAGCACAGAGGGACCCTGCTCTTCCATCAGAGCTCCTAGATATGACATGACCACACACGCACGTTTCCTTTGCAAAAGCAGACTTCTGAGTGGAATCCACCAGGAATCAGCTAAACAAAAATCACTTTCACAGAGAAGGAGGAGGAAAAAAGCAATGAGAACCACACGGGTCAGTGAAGAGAGTGACCTCGGGCAGACTGGGATGAGACATTAATAAGAAAATGCTAACTTTGAGCTTACTGTTCCTGGCAGCTGGAAATAGAAACAAAGAGGCTAGCAAGATGGTTAAGACCCAGAAAAGATGGGATGTCATGAAAAGCCTGTGAAGCTTCAATTGTGGTCAGGAGCAAAATGACACCTGGTTCCTTCAGAGCTCAGCTCTGATTAAAACACTCCTGTTCATTTTATTCCTCTCTCCTGTTACTGAGTACTCCCATTGCCCAAGAGTCACTAGGACCCACTCAGACGCATTTAAACACCTTGAGAGCCAGGTTCATTTGAGCAACGCTAGCAATATGCAGCAAAACACTTCTATTGAGAAAAAAAGAGAGTTATATAAAGGCTCTATCATTCTTAAGTGTTTTTAAACATATCCCACTTTTGCTCTCTTCACTTCAGCACATCTAGCAGTAACAAAACCAGAAACCCTTCCATAAATTCAGTACCATTAGTTGCAAATCCTTCACTTTTCCCATCCTATTTTGGTTACCCTGTACAGAAGCAGCTACGACCCTGCTGTTTGTAATCTTCCGACACTAACTGCTGCCACTGGAGATGGAAAACTTACGATAAATGACTTTTAATATATGAATATCCTGTCAGAGCTCACCAATACCTGTCCAGTCATCAAAAGCCTCTGTTTTTTTCCCCTCACTTTTGAAGCTGTCCCTTATAGTCAAGGTCCAAGCATCCCTTCAGGTGAGGCACTGCACCTACTGCTTTTCTTTTTAAAGTGCTTTTGCATACTCTGCTGATGGACAAGGACAGGACAAGGCAGTACAGGTTAACCTTACCTATCATTACAGCATTTTGGAGGGGTTGAAAACCCCCAGCTGTTTAATTTTGCTCAGCAACTCCACAGCATTTGGGACAAAAAGTGAATCACTGAAAATGCAACAGAGTGCATTTTCTCAGCAGAACTAATTTCCAAACTGGAATCAGGCCAAGATACCGTGATAAACACTCCTCTTTGTGACCCATTAAAGACTGTAAAAATAAATTATTTTCCTTTTTCTAGGCGCCTCAAGATTGTAGTAAAGATTAGCAGCAGCTGCCTTTCTCGAGCTGTCAAGCAGCAGAGAGGACTGAAATAGGGTTGCTTGCTTATAAACATTATCTGTTGTTCTTATCCTTTTGTAGGTTGAGTTTCTCTATTAGAAGATTTAATAGACAGAGGCTGAAAAGAAGAAAAATAAACTGCACAAAGATATACTCTAAAAAAAGATATGCTTCACTGTGCACTTTTTTTTTTTTTAAACTCTGAAAGGCCTGAAAAGTCTTCATTTATTTCGGGAGAGGATTGATATGATGATAAGTTTGACATTTTCTTCTTCTTCCTGATCTAGTTACATTGAAAGAAAAATAAAGAAATACCAGAAATAAAGATACATATCAATTGGCACCACATATCTGCTCACTTTTCCAGCTGCAGATAGTGGGATGTAGCAGCAAAAAAAGTTCATGAGAGAGGATGCATTTGAAGATCCACATACAAGACAATTGTCAAAACCATTATTGCTATGCTAAAAAGATGTAATAAAATATTAAGAGCCTGTGATCCTAGAATAAGAAGTATTTTATCCACTCAATGCATTTTTATATAAATACATTTTGCCAGTTTTGCCAGACCTTTTATGTTGCTCCACATACATCCTTTAACTCTGTTAATCCACCACTGTAAGCATAGCTGTACAATGCCTGAGCCATGTTATCCACTGCAAGCAATATTAATTAATTGGGCTTGTCAAGAAGCTGACAAATGAATCACAGCTAGGGTACCTCAGGTGCAGCAATATATTGTGAGTAACCAAGCTTGGACATCCTAGATGGAACCACAGTGCCCTGGATGGACATGATGCTACTGTGTGGGTCATAGCTGCAGTCGGCCATCCCTGGGAGACACAGAACAAAGAGGAAAGTCTCAACTCATCATAAATCAACTGCTAGAAAAACAAATGCTATATTTGGGAGGGGCAAGTTAAATGGTCCAGCTGAATTTAGGAGCCTGGCTTTCTGATCCAGAGGGTAGCAAGCACAGGTGAAGGGAATTAGCAATATGTGCTATCAGTCTCTGCACACATATGTAGGCAAAAGCTGAGCAAATTCCAGCTGTGAGAGCAGCCGAACCAGACTTCCTGGAGCCTATTTCTAGGTGATCAAATGTCATGGTAACCAGCAAGAGCGGAGGCAGCACAAGGGGCTGCTCGGTGCTTGCTCTGTGCAAACACAGGCAGCAGCTCCCCAGCTCTGCTCTCAGCGCCATCACCCAGCGGCGCCCGGCTCGAGGCCTGCGGCAGCTTCTGGGCCAGTCCTGCAGCAAACTCATTCACAGAGCAAACACTCCCGTCCAAGGGTGTTTATGAAACTTGGACACTTTGCCCCTGGAAGACCTGTTTGTACCCTAATTGTTAAAAATGTTAAAAATACTGAGAGCCTCTGGCATTCTGCCGGAAGCCTCGCTGCTAAGGCCTGTTCTTATCAAGGGCAGATTTCAGCATATTTAGCAGAAAATTAATGTCAAATCTGGGCTTCACATTTATAGAAGAAAATCTTATAGACAGACGTGATCCACTTGACACGGTAAGACAAAGAGCTCGGGAATTCCCAGAAGTTACCTTAATTTGGCATTTTAACCATAGAAATATAATAAAGTGACACCAGAAGGCAAGAGCTGTGTGTTTTACATTGAAGGGCAGCAGTAAAAGAAAAGCAAGATCACTGGCCATAGTTTACACACCACTAAATAGAGAACTACAAAAATATATTATTCAAGAATAGTACTTACATGTAATGACGTGCAATATTCTTTAAATGTCACTTTTTAAGCAGACTGGATTCCCAAAGTCCCCAGGTGACTCATAGCTACCATCTCTGTAGTTTCCTTAGGGACGTGCACTGTGCAAGGTGCCACGAGACAGCACATTGCCCAACTCAAGCACTTGGGGTACCCATTCCCACCTCCTCCAATTCTGTTCTCAATCTGTATTTAGAATGTGGCAGCACTGCCAAAGGTTATAAATTTGTCTTTATTTTTGTGTCCTTTCTGGAACCTCAACTGCTGTATTCAGGAGAATATTAAACAGATATACAAAGGCACTTAATGCTACAACACTCAAGAAACTTTAAAGACAACAGAGCTCAAGCACAACTCAAAGCTCATAAAATAGAAGGTAAATAAAGAACAAAAGGAAATATAAATCTCATTTCAGTAGAACTTGAAGTATGATTTCTGAAGGTTGAGGTTAGCAATAATGTAGGTACATATACTTTCATTTCATAAATTTGATAAAAAGTCCGTATGCTTTAAAAAGCAATATAATAAATTAATACAGTTCTTCACTGGTGAAATGAAGGGATTTTGTTTAACTTAAGAATCTCAAAAAAAAAAAAAACAATCAAATGGAATTTCAAACTTTCCAAGCCCACATCTCTGCTGAGAATGAAGAGTTTCATATGAAGAACTGCTATTTGGGGGTAGTCATAATCATCTTAAAATATAGGCTTAGAATTCAAATGCCTTGTCAACCATGACAGCATGCAAATAGTGAATCTCAGCAGTAAAACAAAACAAAGAAGATACTCTGCTGCAATTTACCATAATATTTTCTATTACGACAACACAATCCAGCTGTTAAACTAGGAATTTCATTGTGAAGCAGTTGCTAATGGTTCTGCTGCACTCCTGAGGGAGCTCAGGAAGCAGCTGGGAGGCTCCTCTTGGGACTGTCATGTGGCTGTACTGCCCATGGCCTTCTCCATGCAATGTCCTGTTGCACACTATTTTAAGTCCATCCACCTCTGTGCTGATGCTGTCTTTCTTTCCATTTGAAAAGGCGGTCATCAGCTAATGCTCCTAGATACATATGCGAGATTTTGTTGCTGATTGATATTTTCACTGTGTACTCTTGTCTCATGCACCTATTTTCTATAGAAAATTATTTTTTCTATAGAAAATTATATTTATGCTTTGGAGCCAAAATGCACTAGCTTAAGCCCTGTCCTTGGCAGAACCAGATTTTTGAACGAGTGACATTTGCTGCTCCGCTAAATTCATCATCTCACAAACAAAAGACATTTTTAGCCTGCTGTCCATCCCACTACTACAATTTCAATAGGGTTTGACTAGTAGCACTAGTACAGTAAAAAAGTAAACTTTGCTTTCCTCCAGTGTTTTCCTGTACCTGTTTCCTGCTACCTGAAAAACAGATTCGTAACTTCAGGAATGAGAGAGTCTCTCATTTAATGACAACTCAGTTAATTATCTTATTTAAAGTTAAAATCCTATGCATAACAAGGACTGCAAAAGAACTTATTTGTACAGAACACTAAATGTGTGTGAAGCTTTACAGATCAACAACAGCGCACCATTCCTCATTACATTCTACCAATTTTAACCTAACATAACTTCATAAAAGAGAGAAACTTGCCCAGCATCACCCCAAGCAAGAGAAAGTCTAGCAGCCTGTAACTATCAACTGTAATTGAAGTGATTGTGGTCACAGATTTGCTGCTTCCAAAATTACCCAGACTGTCCATGGGCAGAAAATTGGCACCAGGCTCTCTGGACCTGCAGCTCGGTTCAGCATGGACGATTCTACATTCCATTTCCCTTGTACTTTTAGAAATGCTTTCCAGCTTCAGAATTTGTCCTGTTGTTTTGGAAAAATATGTACTGAAATATTTATCAACTGAAAGCCAACTTCCTTAGCAAGAACTAACCTCTGAGTAGTGAGAACTCTTCTGCTTTTATGTGTAGGCATTGGTTTGTGTAAACAATTTGTGATAAGTTGATTTTTAAAGGAGTACAAATTATTATGAGAGAGTAGACTCTTGGGGCTTGTTCTTGGTCCCAGTCCAGTCCACAAATATCACTCCCCTTGACCGAAGGAGCAGAAACTGGCAAAGCATAAGACGCAAGCAAGCAGAATTAGATCTGGCAATGAGGTAAGACATTTTAACAAAGTAAAGATATGACATAAGCAACAACCAAACTACTTCAAAACATCATGAAACTAAATTGAACTGTAGTTGTTTCATCTATTTCACCTAACCTTGAGACCAAATAATTATAAGTTGATCTGATTTTGGAGCTTATATAGCAGCAGTGAAAGTCTTGGTGCTCACTATCAGAATCTGATCCTAATGCTTTATACCAATGCTCAGGTAAGTGACAGTATCTGGCCTTTTCACAGAGCAGAACGATGCCTGGTTGTTCAGGAAACAGATTATCAGTTTCCATTTCATATATAAATATACCACAAACACCACTCAGAAAAAAGGATGAAAATCATACAAAAAGATGATAATTAATGCTTCAAATTCCTATTTGAAGCATTAATAAAATTAATACAAGGAATATTATGTAAAATACTATTAGATTATGTAAAGAATATATGTAAATATGTTTTATGATTACATAAAGAACATATACCTCAGTTCTAATCCAAAAATATCCTTCCACCTCACTAATGATATTGCATTAAATCAACCTTGCTTGATTAGGTCAGTTGTATCAGCAGACAGCAATTGTTGTATAAAATGTCTTAGATAAGAACAGGCAACATTCTGGCACAGATTTCCTGTATTTTAATTAATGAACAGACTACTTGCAATAAAATCTTTTTTTATCTCACTGAATGAGACATAGACAAACTACCTCTATATCTGTCCTACCTTTCAAAAAATCTTAATAGCAGCAGCTGTAACAAGAGCACATCCATCCTTGCTTCAGTGACATGTTCACTGCACTCACATTTGCCTCAAGTGTGGAAGGAAGTAAACCAGCAAGAATTAAAAGGGCATCTGGCAAAACACAGGAGTTCTTCATCTCTGTGCTCACAAAAAAACATCAGAGGGATCCTACAGGAAATACACTGGACTTCTTCAGAAGGAATGCGTTCTGCTACAGAGACTGCATGGTTAGAGGAAAGGGACAAGCTGACACAAACCTAAAGAACATCAAAAGCTAATGGGAGAGCAGTTTGTTCAAAAAGATAAGAGTCAGATGTGTTTGAATGAGCGAAATGCCATCCCAAGATTTTACAGGCCCTGTTTCAGGCAGAGGCAATATATGCAGGGCTGGATTCTTCAGCTGCACCAAGATCAGCAGGCCCTGGGACTTCAGCTGGGCCCAGGGCTTCAGGCAATCTCCACCTCCCACCTGAATAACTTTCCACTTCAGCAACTCCCAAGGAAAAATAGTAACTAATGATGGTTAAGTAATTTTATCCTTACCGTATGGAATAGGACAGAAGCAGTACTATTGATTTTTCTGGGGCCAGGACTTGTACCCATTTAATTACTTAAATTGTCAATTAAAGAAAAAAATGTAGCTACTTTATTTAGTAAACATAGCCCTCTGCTTCTGCTGCTATCTTACCTTTACATCTCTGTCTAGAGTTTCTTCTGTCAGTTTTGGGTTTGGCTTAACGCAGCTATAAAAGCATCCACAGAAACTGCAAAAAATCAGGCAAAACCGAAGGCATTCAAAGTTGAAGAAAAACTCTTGTTCGCAGATGGGAATTGGATGCCACGTGACATAGCTTGCAGTATGCAGCAGCTCTGCTCTCAGAGCTTTTCCGTTTTACCAGTTTGTGACATAACCTGAAATTTGAGCAGTTCTGGAGTATGATGATGTAGGTTAGTTGCACAGACTGCAGTGAGAATTGTTAGCCTGCTTCAGGCTTGTCACCACTTCTACATCTAAGTGATTATTGAAAAGCTATTTTTCTGACATGATTCTTGGTTTTGAGCAAAAAATGATGAAAATACAATTCACGAAAGCATCTAATGAAAACAGAAAATCGAGTACAGGTTTCACATTGTGCCTCAATTAGACTGCATTTAGATTAGAGTTACTGTGGTTAATAGCTCTCAAAGACAAAGAACAAGTGAAAAAACTAAGCACAGTAAAAAAAATGCTTATAATTAGCAGCTTTGTTTTACTGAAGGTATCAGAAAGCTTCAATGGCAGTATAGTTGAACACCAGAGTTTTCAAACACATCATTACACTAAAAGGGAAAACAAGAAATTCAAAAAGAATGTGATACATTCTAACTTGATATTGCCATGGTAAACAGTTTTACAATCTTGTAAGAAAGATTTAAAAGAACACAAGTTTCCATGGCACCATTGTTCCTTCCAGCTTTGTGTTGTCAGCCCGAAGTGAACACGTTAAAAGGAACGTGGATCTGTGCTTTCTGCACTGCACACTCTTTCATTCTTTTTTTTGTGAGAAGCTGCAATAACCAGCAGAGGATTTTAACAGTATTTCTTTGTTCACAGAAGTCACCAGCTTGTTTTTCAAAAGTCATTACAGTTTCCACAATTTGAAAATGAAATCATTTCTACAGTGTATGGACACAGCCTTCCAATGTAACCTCAGACAAAGCATGTGAACCAGATTTTGCTCTCAATTATGCTTCTGTAAAACATGGAGCTTTCTGGATTTGTGTGATTCCAGTCGAGATTAGCAGCCAATTCATTTGCTGAAAAATGACAAAAATTTGCCAATTACAAAGCACGTTTCTGCCACTGCAGACTGACAGCACTAGAGAGGGAGTTCAGAAGATGAAAGCATGTTGTACGGCACTGCAGTAAGGGAGGAAGGACACAGGACCAGAGCCTTTAAGGACTCCCACTGGGTCCTTCGTGAGGACCATTCTCTTCTTCCTGATCTTTCACAAGCAAATGTTTTTTGTCCCATTTATTCAATTGCCTTCCTGCCTCCATTAATTTTATTTTTCTGACTGCTTTTGCTGCCTCAGCACTACTTGTACCCCTAATTGTTGTTGTGCAAGCTTGTTGAAGGAAACAGCAAAATTATCCAGAGGGGCAACAACCACTGGCCTTCAGTTAGCTGATTTTACTCACCAGTGCGAGATCTTTGTGATAACAACATCCACCATTAATTAGCACGACTGCTATAAGGATCAGTTTATCAATTAATACATAGCAATTAGTTCAACTAAATGGAGTTCACTGCTTGTACCAGTAAAATGCTATAGTATTTCGTCACCCTGAGTATACACGGACTCTCAACCTTACAAGGAGTTACCTTAGTCCAGCATCCTACTTAAAGAGAGACGGGGAATACTTGACCACTTACAGAATCATAAAATCATTATGGTTGGAAAAGACCTTCAAGATCA
This sequence comes from Crypturellus undulatus, assembly GCA_013389825.1. Taxonomy (NCBI): domain Eukaryota; kingdom Metazoa; phylum Chordata; class Aves; order Tinamiformes; family Tinamidae; genus Crypturellus; species Crypturellus undulatus. Next base: position 537,265 of record VWPW01006730.1, on the reverse strand, counting down.
TCATGTCCAACCATAAACCCATCACCACCACCACANATCATCACGTCCAACCATAAACCCATCACCACTACCACGCTTGCTAAATCATGTCCTTAAATGCCTCATATACACGTTTCTTGAACACTCCCAGGGATGGCAACTCCACCACTTCCCTGGGCAACCTGTTCCAATGCTTCACCACTCTCTCCATTTGGTGAAAAAAGAAATTGTTTCTGTTATCTAATCTGAATCTCCCCTGGGACAATTGAGGCTGTTTCCTCCTGTCTTATTGGTAGTTATTTTGGAGAGGAGACCAACCCCTGCCTTACTACAGCCTCCTTTTAGGTAACTTGCATACTTCCTAAAGTAAAGCAGAACTATGGAGGTTTAGTGAATGAGTTGATACATTAAAAAGGGGGAAAAATTCTCCACCTCGAGGTAGCTACTTATACAGAAGTACAAATTTTTACCAAGGAGATATGTTAGGTTTCATAGATTCACAAAATGAGAACAGGCGTTAACTGTCAAGATACACTTTCCAAACACCATAAGCACATTGACTCATGGACATATCAAGACTTTTATTTGCTACGCTCAGAAGGTGATTGTCGGGTTCGTTATCAACCCGTGGTGGTTGTCCGTGGTTATAGAGGGAATACTGAGGCCATCCACCTCAGGGTCAAGAAGCACTGACACCTATGAGATGATAGGCCAAATGACGTTTATTGAAATTCACTGCTGGCTCTTATAACTTCTGTCCAGGCGGAAGTTGTCTTATGTACCAATTAGGCTCCAGATATCACTTTTTGCCCTAATATGGTTAAACCTTTGCCCATTCCGTGACACCGCGAGATCTTCCGTCCGCCATTCCCTATCTCTGCTTCTGTCACGTACAACAGGTCTCGTTAACAGTACGGCTGCAACCCCCACAGGTGATGCCATCCTGTTGCTTGACCAGGCCAAACTGAGTATTAGCAAGTCTTTTCTTACCAAAGCAACTGCGCTCATTTTACGTGAGTGAATATCCTGCAGAACACGCACCAAAAGTGAGAAAATCATCTTGGCTGTGAGCAAGTCCTCGTTCAGTTGTGAGCTCTCCCCTGCCAGCTACTCCTCTCAACATAATCACAGTTGCCTAGAGGTGAGAAAACGCCGCACGTTTTAACGCTGTCGTTTTGCCCTCCACGTCTAGACTCTTTCCACCAGGAAGACTATGGTTGTTGGAAAGGATTTGCCCCTGGCCATTACAGACAAGGCTAAATTGTGTTTCAAGTTCCTTTACAAAGTCACTCTGGAACAATAGATTAGGTGTCATGGCAAGAGGATAGTTATATGGAACAATAGATTTGGTGTCATGGCAAGAGAGAGTAGACACCATTTAATCCTGCTCATGTGGTCCAACAAATGTATTTCCCAGTTAGAGCTTATTCTAACATCTAACCTGAATCCCTTATGTTGCAATCTGTCAGTGTCAAAACTAAAAAGAAACTTGGGTTTAGGGACCACCAGTTAAAATTAAAGAAAGAAAAAAAATGCTGCAGCACTGTTTAATTATTATTTCCCTTGGAAAGCTATTGTACACATTGATTTCAATGTTAATTGGCAGGAAAGAAATTTCTCATTTATTTTCAAACCTCAATTTGAAGCACTAAAATATAAAGAAAAGTCCTAAAATCCTACCTTTCTGTTCATTAATACAACCTCTTTATCTTTTACCTATCTAATATAATTTACAATCGCTTGCTTTTTTCCAGGTATGTATTTAATCCCCGTAGGTTTGCCCTTAGGCAGGTAGGCAGCGGGCATAAAAGAAGGAGGCAAAAGTGATCCCTGCATAGCTGTGAACATTTAATACTCTTCTGTAGAAAAGCTCTTATACAAGACAGAAATTATGTATATACATAATTGGATCTCCTTCGCCCAGGAATCCACAGACGTTGTTGTTATTTCCACTGCTCACCGTGATAGCACAGGCAGTGCAATTGCTCAGGTGTGGTATCAAAACCATAGTGCAGAGATAGCTGTAAAACAGCCCACCCTTCTCCTGCAGCAGCTGTGTCTAAGATGCTGATAATCTGGAAATACGAACCCAAAAATCTGTTCTCTTTTAATGAGCTCCACTACAATACTATGTTTCTCCTCTCTAAGTAACACATACCCATATATCTAAAATGAACAGGCAGCAGTGAATTAAAAAGCTCAAGAAACAGTTTCAAAGACAATGGTCCAGGCTGGTGCTTATCCATTGTACACTGTTAGTGGGAGTTCAGCACTGAATTTGAACAGTCTCCCTCAACTTTGAGAACAGAAGGCATTATTTATCTTGGCACTTTGCCCATGCAATACAATCTCCCCACCTATAGTCACAGGTTTTGCTGAAAAGGAGTGCTGGGTGATCCTCTCCCAACAGGAGCAGGGGCAGATGAAAGCTGTTATCATCCAGCAGCTGCAGGTTACCTCCCACCTCAGCAGGAGGGTCTGAAGCAGGGATGCCCCCAGACTGCGGATACTGCTGCACGACAGGTCACACAAGCTCTGACAACAAATTTTAACTCAAGCAGCTGTTTACACTTCTGGTAGTGCTGGGAAAGGTCAGTGAGAACTCATTTAATCTGGTCCATGATTCATCCAGGATCCTGTACTAAGGTTTCCTCCTGTTTAGGAACCACTGCTGTGATCTATGAAGAAGTCATTTGTCATCACAACCTTATTAACAAGCCATCTGATATAAACAGGAACAAATTTATGCCAATAAGTCCTTTCCTATATGCAAAAACCTATAAAAAATCTTCTACCAAGTCCTCATGCCAAAACCTGGAGTATGTCAAAGGAGTCAGACAAGCTATTTCACAGGAAGAACAAATTCAACTTACAGATAAACCATCTGAAGGAGCGGCCTTGGGGGTAGAATTAAACAGAGGTCCTGTCCCAACACTGCAGCTCATGGACAGGAAGCAGAAAAGTTGAAACAGAAGCTCGACGACAAGAACAAAATGATTAAGAACAAAGTCAGGTCTTCCAGCATCTAACCTGCCCAAAGCCGAATCGGCCGACTAAGAAACCACAGGAATAAACACCACACTCCTATCAAGACAGTGAGTTCCTTGCAATAGAATTTGCTTGACTGTTGCTGTATGAAATTAAACTGATTAAAAAAAATTATGGGGGAAAACAAAAGGTGACAAATTCTTTGACTTCACTTTAGATACACAAACATTCTGTATTTATTCTTCTGTTCCCTTATGTGGGGAAAAAAAAAGCTTTAATAAAAGGAACAAAACTAACAAAAGCACTAAAAACAACTCTTTCTGGATCTTGCAGATACCATTCCTACAGACAATGATACTATTGAATGTACAAACTCATTCCCTTCCCACATGGAATGGAAACTTGATTTGAGGTGAAAATTCTCCTCCCTCACATCAAACCTTTCCTCCTTCTAATATCTGTGCAATATAGAAATCAAAATAAATAAATAAAAGCACTATCACAACAACTACCAGAATTATCAATTTCCTAAGGCGAAGTACTTTCCTAGCTAGATGTATTTAATATTTTTATTTGTACTGACATGAAAAGTGTACTGATGCAGAAGAGTGCACCATCGGGCTGCAAGCAACAATGTTGTTTGCTGCTGTTCATTGAGGAGTAACCACTGAGAAAAATTTCAAAACAGTCCAACATTTTCTACTACAGCTTTCGTGCTGTTCATACTAACATTATGCATCAGCTGTGTTAGAAATTGAAACTGTCTTTTAGCCATGATGGATTGTTTCTCATTAGCATATCCTCAGGTTAGTAATCAACATCAATCAACTTAAATCAAATTAATTCCCCATTGGTGGGGTTGATACTTATACCATATGTTAGCTGAAATGTAAACCAAAGCAAGACTGTGTTGCTTGAGAAGTTTCAATGTACAAAATAAAATACCTTTCTAATAGCAACATTGGGAAAAAGCAAAAAAAAGGAGAGATTTTAAATCTTTTTTATAACTATTTTCAACCAGTTCTATGTTACTCCTAAGTATCAGCTGACTTGCTGAAACGGGTCATTACTGATCCACCAGAATATGTGCTTTTTTTCTGGGGAAAATCTACAATTAAAGACAGACATTTGCCTCCTGATCAAATAAGACCTCCAAGAAATTGCAATTCATAAGGCACAGCTGAAGTCTTGGCTTTAGTAGCACTTACGTGATTTATATCACACTATTTAGATTCATCAGGGACTCTACCTAAACATCTGGCTCCTGTCAAATTTTCAAGATATGCCCAGCCAGGATGTGCCTGCTTACAATACCAACTATTTCTTGATGTTGTTTGTATTACAAGAACACTTTGGACCATTCAGCACGAACCCTCTGCAAAAGGTAGCGAAGGCTGCTGAGCAACATCCCCTTGGCCACCCAGGCAGCTGAGCAGCCACCTGCGCCTCACCATGCTCAGAAGCCGTGACTTAAAGGACCACATTGCTACCCTGCAAGACGCCGGGAATCTGTTTATTTCGCAGATCTGTTTGTTTTTTTAATCCCCCAGTTTAGCTGCAGAATCAGTATTAAGTGCAAGCTTATGCACCAGTGTGCTCACTCTTCCCGCGGGACAGGCTGAGCGACGAGAGCTCAGCCGGCTCTACCCAAACGCCAGCAGAACCAGCTACAGTGGATTGTCTCCAGCTGACTGGGAAGTGGACATGGAGCCCATTTTTATATTAAATCCATCTGAGGTTTTTTAATGGCCCTGCTCTAACCTGATTTCAAAACAGCAGGAAACCTTTCCTTGCCTCTCTGCTCTCTTTACAAGAAACTCTAATTTGTACCTGATTAGAAAACTTGTTTTTCTCCTCAACTGATCACTGTTATATCTCTGACTAAACATGTCAAGTAAACAGCATTATAGGAGATTCAAAAATGCTAAACCTTTAAGAAGCTTAGGAATGAGAATCATAATCGAGTGTCACTGCCTGAGGCACAAGAGTTGTTTAGGAATTCTGCTAGGCCACCTTTCAGCGTACATTCATTTTCTTGCAGTTTAACCAGAAATGCGCAGCTTCAGGAAGCCAAAAGCTTCTTCTCTGCCTCTATGCTCCACACCATGGGGCAGCCCCATCACCAAGCCACCTTGGGTCAGCAGCTGAAGTGGATCAGTGTCTGGTCCTGAATATAGAGACAGTGATCAGAAATAGATGTTTCTGGAGTAGATACAGAATGGCAGTGAAGTACAATTACAAAATGCCTCACCAACGGGTAGAAATCTTCCTAATTTAGCAACCAATCTTCAATAAATCAGCTTGTGGTAGACCTCCCTGCAACTACTCTGTTTTTACGTGTAACTGAGATGCTGAAATCTCCCTCAATTATGCAACCGGACACACAGAATCAGACATTTACCATTAAAATGTGCCGCGGACTCTCTTTTATGGCAGCCTGCTGTCAATTTAAAACCTTTTCTTAAATACACAATTTTAGGGACTTGCCCATCACAGGTCTTGCCTTACTGGTAAAACTCGATGCTGTGACTTCAGGACATTCCTGGACTGCTCCTGGTCAGAAACCTGGAAATCTGTTGTCATCTTACACATCAAACAAGTTATCTCATATCCTAACTTGCTCATATTTTCATTTGAACTATCCGTCATTACAGACTGCCAATGGTAACCAAGGAGTTAGAGCAAAAAGAGGACCATAAAAATGGTAGAGGATTGGTTCCCTCTTACAGGAATGGCTTGTGCCCAAATACCTGGGAACCACTGGAGAATGGACTCACCTCAGTCCCTCCCATCCCATTCCTAGAGCACTTCCAGCTCTCTCCTCCTCTTTATTTGTTCACAAGAGTCTTTAAGGCACAGAGTCTTTAAGAGCTAGAACCTCTTTGCTTGCACTCAGAGTATTTTCTTCTCAACTTCAAAGCAAAAGTACATTTTGCACTAGTACTCAACTAGACAGCCTCTTCTTCATTACCTTCATGTTGAGCTTTCACCTGCGTGTAATTCTAGGTTATATTTAATCTCTAAACTTTAAGCTCTATTTCGTATTTTCCTAATGACTTTGATTGTAATACTTCATGGACAGGTACCTATTATGCTATGACACCAATCTCAAAAACTGGCTTTCCAGAAAAGTCTGTAGAGAGATTTTATGGCAATAAAATGGGAGAGGCATTCACTTTGCTATCCAAGTTTAGGTAACCAGCAATTACATTACTTTCCTCCACCTGTTTCTCTGGGTTCACTTCAGGATGTTGTTTGGCATCTCTGAACTTGACCTTATTGCATCTGCTGCAGTGAGATGCTCTCCAGCAGAGCTGGATTTGCAAAGGGCAGAACTTCAACCCCTCTTTCTCCACTGGCAGTGGACCCACATCCAGACTCAGAGTGATCACTGCAGTGCTACAGACTGACCATTTGACACAGGCTTCCAATGAACTGTCTCAATGGACTCAGGATAAAGAATTCAACAAGTCTGCCAAACATCGGACAGCCGTCCATATTCATCAATGCTGAAGTGTACATACACACAGGAGAGTTCTTTAATGACAAATTAACAAATAAATTTGAGGTTTCCACAAGACAGACATCCTTTTCCCTTAGTCCCTAAAAGACAAGGNCGTCCATATTCATCAATGCTGAAGTGTACATACACACAGGAGAGTTCTTTAATGACAAATTAACAATTTGAGGTTTCCACAAGATAGACATCCTTTTCCCTTAGTCCCTATAAGACAAGGCTACATTTAGAACTCTTATGACCGAAGTTATAAAAAGATTAATTCAATAGCATCAAGTCAACAAAGGCAATCTGCATATATTAACTTCCAAAATTGCATTACTGCTTTCTAAAAGTTAAATGTTTCATGTTACCAAAATTTTCTTAAGACATACTGACATTCATGACTCCTTGTTGCTTTCGCTATCCAGTTCTTTCATGTACACAATCAAGAAAAATCTCTAAGTTCAGAATCTGCTGTTGATATAAAGCATGCTTTGCAACACTGCTTCAAATTACACCATTTGAGGAATCCTACAGAAGCAGAGCTAGAAAACTGAATTGTATCACAAGTTAGAAAAGTAGAAAGCATGCTGTCATTAATTTTAGTCACTTCCAAGCAATTTTGTTTGAATTCGCTGAAGGCAAATTTCAGTGTAAAATATAAAACCCAAGATCATCTAGTTATTAAGATGAATGTCTATTAGAGCTTCAGTTGGAACTATTGCCTTCATTTATAAAAAAACAATTTCTGCTCCAACAACAGAATTAGCATAAGTGCCCTTAGAATCTTGCCCACAAGATCTTTCAGCTACATCTTCTTCTGTATTTCAAGCCAAGATTGACGTCAGCAGCATTCACAACCTTTTGAGAACTCATTCTCCAGTTCCTACTTAATTTGATGTCTCAGAACATTTATATGACTCACAAAACTTGGTGTTTGAAGCTTCAGGGCACATAGATGGAGCAAAATCCAAAGGGGGAAAAAAAAGATTACATTTAATATAGTAAAATAATAGTAAAGAGAAAGAGCCAGAGAAAATATAGTCAGGTACTATTTTCAGCAAGGGCTGTGCTGTAAAATAAAGCAGCACAATTTTCTCTTTCATTCATTACTCAATGAAATAAAGAAACTCAATTTTCTGTTCCATTCATTACTCATGGTGAATGAAGAGGTCATCCAAAAGAGCAATGTTAAATGCACAGGATTTTGCAGCAACTTGCAAAAGATAGCCTGGGAACATCAAAGCAAAGAATGAGAGTATCAAGCATCTCAAAAGAGTACACTTTTTACATAAAACTGAAACATCTGACTCGAGGAGAAAGCGCTTCTACAGTCAGAATTCACTGCTGGAAATAGCTCCAAATTGCAAGTATGAATTCAAAGTGCAATCTGTGTTGTGCACAGATGTGAAACTTGAGAAAAGCTCATTTCTGAAGAGTGAGAAGTAGGACAATCACTGATGCCAATAGAAATTTTATTCATGCGAACCCTGCCCTTCCTCTGATGATAGGCAGCCACCCTACCTTCTCAGGATGAAGGGCTGACCATACGCAACAAGGACATGCCTTTTTTTGTTATCTCCGGGGGAGGCAACCTACTGCAATATTTCTACTCTTTCCCATAGTGGTCCCCAGCTACAAATCTGGATCTGTGCAAGTCCACCTCTACTGAAAACTTCCTTGTCTGAAAAGACAGCACCAGTTGCACAAATCCCTCAAGTCTCAATATGCTGTCAAATTGGCACTCTCTTAGTTATTAATCAAGAATTTAATAGATGAGATCTTAAAATTAAGATGTCTTGAGAATTCTTTCATAAAAAAATGAGATCCAGTGAGTCATGACTCTGAATAAATTGTTCGGCATCTCCCTTTGAGGGACTATTTTGAACAAATACTTTATTAAGCAGACAGACTTCAGCTGAATACAAATTACTCACCTGTGATATAAGGGCAATTAAATCTTTATCAAATTTCTTCTATCCGTAAAATAAGTAGACAAATTAGAAATAAAAATCCCCTGCTCCTCATATTTTCAGTAAGTCTCAGAACAGTTAGGGAATACAATAGCCTGGATTTCATCTTTCCTTCCTTCTTTTTTTTTTTAAAAAGAGAGAAAAAAACAAACAAAAAAACACAAGAAATATTGCAAATCTTCTCAGATATGCAGACCGTAGGTAAAGAATAGTCAAAAGGGGGCACATTTCACATTCTGACATAACTAGATACAAATACTGCCTTTTCTCTGCCTTCAAGGTAGGTTACAGAGTGCGGTCCTCCCCCCCCAAAAAAAAAAAAAAAAAAAAAATTAATCACTGACTCTACCATCTTCCTTCTCAGTTAACATGATATTGTATTTGGAGGATACCCTGAACTGAAACAGTTGCCGTTCCAGGAACTTTAAAACTTTGGAGGTCTTAGTTGGATTAAAAGGGCTGCGTATATTTGATACTTTCAGCACTGAGTGAACAAACATCTTGTATGCAGTTAGCGGAAAATAAAGCTATTTGGGTCTTGTAAACGGTAGGACAGGTGACTATCTTGCCATCACTTAGCAACTTCAGGCTCTGACACACAACTGGAACAGCTGCCCTTCCTGGTCTCAGCCATTTAAAGAGCATTTCCACGGTAAATTCTACAGCCGGGAGAACTGCCAAATGACTTTCAGCCTAAAATGCAGTGATACAAATATGTTGTTGTGTCCAAGTAACAGCCAGGTGCTGTAAGTATTACTGATTCAGATGTAATTTGTTATTAAAAGTGTAAAGATCAGGAACAGACTGTTTGCATATTTAAGTGAAAATTTGTTCAAATTACAGTTTTAACATGACAATGATATGAATTTTTTTTTGCTGCATTTGTCCTCTTTGGAATTATTGAAGTCTCTTAGAACAACAACATTCTTAAGGTCATTCTTATGCATAATTATGCATATCTAAAAATAATCTAAAGTTATTTTCAATGTATACAAAACTTGAGAAGGAGGGCTATAGCTCTTTCGTAGCAGGGTGAAAAGTGCATATACAATTCAGAACATTTTAAGAAATATGTCAGAGGCAGAATTTCCTGCAGGTTTTTCCTCTTTGAAGTGTTTGTTTTTTCCCCTAAATAAATGGTTAATAAAGATAAGTGAAAGGAAATGATTAATTTTACACTTCCGAACTCTGAAGCCACAGGGGGAGCTAAGTGGTTCCACAAATTTACCTCATCTAATTTTTTTTGCAGTAATGACCTTTTCTGCATGCTTTTTTTCAAGAAAGAAGGCATTCTAATAAAAAGGAGATCCATTTTAGCTAGGATAAGGAGCTTTAAACAGGTATGGACTTTCAGCACTCACGTAATTACTGCACAACAACTGAAATGAGCATCAGGATAGAAATCCTGCTTAAATGGAGCACTGAGTTTCTACTATGAACTACTCCATCCAGTGCCCTTCTGTACTTTAGACCATCATAACTAGAAAACATCCTTGCTCAGTAAGAGTGTATAAAAAGAGGCTCAAGAGCTTTGCTAAGTCTGATATTCCTCATCTCAGGAAGATCTTTGTCCAGACACTAACGACCTGCCAGGAAAGCTGCAACCTCCACATCATTTTTATGCAAACTGACACTTCTGTGGTAGCGATTTCATCTCTGCAGAATTCAGCCCTTCTGAACTCACCACCCCCGGCCAATCGCTTTGTTTCCTGCAAGCCAACACTTACAGGCGCTGCTTCTTTGGTGTTGCTTTCCATTTGAATCAATGTAACCATTAAAATGGCACTGCTTATTACTTATTATTTACCCACTTGTTACCTCTTTCTGGAACTCTTCATCAGGAATTTTGATTAAAAAAAAAAAAATCTAGAACTTTGGTTCTACTCTAGTTTTATGCTGTTTTCACTCCACCAGCCTGCTGGCTTCAGGGCAGGTCAGCATTGCAGAGTGCCATATCGAGGCCCTAACCTGAGACATTGCTGTCTCCAGATGCAGAAATGCCACAGCAGTGCTAGCACCAAACTGCTCAGCCAGACCTGCTGCACTGCACTAAGCACAGCCGTCCTGCTTGTGCACAAAGCAACTCTCCCTTCCGTGCTGGGCTACTCTGCCAAGCAGCTGAATGCACGAGGCCAGCTCAATGCAGCTTTAAACCCTTCATGTGACATTAGCCTGTCCTGCAGACCCTGCATGTTTACATCAATGTAAGAGATTGGAAGCACATTTAAAGGCCTTCTTTATTTTTTTGTTAACTATTAGCACTGTGGAAAAACAAAAAATGACAACAAAAAAACCTACCTGTAAATCTAGCTCAGTGGCATTTCAACTTCTGAACTTTACCTTGTCACTTAAGGCTTTCCCTACACACAGGCAGAATACACTCTTCACCAATCATAAATAAGTTTCCTCCATTCTTGCAAGCAGTGAAGTCTGAAATTGCACAACATTCCCAACCGTGACAAGCCTTCAGCCTTGGGCACCTCGGAAATAAGACGAGAATAAACTAGACATATGGAAAGGGAAAAGAAACTAGTGCTCAGTATTAGTCCAGTTAGTAATTGGGACAAAACCCACCATGCGGCATTCCGCTGTGGAGGCAGCTCGCAGCGGCAACCGGGGTAACTGCAAGGAAGTTTGGTCTCCCATCCACAACCCCTGAGCTGCTCTGTCCTTGCTTCCCCACTCTGTTGCCTTCGTCAGCTCTGCATGCAAAGGGAGCAGCATGTGGGTGGAAATGGCTTCCAGCTGGAAAAGCTTCTGTTTTACAACTGCGCCATACGAACGAAAGCGTTTACCAGGAAGATAATGGAGATGTAACCCACTGAGGGTTGATTCTTACAGCTAGGTCTGCAAATTATCCAGAAGTTGTATGATATATGTCCCAAGTTGCAGTTAACCTCGGTTAGCCTTTGTTGGGGCTGGCTCACCACGACCGTAATTGAACTGAAGCTGCTAATTACAATGGAAGTGACTAAGAATCTTTGTTTAGAAAAAACAAACAACTATACATACACACAGGAAGGTCTGATTTTCTTCACATTTTGGCCACTTTCACAATCTGGCTAAGTCAGAGTAGCTGGTTAACAGAAGCATAAGGGTTAGAGTCTGCCATTCTACTTTTATGCAGGAGAGGCTTAGAAAAGCTAATTCGTAATTGGCCTTGCCCCAAGTGAAAATTTCTATTGTTACTATTGTATGCAATCAGCTGATGTACCAGCATGCTATTAGAATATTTCTTCCCCTCAAAAAGAAAACAAACGTATGGACCTGAGTGGAAGGTCACAAAGAGTAGTACAGCCTTAGAGAAACACATATGGCATGTGGTTGAAGTGTACTATAAGGAAGCAAGTCAGTATTTGATAGTAATCCCAACAGGAGAGAATTATTTTAGCCCTCCAATAACACAGGACAATTTTAGACTGGAGGGGCAGGAGTGGAAGATGCAAAACACATTTGACAGGACACATTTATCTTTCTTCTCTCTTAGAAGAATGAAATCTGCAGACTCTTTTGTAAAAGACTTTTCATGGACTTATCAAAGCCGACTCGCACCAGTCGACCACAATTTGGCACTGAAAGCACTCGCTGCCTTTGCGGGCTGGGGAGGCTCTGCGCACGCTGGCAGCGAGCGCAGCCGATGCAGTTACCATGGCACTCCAACATCCAGCGGCTTCGCAGCGGCCGCAGCTTTATCACCGATCTAGAGACCAAAGCAGGGGAAGCGGCAGCCAGAATTTTTAATAGACCCATACAAAAACAGCATGAGGGTGAATATGCTGTCTGGTAAACATCCTATACACGGATTCCCATACGTCCTCTTTTATTTTATCGTTCTGACTAGAGCAATTGCCTGTAGATGGTATTATTTGATAGATATCAGTAACACACTTGCACACATGTATCTACACGTACCACTCTCCCTCTGTGACCTTACACTCTAGCATTGGGACAAATGTCCGTATTGCTTGTCAGCATGACTAGCCAGGCAGAAGCTAGCTGAGAAAATATGCCCTTATTAACCCTTCTTTAAACAACACATGAAGTTCAATCGCCTCAGTGTTACTCACTATGAAGTTAGGGAAGCACAGCAACTCGTAACACAGTGCATTCATCTGCTCCCCCAATGTTTCAAACTCCCTTGCCTCCTTTGCTTTTAGTCACTCACATCAGCAACTAACAGAAAAGCAATGACTACCCAATATGATTAGCAAAGAAACGAATATTAAGTAGAATGAGCAAAAAAAAATGGAGAACTTTTCAAATGAGATATAGGTCATGACAGAAGCACAGGGTGCCATATGCAACCTAAGTAAAACACGTGGGACCAGCAGCTCTATTTGGAAGAAAGCAAAGCCCAGACTGTGACAAAAGCAGAGAAACCTTGGATANCCCTTGCCTCCTTCGCTTTTAGTCACTCACATCAGCAACTAACGGAAAAGCAATGACTACCCGATATGATTAGCAAAGAAACGAATATTAAGTAGAATGAGCAAAAAAAATGGAGAACTTTTCAAATGAGATATAGGTCATGACAGAAGCACAGGGTGCCATATGCAACCTAAGTAAAACACGTGGGACCAGCAGCTCTATTTGGAAGAAGAAAGCAACGCTCAGACTGCGACAAAAGCAGAGAAGCCTTGGATATACTTTTATATATATAAAAATGACACAGCAGTAAAAAAACAGACTGCATGAAAATTATACATGTGACTTGTATTACCCTCTTTGACCAGAAACATACAACACATGCACATGCTCACTTCAGTCAAAGGTGATGAAAAATCATAAACACCACCCACTGCATCAACCTCTGACTGACCACAGTGTAACCAAACACCTTTAAATACAGCATGTACTGAGTCATGAAGCAGAAGAAAGCAATGCAAAAGAAAATTGTATTGGGGTGATTCTGAAAGATCCTGACAACAGGAAAACATATTGAGGCACATCAGCCTAATTACTTCTGAAAAATGGGAAAGAAAGTGTGTTCTACCAGAGAGTGCTGGTTTCTGCTGTAAAAGGTAAGACCTACGAGAGGTCAGGAGGCCAGTACCTCTGCTATTTTTCCAAAGCCTCACCAACTTACTACATCAAGAGGAATTCCATTTGAAAGTTCCCCATGTAAAGCTTTTTTTACCCCTTACTGAACTAGCTGGCATTAGCCCCTTTTGTTAGAGTAGGTCCAGATCTTTGAGCTATCAGAAGCTCTACAGCAATTAAAAGAAATATACTCCGATTTGGACACAACATATTACCTCTGGATGCAGTCAAGTAATAATTTTATCATTTTGTAAAGATGTAGCACACAATGAGATTACACCCTGCAGTGAAATCAAATTTAATCCTGCAAAAAGGAGTAACTCCAGCAAAATAAGAGCCGAGACTGGAGTTGAATTTGGCCCTCACTCTAATGCACAGTTATAAGACGATAACAATGGGATTGAGGTGATTATCTATAAACAGAAATAAACCTCCCATGTCAACTGTTTAACTGCCTACCTAGGAGTGCTCAGCAAGCTTAGGCTGCTAAATAAATTCAACAGCCTCCAAAAACATAAACAGAAGAACATTCGAATAACAGGATAACTAACCATCCAGATTTCGCTACCACAAAGGTGATAATGGTTCCCTGTTTGGCGCACACACTGATTTTTCTGCTAACTACGTTTCCCCCCTGCCACCCCAGTACACAAAAAAACAATCCACTTACATATGAGAGAAAAGACACTAACTGTAATATGAGATTTCTTTCTGTGTAGTTGCATTGTCAATTTTTTAAAATGACACCTCTGTATGAAGTGTTTACATTTTAAACAGAGAAAAATAAATATATTTTTGGCAATATTGAGCATGTACATACCATAAAAGGCCAAATCAATGGTTGAGGCTGAGTTAGAGTGCTGGTTTTCAGTTCTAGTTTGGACATAAAACTGAGTTTACATGAGAGAGGTTTTACTGCATCTGCTTTATCTTTTAGCCTTTTCTTCCATACTGACTCATTCAACACTTTCAATACTTCCGAAGAACTGAAGAATTATCTGAGGCAAAAAAAAACAAGAAAAAAGCCATAATAATTGCTGACTCTCATATGGCATAAAAAAACCTGTCTCCAACTCCCATACATCCTAAGCAAGGTTGCTACCCCTTGTCTTTGCTTCCTTGCTTCACATACATTTACGAGTACAGTTTGCCTTCTTCTTGGAGCAACAACAACAAAAAGGCAAAACAAACAACAACAACAACAAAATCAGTTCACTGGATGCTTGTGATTGACCACCTGCTATGCTGGTCAGTCACGTGTGCTGGGGCATTACTGGAGCGCAGGTTTCTGGTCTTGATGCAAGCAACACATTTCCCAGTGCCCAAGACCTTTACTGCCATCAATCACGTCCTTAGGTATCAGTACAGGCATTCTTTCAATCTTGCTCTTTTATTTTTTCTGGTGGTTTTACACACATTTATTTCCAGTCATACATTTTTTCATACCACTTTGTTGTTTTCTGTCACAAATCTCTATGTACTGGCTTAAATGGCTTTACCTCTGAGCTGTTATTGAAAGGAAGAACCTGCACGGCCCTGACTTCACACTTCTCTCCCTTGCTTTGAGTCACTGCTAGGGAAGATGTGGAGGAGCATGAGTTATACCAGCCTGAAAACCAACCCCGCAGCGAAAGGATCAAGTTTTGGTTAGATGAGCGAGCGAGCATGGCCTATCTTGCAACCAAATAATCGTGGCTGTTGGCAAAGGAAAAAGAAGGGAAGCGAAACGTGCACCTAAGGCAAAGTGGCAGACCACTGCTTCCAATGGCAAGCAGCACTAAATTTAGCTAAAGCCAATGTCATATAATGCTGCATAAATAAAGATAAAACAATAATTCCGATTCTGCCATTAACGGCCCCTTAGGCCATACTTAATTATTTCGCATGGAATGGTCGAATGAGCTGTAAAATACTCAGTATGCACTGGCTCACCTCCGTGTCAGAGTCTAAGCCTATCTACTTTGGAAAGGAGGAGGAAAGTTTTGTCCACAAGTAGCATTTTGGTTGGTGTTTTTTCTTACTTTGAAAGTATTTCCTAGTGCCCATCTTCCTTCCTTTTAAAACATACTTTTTTATTTTGTTCCCTTTTATCGCTCTTGCAAGTCTGATCTTACAGAACTGAGTTGCATGACTACACGTTCTTCCTAGAACAGAAGAGTTATTACTTAAGCTATAGCCAAGACTTCGGCATTGAGTTACAGACACTGCTATTGCATCTCCTTTGCCAGTATGAAAACAGTGCAGGATATCTAATCAGAGTAGGGCTTTATGTCCTCTCACTCTGAGGCCTGTAATTTTTGGGACCCAATAAGCCTTTAGCGCTGTAAGAAGCAAGTAATCCTATTCTCCCTTAGAGGGATCCACCTGCTCTTTTCATTGCCATGACTTTGCCCACTGCAGTTCTTGGTCTAGATATCAAACCAGAAGATCTCATAATAAGTGCAAATTTACTGAGCAGAATGAGACCTATCTTTAGAGACATCTATCACCATCACATCCATTTATTAAATTACAGAACTCATCTCTTTTTTTAGAAAGAAATTTAAAGTCAGTGTTTATAAAGAACTTATCAAAAACATAATGGGAATGGGATGCTAGAGGAATAAATGACTCTCTCATCTGAAATGCATAATTAGCTTTTGGTTAAGTGTGCAATTAACATTAAAATTTACAATTAAGCATGATGATGGTCTAATCTTACCTTCTTTAAATGAATAAATGAATTTAGTTTCCAGCATTACTTCTTTGAATCCCCTCCCTTATCAGGTGAGTTTCGCAGTAGCATCCTGTCATTCAGGTGACAACTGACACAAAAAACTCTTTAAAACATTGCATTTTTGCCTTCTGGGCAGCTACGGCTTGGGATCTGCTTTCATTTAGGCTTTTCAGTTTTCCAATGGCAGCTGCCACTCAGCATAAGTAGCAATTGCTACACTTCCCCTTCCCGCAAAAGGATGCTTCCCGCAAAAACAGAATGATGTTTCTTTGCACCTTTTTCCCAGCTGTGCTTACAGAATGAGATGTGGAAGAGAAAAAAAAAAAAAAAACACACAAAAATATTTAAAGTTATTTCATTTGACCAGACAAAGCCTCATTGAAGACTTCACCTCACACCTGAGATGGGTTAAAAGCTCAAATGCAATCTCTTAAGAGGACCCAGCTGACCCATTAAACCTTGAATGAATTTGACAGCATGCCCCAAAGTACAGACTAAGAGCTCCAATTCTCTGTCTGCAAAATTGGAACAAAAATGCATCCTGTGTTATGGAGGGAAATGGAAGTAAAACACATCTAAAAAAGTGTTACAGTTTTAATTCCATGATACTGAGAACCCCGGACAATCTGGGCAAGTAAAACACATGACAGAGACTGAGAATCCCAAATACCCTGCACCCTTCCAGCATGCAACGCACTGGCAAAGGGTGGGCTGCTTTTCTCACAGGGTTGTCTAGAGAGGAATAAAATCTTCTCTTGCTTCTATCTGATGTTTTAGCTTGAACAAAAGAAATCTGAATCAGGTCTCTGAAAGTTCCTCACGCAAACTATGTGCAAAGTTTTCTGGAATGCAAGGGTTTGGAGCTGGTCACTATCGGTGATTTTGTATCACTCAGGCTGTGCTATTATCCGCAGAGCTCACACAATTAGCTGGGATGGGACCTGCAGGAAGGCCCAGAACTCAGCCCTCAGTATTTGATCTTACCGATGCATCGCTCTGGAGATCTGCTGTACGTATTCATTATTACTCCTACCAAGAGACACACAAATACACACAAGAAGGGAAAACAAAACATAACACACTTGCATTGTTCTCACCTAAAATCAAAATCTTTTTTTCTGATTTGTTCTTCTTCTATTTGGATGTGGACCAGGTAGCCTTGTGTAGCTGCTAGGCAACCTGAACATTGTATTGAGTTGCACCTGTATGCATTTGCTAAGAATAAAACATTACCTTTGAGATTTATACATAATAAGAAAACACACCTAGATGAAAATGTAATAGCTTTCCTTTCTGATCAGTAATTAGCAACTATGGAAATATAAAACTGTTGATCAGGAAATAATCCACATGTATACCACACATGCAGAGAGAGATTATAAATCAGCTCTTCATAACCTTACCATAAGGAAGTACTTCTAAAAATATATTTTTTATAGATGGCAGTGCTATAAAATTCTAAGAGTTACATATATGCAGACATTAGAATATACGTGTAGTATTACTATGTATGCATAAAATATGTTAAAGCATAAGTGATAATTACTAAACATCATCCAATTACAAAGTGAACTTTCTCCCTAGCCATCATGTAACCATCATTCTTAAACAAGACAAAAGCCCTAGAAGATTCAACATTAAAGAGACTCCAGAATCTGTTCACTGTACCTTAAAAAAATATGATAATATAAACAGCATTTAAAAAAGCAAAAACATTATTTCACTTAATCTCTCTTAGAACCACTTTACTGCTTTGTTCTCTAGCCAGGGAGAACCACATTCTTCCTTAAAAACATCATGAATATCTTTGATACGTTCTATTTCTCCATGTCCCCAAACTCTAGAGAAAAGACATTCTTTTCAAGTCTTTTCAAGTGAGTAGATCATTTCCCAGACAGCTATGTGCCTAGCACAGCTGTTAGGAATCTTATTATAAATACCAATTTGGGTGCTTGAGGCTTTAATGTCAACAGAGCAAACAGGTTTTGATTACATCAAAACTGAACAGAGCAGCACTCTGTTCTTGATCATTACATCTGACAGCTTATCATATCCTGATTCAAAAAAAGGACTCCCTCAAACCCAACAAAAACAAAATCTAGATCTCTATCTTAAAGCACGGATCAGCTTCTATTAGAGATACTAACTGCAGGACAGGTCAGACAGGTTGCAACACTCGCTGACACATCAGCACACTGTTAGGGTCTACACACCAGTTGACTAGCACTTGAACAGGTATGAAGTTTATTTAACTTAAAAAAAAAAAATCAACTTAAATAACCTTAAATAAATAACTTCAAAGGAAGATATTCTGCTCTTCCTATCAACATAGGCCAAAGCAAGTGGACATAAAAAGTCTTTGTGATTCAGAAAGTTCACTGATAACCATTTGGGAGACTTTTTTCCCCTCATTTGAAACTTATATGAAGGTTATTTGTACAAAATCTCCAGCCTGCCAATTCTCATCAGCCACAGCTGCACACACTTAACTGAGCTGTGTAAGCATGGATGTGCTGAAAGAGATGCACGTCTACAGTGCAGAGAACATTACAGGTTTCTAACAGTGTGACTTCTGGATTTTATATAGAAATTTCAAGTGGTTAATTTAAACACTTGCGCCTTCTCCTTCCTCATTTAAGGAAAAAAAAATCATAGTAAACCAAGTCCCATTAGGACTTGATAAGAATCTTAGGTGCTCATAATTAAAAAAAGATCAACATGGCTGGAAAGTTGTAAGTAAAGGCAAAATGTTAAATGTCAAGTGACAGTGTTAAACAAATGGAAGCAGGGAGTCCCATGCTCACAGCTGGAGGTAACGTTATCAGCATCAGACAATGAGCAGCAATCACATCCTGGCAGGCTCCCCTTGCCCTCTACCTTCTTCCCTGATCTCTCACAGCTTCATCCTACCCTAAAACCAGGTAGTTTCAGATGTAATTCTCTTCTGGTTTTACCTCCATGTGAGCCCCCTTCAGCTGTTCCCAACCCATTTTGTCTGTCACTGGAAGGAGCTCTGCAGAGCAGCCACTCCCAGCGCCACCGCACCACAGCTAGTTCCAATGCCATTCTTGCTAGTAATAGATACTGAAATGTAGCAAGTTCTTTCCCACAGTCCTTTCAATCCAATAACTGCTTCCCATTTACAAGCACATACTGCTAGGATAAACTAATAATTAGAGAGTCCATTCCTCTGTGTCTATGTGGGGCTTTGCTTTTTACAGAAGCAGAAAGGGTTATGCAAGGCACACTTGTAACACATTGCAAAATAAGTTTCCAGTATTCCAAAATATGTTTGTATTACCTAGTACACAATAGCTTACAAAAATAAATATTCCTCCAGCTCTTCTTAAAAGTGACTGCTTACTTTTTGTTTTTGCAGAAAGAATTACAACAGTCTATTTTGCTTTTGTTAAGTGTCAGTCACAACATACACCATTTTTCATTAAATGTTGTAAATTTAATCCTATCTTAACATTAAATAATATCTTTCTCTGAATATGGCTCAGCTGAAATCAAGCCATTGCCACCTTCCATTGGTAGTCAGAATACAGACTGTAAATCATTTTAAAAAGTTAGAAAACAAGTTGGTAGAAAAACAATTTATTTCCTACACATAGTTTTGGTGAGTTAATAACTTCACTACTGCATGTAACCTGAAGCTACACTGACATTATAGGTTTAGGCTTATGACAGGTAGGACATAAACAAGTCCAAATACTGTGGTTTTCTTTTTCTTTTTGTTGTTTTGTTCGCTTTTTTGTTTGTTTGTTTTTTTAAGATGTACACACCTACGGCTTTTGTTAAGGTTCTTAAATCATGACGCACATCAGGGATTCCTGCAAGGAGCACAGAAATACAGAGCACAAGTCACCCCAGGAACTGTCAAGCACTGACATGAACCTTTTATTTAAAATAAAAGTTCAAATCAATCTTGTTGATACTACAGTTAGTGCTCTCTGCAGAATCAGCCTGACAAACTATGCCTTTTCATGGAAAGCTAAACATTATTAAAGCCTATTTTTCCCCCAAAAAAACCTTCAAAACAGATTTATGTAAAACTCTCCCAATTCATTTTAATTCCAGTACCTTTATAAAAAACATGCATCTTTCATGTTTTTTTCTGCCTTGCTTTTACAAAATTTATTGGAGAATTTCATGTTCTGAGGTTAACAAAAATCAAATATAGGATGAAAGACATATTAAATTTCTTAGTGGACCTAAAGTCTGAATATTTCCATAACTCAAACTCTTAACGGAAGCAAATAGTTCCATGCCAGGTTATCTACACTGGTTTCAAAGACAAGATTTAGCAATAAAGAGAGAATCTTTCATTATGTCTTTTGTTGTATCTGGCACCCCGCCGCATAAGAAGGAAAAAAATCATATAAAATGAGGAAAAAAAAAATCCTCATTTTAGATTATCACTCTGAATTCATGACAGTCACAATGAAAATTAATGTTGTGATTGCTATACTATTGCATTGAGATTAGGATATGGATCTAATTGATATGGATCAATTAGAAGGCTGTGCTGTTGACTGGGGCAAGAGTTGGGTGGCATGCTGTGCAGTTTCAACTTACCTCCAATACTGAACCTAATCTGTGGGAGAAATCATTAATTTCACACAGATATTCTGTGTTACTGAGCTAGCTCCTGGAAGTTGTTTAAGAGAATGATAGTCTGATCACTATTATCTGAGATCTTTTTACAAAACAGAAGAGAGTTTTGCTCAGAAATTCAGCTGAGGCTTTTTGGTACTTCAAAATAAGGCAATCTTAGCCTAGCTTTTTTGAACATATTTAATAATTTACTGGGATAGAGATTGTTAAGCGCTACCAGGATCAACCCCATAGCACAAAGGCAATTTAAGTAATTTGTCAACTTCTGTCATGAAAGAAATCATTTGCTTTTTGTAAAAATAATCAAACATCACGAGCTATTCACAAAATTGCTTGCTTTTGGTCTTCCATTCTGCACTTCAGGAGATCTTGGGATTTGTTTGCTTTTTTTTTTCCTAGCCTTGGATGCTGTAACTCGAAGTCTGAGAAAGTCCTAAGGTAGGTTTTTGAGCAAAAGGACGCTCCAGCTTACCCGTACAAGTTCAGCCACAGGAGCTATATAAATCTATGCTAATCCACAACCTATTTGCAAAGAAGTCATATTTTACCATCATACCTCTGTTAGGTTTAAAATAAAGCATTTTCTGAAAATGCTGGTACTTACCCAAATCTGCAGTTTCACCCTCTTGTCATTCCTATAAACAGTTTTCACTTTGAAGTCAATTCCTACTGTACTAACGAAGGCTGGTGTAAACGTGTCATCTGCGTATCTGAAGAGGAAGGATGTTTTACCCACGCTGCTGTTGCCAATGATCAGGAGTTTGAACATGTAATCAAAGTTTTGATCTGAAGTATCTTTCTGCCTGTATCTGGCATCTGTTACTGAAGCCATCTAAGAAAATGACAAACATTAAAACAGAACAAAGTTAAGAGCAGTTAGTGTTTGTTTTCCTTAACTGCACATCCTGGGTTTAGCTTCTCTCTCTGCTTTCTAACACCATAAGCGTTATATCTACTCAAGAAAGAGGAATGCACCTGGAAATCCTCTTCTAAGGTCTGACTTTTAATTTCTGTTATTCCTTTGCACTGATAAGATTTTCAAACCCAACAAATGCACCTGTTACACTGCTTTGTTTTTAAAGAAAAACAGATGGCTCCTGCTAATGGTTTATATACTAGTGGGGAAACATTCTTTACTCCAATGGCAGGATGCCAGTTCTGTTGCTGTGACAAAATTTCACTACTGCAACCAAAAAACAAAGTCTTTGACAGTGCACCGTATTACACAATGTAGTAAGCTGCCACTGAGCCAGGTAAAACTAAGTAATTCCTTTTATAACTATAAAAGGAAATCTGCATTACTGCCTCATGCACCACTATGATTCAATTTTTATAAAAGCTCCTCCTAAAAAATAAAAAATAAAAAAAAAAGACAGAGGAAAAAAAAACTTAGCCATAGGATGAGATAAAACATCAGCAGGCAGAAAAAACTTCAGTTAACAACTTTGAATCCTTCCAACATTTACCTACTCTCAGGACCATGGCTAAAATAAACTGCATCTCCATAAAATGTGATAGCTCTGTAGGGTTGCAAAGAGCATTTGGAAGGGATAGATTATTTCTTCTAGTTGATGGCAAAGGTAAGAGCTGGAGACAGTGGTTAAAAACAAACACAACAGAAAACAAAAAAGATGCAGCCCCAAAGATCCCTCCGCCTCTGGTGACCCTGCAAGTGACTTCAGAAACCAAAAAGTAATCAGGGAATCTGAAATACTGAGTCAGCTGGAGCTCATCAAGCAACCTGTCTGCTTTAACATACACAGCCCAGGCACTCCATGGGAAAAGGCCAGGGTCCTTTCTCCTGTATTTGTGTAGTTGCCTTCTGCTGTGGTAGAGACTGGATTTATCACAGAGAAGAGCAAAGAGAAACTTGGAAGAATTTCCCTTGTAACAGCTATGCCAACATCTTTACAGTTCTTTCATCTTTAAAGTTCCTTTCAAAACCCAGCCCAAGTCAAGCAACTTGACCTTGGCCCCCAAGAGTCAGTCAAGGGGTTGTGTGAACTGGGGCAAGGACAGCAGCACCCCTCCCACCAAACTAGGACATGTATTATTGACCTGCTACATCAGAAAGCAAGGTCTAGGAGGAGGCTGAAGTCTTTTCCTCCCCCAGCATAATATTCCTCCCCCAGTTAATATTTCCTTCAACGTGGACTCAAAGGTATCTTTGGGAACAAAACTCCCACCAACATCTACTCTGAGCATTTGTCTGAATACTTTCCTTTTTATCAAGTCTCATCAAAACACAGGACTTCATTCACTTGCTGGTCTGGGAAAAAAAAAAATACAAAAATGCAAAAAGATAAAAAAAATGTTTTGAAATCCTATGTAGTTAAATGTCTATAAGCCAAAATTCTGTCCAAAACTGATTTGAAATGGGATATCAATTTAACCTAAGTTCCCAAGAGAGGGGAAACAAACCAAAGCCACCTCTTCAGTAAAATATGTACAGCTCTGGTTAAATACAAGCAATTTTCTCACACAAACAAGGCCTGGTGCAGCAGACAGGTTGTTCATAGACTGCACATTAATGAGGACAGCTTCTGAAGAACTTTAGCAATAGCTTAGGACTCAATAGCTCCACTGAACACAGTAATATCTTCCCACAAATGAGTCTCTGCATGATACAGTAAAATTCTGATACATACAGGTGTTAACTTCAACTACTATTAAATAAGACTAAGGTCCTTTGCAAGTACTACAAAAAAATCAAGTACAATTTTTCTTCTGACCACTGTATCAGAAAAAATGTCTTTATTCATACCTTGTGGTTCTTAATAGAAATTTTTAAAACGAAGAATTCAACACCAACTGACTTACACGCACATGCTCAGGGAAATATGCATACACTGCCAGTTTCAAACAGAAAACTCAGCTGCAAAAATAATAAATCCAAATGATTAGTTGATTTGTAGCATCACCAAGCTGAAGATAGAGACAAGTTCTATATTTGAGTAATTTATCTGCCTCATACCCACACGTGATTTCCACAAATGCCAACCCACATGTGCAGTTGCTAACACGGAAAAAAATTCTTTACTTCTCCATTCTGCTCCCAGGGCTTGAAGAGTGATTTGCCCTCATCACTTGAAATCTGGTCATTTTAAGATGTACAGGTAGATCTTTAACAAAAAAAGAATCCCACTAATCAATATCATTTTCTTCTGCTACCTTCATGGAACACAGTCACATGCTCCAAGACAGTCTTTCAACTGAAACACTGCTGCCTCCATTAACCCCCTCACTGCTGTCACCCTGCTGTTGTACTTGGCTACAAATGCTACTTTCAAATCTCAGTTTAAAAAGCAATTACAGAATGCGACCAGCTAGAGCAGCTTTGTTAGAAGCACAATGTAGAAAATAAGATCAAATGACAGTTGGACAGAAAGTGCTGTTGTCATAGAAGCACAACAGTGGCTGCTGCGGGCTTGCGACCGTGCTACGCGAAGATGCTGCAGTTCGGTTCACTGAGTTATTAGAGGCAGGGTCAGAGCACAAAATTTTCAAAGGGAAATTCTATCTCCTTGCTTAAATTTGTCTTTTCCCTTTCCCTCCTCCAATCAGTAGAGTGAAACTGGAAGGATAGCCATGCTAATGACTGCAGATCGCTGGTGAAGTTGTACTACAAAAGCATTTAGTCTGGAAGGGTTCACAAGGCTGCATGAGCATACGTGCCTGTAGCCTCAAGAAAGCAATGAGCAGACCCGTCTCCTCTTTTTATCCTTCCCTTTGCTCACCCACTTCTTGTCCCATCCCTGTTCCCTACTTATGTCAAAGGTAATAACTGCATGGTGAGCCGATTCCCACTAAAAATAATTCCTCTTAACATTTTTCCTAGTTTTCTGGGCTATTTTTTTCCTTAGCTCGTTCTGTTCTCTGCTCCAGGAAGCGAAGCTGAAGGGACCAAAGGCTGGGAAGGGATGGCAGTCGCTGTGCTATTGAGACAAAGGTCCACGTAACCACCCCTCCTGCTGGCCTCCTGCATTGGGCAGGAGAGAGAAGCGGAGAAAACGTCGGACAGCTCCCTGCAAACTTGTCCAAAGAATGCAAGAGAAGCTTGCTTCTATTTCGACTGTTTTGAAATAGTCCTCAAGGCAACTCCTCTGCAATATTTAACGACACATCATGCAGAAGAAAAGTTGCCAGTGAGAATGTCATTGAGACATCTTTAGTATGAGCCCTTGCATCTTTGGTTGTTTGGTTGCCTGGGTAGACCATTTGGTTACCTGGGTAGCCCATTTCTCTGTAGATAAAAGCTGATATGGACAACTTGTTCTCCCTATATGCTTTAGAAACAGGATCAGTCTCAAACATATCCATTCGCTTACAGTTCTGTGAGCATAGGCTGCTGTATAACTAAGACACATATTGAGGGAAAAAGTCTGCAGTGTGAGCACATCTTTTATTAGACCAAGAATCCACATAGGAAGACCACCATACAAATGCTCTAATCACAATTAAAATCTTTACTTAGAGCTTATTAGACCCCCAAGAACGCACTCCTCAGTCAAGATGCCTCTCCAGCCTTAATTTTCTACTTCGATCTAAAGCAGTTTAAGCAGCAGCCAGTTACCCCAAGACACCTCCAGAGGAAATAAGCCTCCACTACAACCAGTGTGCAATCAAATAGACATACCTCCACTCAGCTTCATTCTTTATGTTTGTGACTATCACTGTAGTGAAGAACCAAATAGTCTTGCAGGGTAACATGAATCATCCAAATATTACTGCTTTTATGAATCAGTAACATTGGTTAACTCTTACCCCAGCTCTTCAATATTTAGTGCACAAGCCTACTCCTATGAAAAGCAATACACAAACTGCCTAAAACCGATACTGGAAGAAGGGGGTAGAAATCAACTGGTGTATCTTGCCATCTATTCACTTTCAGAAAAACAACTATTGACTTCAAATGTTTCCAGTCATTAACATTTTGCCTAGAAGCTAGGAGTTCTTCTATATCTGCTCACAGACAACAAACAATAAACTGGAGCATTAGCTGGGAAGTTGAGCCTTCTCTAAGTCACACATCCTTGTTCACAGGCATGGGTGTTTACATGTTCCACTATCTCTCACAATATTGCAAGGAAGGAGTCCAAATTACCGTTGGCAAAGGGTCCTCCTGACTGCTCCTAGTCACTTCAGTCAACAGGGAAAGGCGGTCAATGCTGATAGAACGCAAAGCTATACATAAAGAAATATTTGCACTGAATTCATCTGTTCTCTATGTTATGAATTCTGTGTATTTCTAAAAATAAAAATAAATTTCAGTATTTTTATTGCTTTATTCTTAAAACCAGAACTGAAATTTACCACTAGTGTTTTGTGTTTTATATCAGGTGCAGTTTAAACCTGGTTGATTTTAACCATTTCACCATCATCTGCTAGCACATGTGATTTTCTTTTGTTAGACAGAATAGAAACTAGGAGACGAAACTACCATTACATATTTCTAAGAGTCAAAGCTCTTATGACAGCATGCTAGTTCAGATTAGCTCCAGCCTAATTTTACATATGTTCAGCAACTGAGCCTCCACTGTTTGTCTAATGTGCTATTTAGCTCTCTGACAAAGCTATCATGGATAGGGGCCAGTCCTGTGTTGCATAGTCAAAATTTCCTTTTCATATTTCCATTTTATTATTTTGATGTTCTGGGTATTACAATTAGATAACAAAGTAAATAAATACCCACAAACACAAAATATGAAGTTATTACCATCAGTTTAAAGGAAATTAGTGATAATGCAGGCAACAAGAGAAGGGTACAGCTGCACCTTTTAGACTCCTGGATATCCATAGTTACTAATGAACGTGGAAGGAAAACAGGAGATTAGATACAGTCACTTCATAAAAACAGAAATAAGTGGCTCGGTAAAGGCAGAAGTAGGAAAGGCTACACAGCCCTAAAGTCAAAGATTATCAATCTGCCCAGGCTCTTCTGGAAATGCAGGAGAAAAGCATCACAGATGATTCTGGGAAATAGAAAAGACTATGGGAACCACTCTGTAAATTAGGCAGTAGGGAAGAGGGGAGGGAAAAGGGAGCTAAACCAAAAGATTCCTTTAATCTCTAATATTTACCACTTAGCAGTAATCCATGAAAGATGTTATTCACTCACAGTATAACTTCTTTTCAAAAGACTAAATACTGTCTTTTTTCCTCCCATATAATATATTAAGTGTATCTATATTAAAAATAGTCTAGTTCACAAACAGCACATTTAGGGCACTTTTCTGCTATAAGATCTCACTCCTTTATGTGCTCTGTCATCTGAATTTTTTATTTTTTGCTTTTTCAGAAATTAAATATTGAATTAGATTTCCATCAATTAATGGATTTTTTTTACAGTGTATGCTGCCCTAAGAATAAAGTTCATAAAGGAAACACAGCCATGACCTTAAATAGGCTTAAACAATTGCTAGAACTACAAAAAGAGACTTAGCGGAAGTAGAAAATGCGTTACAAACAACTAACGTAACAGCTAATAAGTATTGCAAAGATAGTTACCAATTTAGATCTATAATCCATGAGACAGATGGAGGCTTTGCTGTGAGTATATGAATCAAGAGTGGTCACACTGTTGAACCTGCGATGTAGAAGCAAAAGGATTACAGTGTTTACAATAAAGATGGATAATGAGAATATTACATAGGGAACTAATGAGCAGACAGGTTAGATTGGGAAAACATGCAAGGGCCTGAATGTGCTTCACTGGGGGAAAGCCCCATAGTACACAACAAGAATAGAAACGTTGCTCGAGTTACCGACATATTTAAGTTAACAGTAGATATCTGGAGCCATCAGAGATTATGCGGATTAACCTAATGTTTAATTTCCAAGTAAATTCTAGAAGTGGACACAACCTCAGAAATGAGTCATTACACATTTCCTGCAGAAAGCCTGCAAAGCAAATGGCACCAAGGAGAAGCTGAAGTATATCTTATGTATTTCTGTTTTGCACAAAGCCTGGGTCAAAGTCTACTCAGTTACTGTGCTGCAAAAGCCAGTTACAACAGGACATGTAAATGGCTGCAGAGCCCCTTGCAGAACATCTATATGAAATAACTGCCTAAAGTAATAGTTATTCCAGGTTTAGAGCAGAAAAATGTAACAGCATTTAGTCCTCCTCTTCATGGCTAATACAATCTAAAGGCTAACTTTGCCCTAAGTGCTTTTTCTTCTCCAGTAAAAAAGGGCAAACAGCTATTTGTTGTCCCAGTTTGTACTATACGGCCTTACAGAGCCCACTGAAACACCTGGGCAAATTCAGACCGTACATGAGTAATAAGCTGTAGGTACCTGCCCTCGGTCAGAATTTGGACCAAACTTTCTCATAATCCACACAGCTGACAAACACCTTGCTTGGCCCACAGAATGGCTCCATGTTCTTGTGCAAATTATTCCACATAAAGATATTCTGATAACATTTCTCTGTTCTCAGGGTCTTCACAACCCTGTTCTCTGAAACGGTTCGTTGGTTTTTGTGACAACCTTTGACTCCCACCTCAGCAGTGTCCACCATTTCAGAAAACTTGTTTTTGAAGCTTCATCCCAACAGATTAACTGCTCCATAGAGAAAAAAAAAAAAGTCAACAGACAGCAAGGAGCAAAAACAAAAGAGAATCTCTATTTGTGTGTGTGTGTGTGTGTGTGTGTGTGTGTGTGTGCGCGAGAGAGAGAGAGAAAAAAAACTGAAGTGGATTTTACTATCCATTAAATTATAAATTATAACGCATTCATGAATCTAGAAGTCTTAGCATTTAGACTTTTGCAGTGAATCTCCTCCAGAATTCACTTGGTATACGTGACTCCGATATATATAGGAGAGTTTCAGGATAAATACCTTTAAAAATGAGTTGTGTTAAAAATGAGTTATTTATATTACTCTTCCAGATTTAGGAGCAGAGACTTTAAAGAGTCTCCTAACAATTTGCTGGATGTAGAAGAAAAGAAGTCAAGGATCTTTGGATATCATCACTTTCTATCAGCTCTCTGACTTCACATTTTGGCATGCAGCAGGCTAGAATTGTTGTTAGAAAGATTTCCTCGAATCAAATCGATCTTCCCGTGTCTGGAACCATGCCTCTCCCATTTCCTGCATAAATGGGCAACATCCTTACACTCCATTTTAGGACCATGACAAAACTCACAGGAAGAAAGGCACAGTTCCATTATTTTTAAAATGGCGAAAACGTAAAGAAATAAAATTTTCTGTATTTTCACTCTTGTTTTTGATTGATTTCATTGGGGTCATTTTATTATCACTTGGTTTAATGCCTGTTGACAAACATGCTACACTAAGAGATTAAAAGATTTAACTGCATAAAGTCCTCCCTTTCCAAAGGAGAACTAACACAGCCAGGCTCTGTGCCCTCCCAGCATATGCAGGGAATGATAAAGATCCATATCCTCTTTTTGCCCTGGAGAGCATTCCCCAACTGCCTTAACACCCCAGTGAGCCAGGAAACCATGGGAAAACAGCCACTTTTGGGGGTCACAGACCTCTGACTTGCCAAGGCCGACCCTGAGCCTAGCCTTGTCTCCAGAGAACAGCAGGAGCTGAAAAGGTTGATCCTGTTACAAAACACACGGTCATTAAAGCACTTGCTTCCTGTTACAAATGCTGCAGAGATGGTCAGAGATAACGGATTCAAAACATCAGCCCTCTGGCTTTACATTTCTGCCTCAGTTTCCCCAAGCATAAAAATGGAAATGATTTAATCCTTTGAGTATTTCATTACTGAATACACTGAAGTAGCATGAAGTACTTCAAGTAGCACAACGAAATAAAATTAAAAAAAGAGTAATACAAGACCAATCCCTCTCAGTTCTGCTACAACACATTGAAACCTGTGCTGATCTTTCCCCAGCCAGGAGCAAGCACTAGGTAACTTCTATGCATGGAGGGAGCCCCAGCACAGAGGAAGCAGCAACCGTGCTCTTTCAATGCAGTGGATGATAGAGCAAGTTCAGATACAGGAGGAAATTCACATGATTCAGAGATACTGACTTAGGTCGTAGGCAGATTCAGGTAGACTCCAGCTCACCAGGATGCCCAAGATATATTTACAGATTTCTCTGTATGACCAGGAGGTTGGTATTCTTTCATTTATAAGAAAAGCAAGTTGGTATCCCAACCTAACAAGGGACCTGGAATTGGTAGTGCCTCGTAATAACCATTTGTAAATCTGAACAGCTTGCAGACGTGGCCAGCTCAGGATGCCTCTGCAGGGCAGATGAAGTTGTATCTTGCTGCCTTTTTTCTTCATCTCCAAACCAGAAAATTGATGGTGAAGAATTTAGTATCCCCATGCTACCACATTCTCCATGCTGCGAGGTAAACCACCTGCTAACAGGGCTAGGACACAAGTGCCCCGACAATTCTCACTTTTAAATTCCCAAATATAAACCTTGCTGCTTACTCCAAAGACCACATACTCTCACACTGCAATAAGTTAAGCACAACAGCTCTCTAAGCACTGCACAACCTTAGGCAGAAGATACATTTTTACAGAACGGAGTACAGTTGAGATTACCATGTCAGGACATTTCTCAATGTCAGCCTGATAAAGAAATACTTCCTCAGCCTTTAACTAGCAACAGCCGTGGACCTGGGGGGAGCTTAGGAGGACACGAGTCTCCTTCTCTTATGTTACCACTGGCTGGTGTGATGCAAGTCCTCATGCCGTTCAGATTATGGTGAAAAAAAGTAAGAAAAGCTCTTTGCAACACGCATTAACTAAGATGAAACTTAAGGGACAGGGACAACTCGTGTGCTGATAAATACATTGCACACATTGCCTTGCTACACCTAAGATAAAGAAGAGCTGCTGCAAATAAATTGTGTTCAGTGTTTTTTATTATCAAAAAAAAAATGTAGCAGACCTGCAAAAGGACAGTACAGTTTTGTCAAAAATACAAAAACTCATTTAAAGATTGTCTTATTTGCCTCTCATCTGACTTCTATCACAAATTGTCCTGAGAGAACCAACTCTTGAAGGCAGTGATCACACCAAGGTTTCAGTAAATATTTATCTACNCTGAGAGAACCAACTCTTGAAGGCAGTGTGTGTATATATACACACATACATGTATATGTGTATATATATACACACACATATATATGTATTACCTCTTCCAAGATAGAAAATGCAGATGTAAGAAAGAAAAGCTTTCAAATTAAACCCATATTCTGCTTTATATGGGTGTATATCTTATACCCACTATAACCTAATGCCAGTAGCCTCATGATCAGACACTGAAGTTAAAACTGCAGTTCCAGTGACTTTTCCTGCTTCTACAGACAAAGTGAGGGAAAGAAAAAAAAAAAGCAATCCAGATACAGGAGTATTATCTTAATCTGGAATGAATCAAAAAGCATGCACAGAAACATGAACTGTTGTCTCAGACCAAGGGAAAAAAATCAGGTTAGAATTTATCTCTTTTTTGGTCAGGTTAGCGGTACTAATCTAGGTCAGCGCTACCCAACTCACTGCATAGGGACAAGAAGGGAGGCAAAGGAGAGTGGAAACGCTGGTCTCGGTGAGACTGCCTGCGATCCCTCAGTATGGCACATTACTGCAAGGGGCACAGAGGAGAATCCACCCCCTCAAAATATATGGCAGAAACGATGCTCGTGGTGCGTGAGCTGGAGAAACGGGCGGTTTCAGGATTTTTGTAAGCGAGAGAGGGATGATGAAGCTGCTCGGCCTCACCAGCGGCGTGCGTGGCAGCGAGGCGCAGGTGAGATCTCCTCGTCCAGCCGTGGCAACTCTCCCCTCTTCCAACAGCCACAAAGCTGAAATCTCCCATGTCCCAGGAGCTTGCTCCACCACGGTTCACCTGTGGGGAGCTTTTTACTTTCTTTTTTTTTTTCTCCATTGTTCACTGAGCAGCAAACAATCCCACAGAAGGATAGAGACTGGCTCAAATCACCTGTCAGCTGCGGGGCAGACCCGTCTGACGATCCCTCCCGGGCTCTCTGGCTATTTTAAGTATAAAACACCACTCTTTCACCTTCCGCGCTCAATAAACCCCCCCGAGGCAGAGCCTCTTCCAGGGCACCTCCCGGCGCCGGCTCCCGGGCCGCTCGGGACGCGGCGCCCTGAGGCGCGGCGGCCGTTGCTCGCACCTGTCGCTTCCCGCCGCGGCGCCCTGAGGCGAGGCGCGCGCCGGCCGTTACCCGCCGCGCCGCTCCCGCCTTCGCCGCTAGTTGCTGCCGCTCCTCACCTGGGACGGATGCGCTGGAGGAGCCGAGCGATCGCGCGGAGTCCAGCCCAGCCGAGTCGAACCGAACCGGTCCCGCGGCCGCCGCTCGCGTGGCAGTTGCCGCCCCCCCGCCGCCACCTGGGGCGGCCCGAGGGCGGGGCGGGGGCGGCGCGCAGGGCCCGGCAGAGCCGCGGAGGGCTCCCCCCCCCGCCTCCGGTTGCGGGAAACGTTGTTCCAGACGTGGCCCTTCTCGTTTCCGTTTCCACACAGCCGGGAGCAGTTTATTTCTCCACAGTAGCTTTGTTAACTCTGGAGCCTACTGATGACACCATGAGCTCCTACTCTAAACTGTTGGCGTGGAGGTCAGCTGAAGTGGTCACAGGTGATCCTCCCAGCTTCAAAATCCCGCACACAGATCCCAAGCTTGAGATGAGGGACCTGAACTCCCAATCCGGCCTGTCAAAAGAGCTGAGAACTCAACACCGTTTTCAGAGCTGATCTTCTCAAGAAAGAGAATGAGATTAAAGGTTTGTGTTTAAAATTCTTTCCAGTGTGATGGATCAGGCTCTCCCTCAGCAACCACAGTCAGGTATGTGGGGCTGTGGCAAACGCATCGTGGCGGCTACTGGCTTTGTCACTGTAACTCAGGTGCACACAGTGACTTTCTCTGCTTGTAAAACTTTCAGCCCAGCTAGTGATCTTAAGCAACTGTCTTAGGTGTGGATTCACCCAGCTTTAATACAAGCTTTCCCTTTATAACATGTTGAGGTGTTAAAGCAGACGGTAAAGTCCTTTTTTGCTACATCTTCCCCAGGGCAGTGAGCTAGCTGTGGCAGTGAGAGTGTGTGGAAAATGGGCAAGAGCAGCAGTTCGGTTTAACTGGGATACATCCAACGCCTGGAGCTGCAGGAGAGTCACAGCGAAGCTTCAGGGACCTCCAGGGAGCACTGGGATCAGAGGTAGGATATGGCTGCTCATCTTGGTTCAGGTCAGAGCCATCCACTGGCAGCCCTGAAGACACTTCAGTTCCCAAATGATTTTCCTGAAATGAAAATGGAATGATGATATTTGCCCTTGATGCTCCAGATGAATGTACCATTGTGCAGTCAAGAATTTAAACAGTCCAGATTTATGTCTTAAGCAAGAGAGCAACTTTGTGTAGGCAACTCGACGTATTCAATACTGGAATGAAGACCCAGCTTCACTGTGATAATTATTTTACAGACAGCCCAACAGTCTGACACCCACAAAAAGCTTTTCAGCTCTTTGCGATCCTTTTTTTGCTTTGAGAAGTGTTTTCTGTGTCAGGCCATGTCGTGGCAGCAGTGGGGCAGTGCTCGGCACTTGTCATGTGGCTGTGGACAGAAACCTGCATCTTTGATGATAGGAACGCAGTATGACTTACATTTACTTTTTGTTTGTTTGTTTATTTAACTTAGGTTTTATCTTCTTAGTAATCACCCAATTTAAGGTCTTGTGATCACAGCCAAAAGCACCAAGACACTTCCAAAAGCATTCCCAGAATTCGCCCCATTCCCACAATGCCTGTGTTTATGTCCAGCCACACATGAAAACATTATAAAAGCCCTTTCTTGGTCAGAGGAGAACTGAAAGGAGAAGAGACGTATATAGGTAATAAGGAGACAGGGGAATTTGTAATGATTCTTTTCTGAGGCTGTTTCAGGAGCTGTCTATCACTTTTTTTCACTGTGTTTCTCTAATTTAGAGAGTGAATATTGTTTACGCTTCTACTGCACTTTGCATCCCAGGTTTGACATTGTGCAGCTGTCTGCTCCTGGCACAGCTCCCTGTGAGGGAGACCTGAGTTATTTTAGATTTATAGCTGGGCAAATGGAGACACGGCGCAGGAAAGAGCTCCCACGAGCGTGCTGAGTGGGAAGGGAAGAGCAGATGTTACACTTTATCTTGTTACCTGACATGTGCATCTGTCTGACTCTCACACAACTCTCATGCAAGCACATCTATCAAGCATATGATACACAGAGTCTGCTGCACTCACGCCATTTCTAACTTAAGTTACAGCATCCTCACACTAAGCACTTGACCCAACAAAACAATTTTATTTTTTTCTAAAACCAGTATTTTATTTGTTGCTTTATTTATTACTACAGCGAGAACATCATCAAGGCACCTAAATGAAGGATGAGGGCTTGCTGCTTGCAGTGCTGTAAATAATAATAGCAATAATGACCCTGAGTTTAAAAGCCTCCTTGTCTGAGCTTGTGATAAACAGTGGTCACATGTAGATAAAACAATATCCCGAAGAAGCACAGTTTGCACCCAGAGCAGTAGTTTCTGCTCATTGTTAGCCGTTGTCTGGGGAAGCTAGAATAAAATATGTCAGTTGCAAGGAAAATAAAGCCCAAAACCTCCTTATTCAAATAGATAGCACACACCCAGGCAATTCTTCTTTTCAGCGTAGTATAGGCAGCCTAAATGCACCATGCTGTCTCCCCAAAATGTGTGCAAAGCGGTTTGTCACTGTAGTGACAGANCGTAGTATAGGCAGCCTAAATGCACCATACTGTCTCCCCAAAATGTGTGCAAAGAGGTTTGTCACAGTAGTGACAGAAGGGGAGGAGACACCTGTGAAGAGGAGTCATCTGTGTTGGCTGGAGAGAAGCTGAAGGCAGGAGCAGCTCAGAAGTGCCCGCTGCTTCGTCAGCACCCAGCGCTCGGTGAGCCGTGCCAGGATGTTCCCTGCCTGCGCCCACATGTGCTCGAAGGGCTGCTCTAGGTGTCCCAGGACGCGTGCTAGTGAGGGTGGTGCATGAGAGCGTCTCGTGCTGCTCGGAGGCAGCACTGGGTGTACTTGGAGCGTGGGTCTACCAGGCTCCACTTCCAGGCTAGTTATGAACGGACAGTTTGGCATCTCCCTCTCTCTCCTTTTCTGCTTAATCTAAGGAACCTACTACTGATTTAACCATCACAAATTGGAGTCATGACATTTGTCATGGCCTGTAGAGGATCCCACAAGCCTTGGCCCCTTTTCCCCCTACTTTGCTGTGGGTGGTGCGTAGCACTGCGGGGCGATTCCTACTCCTGGTGCCATGCTGACGTGGTGATATCCAGCTGGTGCCCGCGAGTCAATCCCACCTCCTTCGGGAGTGGTGCTCCCGGGACAATGGTGAGCCCCGGGGTTGCGTGTAGCCACTCCTAGTGCTACACAAACTCTGAAAGGAAAAGCAAATGGAGTTTATTTGACTAACCTGCTTAACCAATCAGTACCCGTTTCTTGGAGGAAGAACGGAGGAATGAGCTAATCCTATGCCAAATAGTTTTGGCACAAAAGGGCTTTTGCTATTTTGACAGCCGTTTGTGATTGTTTCCAGGTTCCCTGCAGGCAGCAAACTCCCCAGTCACATCAGCCCTCAACACAACTTGCACAGCTCCCTGGAAGCGGGATGCAACCTTATAGATAAGCCTCAACCTTTGGCTTTGCTTACCATAAAATGGGCAGTAATTTGCTTGCTCGAATGACAGCCGGGATGCTCCAGCACTGCTGGTGTTCTTACCTCTTGCACTTTTGTTCCCTGCTGTTTTGCGAGGCAGAGAGAAGGTTTCCAGAGTCTCTCGCTGACACTTCCTTCAAGCCTGCTCAGCCCCAGGTGCACAGAGCAACCTCTGTTCCCAGACAGCCAGATGGCTAGCTGCAATCGAGTCACTCTTTAATTAACTTTGGAGTTTTTTTTCCTCTGTGGTTTGTTTCTGGGAGATAGGGAGCTGACAGCAAGTTTGTTTGTATGAGATTGATTTGGCTGGGGTCTACGCTACAGATTTTGAAGTGTCTTTGGGTTTCGTTCTCATGGAAGGGGAAGAAGCTGAGGATCCAAGGGGATTTGGGGAATGGATAGAAGGAAGTTGTGTTAAGTATTCAGGTTTATTGAGAGTCATAAAGATAATTATAGAAAAACATATCATTTATATTTAAGTAAGGAATCAAAAGAGATATGATCTGGCTTTTACATTTGTTAATTAGCAGCCCACAGCAATCAAGGCATGGCAGGACAAACAGCATATTTCTGTCACCCCAGCCTGGAAGCCCTCAGATCTGCCTTGCTACTGAGGAGGATGAAAACTTGGTCAAGAGCAGAGCAAGAACAAGGTATGACAGGAGGCAAAGGTTGCACCAGCTCACCCTGTCCATTACCACCATATTAGCCATTACCTAAATGATGCCACAGGAAAAAAAAGAGGTGGCTATAAGATTTTTTTTTTCCATTAGAAGTAGCAAAGTCTGGNTACATTTGTTAATTAGCAGCCCACAGCAATCAAGGCATGGCAGGACAAACAGCATATTTCTGTCACCCCAGCCTGGAAGCCCTCAGATCTGCCTTGCTACTGAGAAGGATGAAAACTTGGTCAAGAGCAGAGCAAGAACAAGGTATGACAGGAGGCAGAGGTTGCACCAGCTCACCCTGTCCATTACCACCATATTAGCCATTACCTAAATGATGCCACAGGAAAAAAAAAAGGGGAAAAAAAAGATTTTTTTTTTTTCATTAAAAGTCTGGAAGGCAGAAAGTGCTGAGGGAGAAGAGATACATCACAGAAGAGGTGAAGGAAAGTACTTTTGAATTGGAATGCTCTTAAGTCTAAAAGCTGAAACACCCTTCTATCACGGAAGAGAGATCTCTATAGATGGAGGACTTTTTAGATACTACCCTGAGGCCACATTTGCTTCTGAAATCGGAGTGTTTTGCCCAGCAAGGCTTTGGGACAAATGATGTGTACGTCACAGAGTGTAATTTCATTGCAGAGCTAAAACGAGGGCAGGGTTGCTGTGCAAGTGTGCCTGGTAAATCACAGAGTTGCACCCTGCTATTTTGCATCAGTAATTATTTTTCTGTTACGTTTTTGACTCAGATCTCAGATGAACAAGCGGAGTCCTCCCCCTGGTGGCAAGTAAGAAAAACATCGTCAATGATTTTTTGCGAGAGTAGGAATGAAGAAATATCAGAGAGGACCTGTTTTATTAGATCAACTGATAGAGCTAAAAAATGACAATTTGGGCAGAAAACAAATCCTTTTTCAGGAATTTAATAGAATTATTTACTTTGAAGGCTGATACAATGATACAACTTAAGAATAGTTGCTGAGCTTAATTGGCTTGTTAATTTATTAGCCAATTAGCAAGAAAAGCAGAGAATAAAACCTGTAGAAGTTTAGTAACTGAGCGGGGTGATTATAATGTGTAATAAATCCCTTTCACTCCCCCCCCCAGCCCCCACTGACTCACTGTCTTTTAGTGTCCAGCTGAGATGCAGTGCCCAAAATGCCTTAAAGGAAGAATGGTCTGGAAACTAGAATTCATAACACTACTGAGCCATAAAAAAGGACTCAGTGGACATGTTGGCTCCACTAGCTCTTCAAAATCATCCATAGAAATTTTATCTCTTCATGTTTGTTACAGTTATCTTTTTGACTGTTTTTTTTTTTTGGCTCTGCAACTGTCTAAAGACGTTCTCCATTCAGTCATACAACTGATTAATTTTATCACATTAAATGCAGAGCAATTGTTCTTGACTTTTGTTTAGCTTTAAAATGATTACTTGGATTTCAGAACTGAAAGAGAACTTCTGTGCTTGAGCTGCTGCCCTTCCTCTTCTCAACTGCATTAGCTAGTTCAATAAAGATGGCAAGATTGTGTTTGCTGAAGCTTCCTTTTTGTTTTATTTATGAGTAAAATGCTTCTTTTCAAAACATACTGAACATTTGATTTGGGTAATCTAAAGAGCTGCTAAACTTCTTCATTGTTTTCAGGGAGAATCTTCCATAAAGGAACACATAGAGACTGGAGAAGTCCCAAAGATGATTTCCTGAAGGACATGAGAAAAAGGAAAATCTGGCAGTGAATCTTTAGCACTTCCTAGGAACTGCAAAGAAGGATGAATAACATGCAGGTATGTGCATGTTTCTGTGTGCAAGTATGCACGTATATACATATACACACTTATTTTTATAGATACAGATGCTTTTTTTTTGTTTTTTTTTGATTAATACTCAACGACCACAGAACATTTCATGTAAAACTACCAGACTAAACCTAGCAGGTGAGAGTTAAAAAGCCAAGTTGTATATGAGGAAAGGGAAATGCAAGTGAGCTCAGCAATTCAAATGCTGTGATCAGCAGCACAAAGTCCAGCTGGAGGCCAGTCACTAGCCATGTCTCCCCTGAGTCAAACTAGGAACAAGCTTGTTTAACCCCTTCATGAGTGACCCAGAGGATAGGACCAAACGCACCCTCAGCAAGTTTGCAGATGATTCAGACCTGGCAGAGGTGACTGACAGACCAGATACTTGTGCTGCCACTCAGAGGCCCTTGACAGCCTGAGAAATGGGCAGAGAGAAGTCTCTCATCAACAGGGAGAAGTGCAAAGTCTTGCACCTAGGCAAGAAGGGTTATAGGAATATGCACTAGCACAGGGACAAAGGTCTGGAAAGCAGCTTTGCAGGGAAAGACCTGGAGGTCCTCATGGCCCCCAAGTTGCACATGGGCCAGCAATGTGCCCTTGTGGCTGTACTGGAATGAGCATCACCAGCAAGTCCAGGGAGGCAACTCTTACCCTCTGCCCTATCACTGGTGAGGCCACATCTGGAGCATCGAGCCCAGCGCTGGGATCCCCAGTTGGAAAAGGATAAGGATACGCAGGACTTTATTGAGCAAAGGGCCACAAAGATTATTAAGGAACTGAAACATCTCTCATGCAAGGAGAGGCTGAAAGGGCTGAGACTGGTTAGCCTGAAGAAGGTGTACCCTTTTATCACCAAACACTTTTCACATCTTTGTGTTTAAAAATGTTTAATTTTTCACCTTGGTACAAAAATACAGTACAATGTGATGGCAAGGCATTCTCCAAAAAACATTCAAAGAATAAAGGGAAATCCCCATAATGCTTCTACATAACCCACCTTCGTTTCATAAGACAATCAAAAGGTGAGTGCACAAGGAATAAGTTCAATTTCTGCTCACAGGCAAATAAAGATAAATCACTACACAAAGTTCTACATAAAAATATGCTTGCAGAGCTAATAATTTCACATGCTTCTTGGACATTCATGAAATTTATTCTACTTGGTTTAGTGGCAGAATTAATGATTAGGAAATGTCTGAAAAATGTCTGGCCCAGGAGCATGCCCCATTAATCTGAATATTCCCAGTAAAAACAATGAAAGCACAAAATACCAGTGAGCAAAGAGGGATCAAGCCCTGAATAAACACCAAAATGTTGGCTATGTTTAATTACTCCCGTCACACTGTTTGTCCTCAGATGAAAGTTTTGCCCCACATACCTCCCTTTTAATACAGAATGTTAGTGGTTGCTGTGCCACAGGTAGGTAGGGGATCCCCTTTCTGGGATCAGTGTGTTTGCACATTACCTAGTTGCTAGTAACCATTACAGAA
The DNA here is from genome assembly GCA_013389825.1 of Crypturellus undulatus. Taxonomy (NCBI): domain Eukaryota; kingdom Metazoa; phylum Chordata; class Aves; order Tinamiformes; family Tinamidae; genus Crypturellus; species Crypturellus undulatus. Next base: position 497,816 of record VWPW01006730.1, on the reverse strand, counting down.
CCAACTTGTTGTGCAGAGGAGGAGATAACACTATAATTTATGCATGTGTGTGCATTTCAAACAGGGTTTAACCTAACATTGTTTACAGAAGAATTATGTCCCTCCCGTGTATCTACATTCTTATCCTCCTTACTTGTTTAATAATTAAAAAAATGAATCATTTCATTTTCGAGTTTTGAAGTGATGAAAAAAGCATCATTCGGTGTATTTATTATAGTTCATCCCCCAGGTGTTTTTGTTTGAAAGCATCACCTGTCAGCTTCTCCTGGGCCTCCTTCATCCCTTGGACAACTGTAAGATTAGACAGAGAGATATCGACTGATTAATCTCAAGACCAAAACACCAAGGTCTCCTGGTCATGAAAGTGTTTTAAATCAACATAGATTTACAGAGTGCACATCAACAAAGTACCCATGGGAAAAAAAAAGCAGAGTTGCACTCTTCCCTCTCACAACGTTTTACAGCTGGATCATGTGAACTGTGTGGTTTTCCATGCCACAAATGGAGAGACAGCTTAGATCCTACAAGTGTTACCCTCTAAAGTAAATCCTAGCACTGAACATGGTTCCTCAAAGGCAGCACTCATTCACCTTTTGTTACACCTTCCACCCATGCTGTGAAATCCCTTTTTTTTTTCTATTAAAACCAATCTTACTTTTTTCTTCGCACTCCCCCACTAATGATGCACTTCCAACTCCTTTGCACATACCTTGATCAGCATTGGTATAGAAATACTTGTAGCTGGGATTTCCTTTCTCATTGATGATCTCTGGGTGGACTTTTCCACTGGGATCTATGAAAAATAGAAAACAAACAGGATATTTAAGTGGTAAAAGCAAGAAGTGTAAGAGTCCTGTGGATTCAACTGCTGTGGATGTCTTACCCATGAAAAGGATTCTGGGAATGTAACCTCCATCTGGGCTAAAAGCTTCATCTTTTGGTTCTTCATCATCCTACCAAAGCGCGACAGAAGAGAGGGGACATGTTAGTGAGGTATCTAACAAAACATGATGTTTATTTTAAAGAAAAAAGCTGTTGTCTTCAGATTCCGATTACTCTGAGCAATTTGCATTTTGAACAGAAAAGAACTAGCTGGACTAGTTTCTGCTTTCAAAGGAAATAAGGATATTTTCACCCAAACAAGTGTTATTTCTGAAAATTGTCTTTATTTTTACTCTATTGTAGCTTTGCATTAAGCAAGCTTCACTTCGGTATTGAAACATTTGACATGTAATGAGAGAATGAATATAAATTCCTTTATTGAAGCAGTGGAGTAACTCAAGGTGCAAATTGTTAAAGAGATTACAAAGGAGACAGATTCATAACCGTAATTAAAATAACAACATTGAATATGATACGATTTCTTTTTAAAACAATCAGCTGTATCAATCTATCCTGAATACTTATTCAGGAATGCAGGATTAAGATGCAGCCAAGATAGGATGAAACCATTAAGGAGGTTTCCAAATGCTTAATTATGTAGCAGTAGCATAGACACAAGCCAGAGGGCAGCCTACCTCAAGGTTGACCATAACAAAATTATGGGCAAGTTCAGAGATCTCCTTGGATTCAGCAAACTTCGGCTTTAAAGCTAATTAAGAAAAAGAAGAAAAAGGGTGAGGGAGGAATTGAAAAATATATATATATACATATACATATATATATAAAGCAAGTACAGATTTCAGGTCAGTACCAAAATGTCCACTCCATTCCTCCTGCTGGAGAGCAGGTACTTTTCAATGAGCTTGAAAAAATGCAGTATTACAGCTGTTGATTTGCTCTTATTTAGACATGGCAGGCTTTCAGCAGCACTAGTAGGTAAAGCAGTGCCACATTATACCATTCTAAATGAAAAGAAAAAAAAAGCTAGCTACACTTTGAATGCAAAGTTCATTTTTCTCATGGTTACATAATTTTTATACGATTTAAACACGATTTGTATGGAAGTCAGGACATTCAGCACGGTGTAGTATTAAATGCACCTACCTTTACAAGCTCCACACCAGGACTTGTGGATGATAACCATAAGAGGTAACCCACTTCAAAAGAAAAGAAAAAAAAAGGTCAAAAAAAGCTTACAGCCAAACCTCTAAACCAAATTCCATTACATGCATGTTGTAAAAATCAACACACCTACCTACAAAGGCCGTAAGTACTAGAAAATAACAGAAATGTAAATAGCTTCTTCCGTGGCTTTGTTATCTTGCAAATCGTTTTTCTCAATCTTAAACGTGTAAAAATAATTTATTATAAATGCCAGACGAAAACTAGCAGACTTTCTCTTTGCAAGGTTTGCTCTTTGTTCAGATTTTCTTAGGTGCAACCCCCTGGTTGCCAGGCTAGTTTCCAGCCTTTGGTGCGCTGAAACAAATCTGTCATAGTTGTGACAACTGGCAGCACAAGCAAGGAAGGACATCACGTAAAACCGAGGCACAAATTAAACGTAATGTAAAGGACAAAAGTAAAGAGTCTAAGTTCCCCATACAATTAACAAGCAGTTACCTGTAAAGGCTAATTTAGAGTATTGAGTTCAGTGTATTAAGTGACCATATAAATATTATTCTTTCTCTCTCCAAACAATTCACCTGACCTTCACTGCTGACCGATTCCTACAGGCTATTTCTATTGCTCATGTTTTACTTAAAAATATTCTTAAAAAGTACTCCTAGCATTTCACCTTCTGACAAAATAAGGTTTACGAAGTTCATATTCTCTAAGCTACTATTTTGTAATGTATTCAGGCTGCATTATGTGATTAGGCAGAGACCTTTAACTCACTGGAAACTTCCCATATTTCCCCTTCTTAGCGGTAAGGATCCTATTAAGCCATTACTTCACTGCTCTGAGGATGATGTCCTGACTATGCAGCATCAAGTTTACTTGTCTAGTAAAAACAGTGACACACCTAGAGGTGACTTGCAGCGTTGCTATACTATATTGACCTGAGCACATCCAAGCAACACAACATCTGCCTCCAAACCTCCTGCAGGGGCAAGTCTTTATTAAGCTTTCATTGCCTCTACCATCAAGCAGATGAACTAGTGAAATGTGACTGGGGCAATAAACTAATAAAGACTAAGAACAATGCATTGGGAATCTCGTATTGCCTTATTGATAAAACCTTTATGCCATGGAGGACTATCTAAAGGGAGCTGGTGACACTGCTATAGTTTCTAGAACAGTAAAACAAGCTAGAGATAGTATACATGAGGAATCCAGAAAGATATGGAGAGAATGCTACATGTAGACACTCATTTTGAGGAATGCAAGGCAAAGCCAAGTTAAGTTTTTTGCTATTGTAAGCTCTGAACATTACCTCTTTAGGAGTTAAGAATAAGGTAAGGCTCTCAAGAGTTGTCACTCAGAATTTAAACAGCTTTGCACATGGTGGCAAATACATTTGTTACCAGCAGAACTGAATGGCAAGTTCTTATTTAGCTATAGATCAGTTTGAAGGGAAATCTCTATCCAGCAGCATCTTGTTAAAGCCTTCAGATCCAGGAAAGGATGGAAAGGAAGGAATTAACATTTAGAGTAGTTCAAACAAAAATCTGCCATTTCTACATAGCCAATATATTAACATTCTCTTTTACAAGATGACAACATGATTTTGCTCCTTTCTCCAGAAGAGGCTGATTTAAGTTTGGAAAATACATGCTGCTCTTATTATCAAGGATCAGTGTTGCATGTCAGAAGAGTTCAACCATCTGTAACTGGTACAGAACCACACTTTCTTCATTCAGGCTAAAAATTTCCAAAGCAGATTTTAAAGGGAGGTGTTTGCAACCTTGCAATACAATCTCTGAGCCAGTGAGAATTCACAGAAGTTTTACAGAAACTGAATGCGTTTTCCCCACTTTATTCTCTTTACTCTGACTAGGAAGCGAGATTATATACATCAAAATATTTCTGTAGTCATTTCTCAGTTCTACAGCACAAAGGTCCATTTAGCAGCTGGTGAAACTCATAAACCAATGCCAAGCACCTCATTTAAGTAACCTTCTTGCTCCCTTTACCATCTCCTCTCAGGTAACACTAGCTGCACAATTTAAAATCAAACCCTATCCAAAAAAGGCACGTGAATCATCTACTGAAAAATAAAAGCAAAGAACTAAATTTCAGCAATATGTCTCATATGGCAAAGACTGAAATAAGTTGAAAGTAAACCCAGAAGAAAGCTATTCAACCACAGATGGTAGAGACTCATGGGAGAGTTTCAAGGTCACATCCAGAGCAGACAACAGCATTTCAGATCATATGCATTGAGCACAATCATTCTAAAACAAGTAATGTATTGAAATGTATTTAATAATGATCTTGCAGAGAAAAGCCATAGCAATTTTTTTTTCCCCCATAAGACAGTCTTGCACATAAATTAAGACGCCACACTCCATTTAAGGCACGCTGTTTCAGGTTTAATAATCAGATAGCTTTGAGCTTGCTAAGACAGCACCTTTCCGTTGTGCAGCATTTGCAAATCTATCTCTTAGTTTTGGCAGGATTTTTTCAAACAGTTGCATCCTAAAAATGCCACCTGCTCCAGTCCTGGAACAGAAGTCTCTTCTGCAGCCTGACATATTTGGAGAGAGCCTTAGGAAACGAATCCTCCAAACCATGACAGGCCAATGGCCCCAGCCATCACCTTTGCGCTTGCAGCTTCACATGCTCTGATTTGGCGGTTTGGGTCTCCACAGGAGCCAGTTCGCTTGCCAGGAGATGAGGAAAATAGCCTGTGCGTGGGGGTGCAATATCTGCTGCTCCTCTTCCCAGCACAGCTTGCTCAGCTGCTGCAGGAACACGAGACCCATCTTCCCACAGCTGCGACTGCCAAATCGCACACAGGTCGGGCAGGACACAAACTCCTTGGGGGTGGCAGGTAGAGAGCAGCAGCTGGAGCCCAACCTTGCTGGCGCCCGGGGACTCACTGGATGCTGCGGCTCAGGTACTGCAGGAACATGCTGGCCAGCTGGGGCAGGTTCTCATCGCAGGGCTGCGTCTTGGCGTAGCTGATGAACTGGCGCCGCAGGCGGCTCAGCTCGGCCATGCCCAGCGGGCGGCTCAGCCGTAGCGCCTCGGCGGTGCCGGGCACGCGGACGAGCTCTCCGGGCTGGGCGCCCGCGCGCTGCGCCTCCAGCACGGCCGCCAGCACCTCCTGCGTGACACAGTCGAGGCGGTGCAGGAAGGAGGCCGACTGGAGCGGCTGCGAGCGCGTGGCCCGGTGCGGCGGCGGCGGGCGGCTCTCCCAGAGCGCCGCACGGATGGCGTCCAGCGGCAGCGCCTCCTCGGCGCCCACCGTGAAGAGCGGCTGGTCCCAGCGGTTGCTCGGGTCGGGGGCCTCGAAGGGCGGCTCGCCGTCCCCGCCGCCGCCGCCGGTGCAGTGCAGCACGCAGCGCGCCGTGCCCGCCTGCCGCGCCGCGCAGTACAGCTCGTAGCGCACACTGCGCAGCTCGTTGCCCGCGTCCACGATGAGCACGTCCCGCCGGCCGAGCCGCCGCGACACCTCGGCCAGCAGCGCCGCCCGCCCGCCCTCCGCCTCGGCCACCACGTGCTGGCGTGCGACCGCAGCTCCGTGCNCCACGAGCGGCATGGCCGCCGCCGGAACCGCCGCCGTGCGCTTCCGCTCGCGTCACCCCGGCAACCGGCGGCGCGGGCGGACGCGCCGCCTCCCGGCGCCTCTTCCCACAGGCCCCGACACCGCCGCGGGCCCCGCCACCGCCGCGGGTTTCACAGCCCTGCGGCTGGGTCTGCCGGCCCGAACGCCCCGCAAAGCCCGTGTCTGCCTTCCGGCCACCCCTGCGAACCCGGACTCTGCAGCGTGCGGTGAGGGGAAGGCACCAGCCTGATCAATGCGAAATTCAATTCACCTCCCCACCCACAAGGCACGATCGATCTGTGCCGATGGCAGGACTGTGCACGTATAGTGACAGATGTGCCTTACAAATAAAAGCATACATTTCTGACGTTTTAATACAGACAAGAATATTCTATTTAAACAACCAGTTCCCTGTGGTTGAACCTTTCAACCACAGGGACTTCCAGGACCGCACATGGGCCAGGAGCTGATGGGGGGAGGCAGAGGACTTGCGTCCTCATAGGCTTTTCCAGATGGCAACAAAATAACTCTCATATCACCCAGCAAGGCACCAAATCACATTGAATTTTAGGGAAGCTATGAGCAGGGGTGCATTCAGGGCATTGAGTGAGTACTAGTAAGGATGTGTAAGTGTTTATGGGTTTGGGGTCCCCACCCTTCTTTGCCATGATAAAGAGTCAAAAACTATTTTCTTCTTGTTTCAAAGACTTGACAATCTCAATCATGAACTTACACTGATGTGGTTACATGGAGGTGATGTCTCAGCAAAGCTGTATTTTGTCTCTGATGGACGATAGGGTGCCGAACTGCTGAATCTCCTACATCACCTTCATATCATCTAATAGTTACTGCTTTCTGTGGTTAAATTTCAGACTGACACAGAATCTTTGTGATTTTCTTAGGAGATATTTTTCTGTATTTACATCCATATGACATACCTGGCTGCTGCCTCTTTCTTCCCATCCTCTAGTGTCCTCCAGTGAATATGATCCCCGAAACCTACCAGAGAATAGAGTTTATAAATGTTGTGTAATAAAACATGTCGATAGCAAATTAAAACAGTCTAACCTCTAAGGATATTTTCAACTCATTTTATATTCTCTTCCTCTTAAAAACCAACTATAACCCGAGTCCTGGGAAAAAACGGAAATAAATGACTGGAAAGTCTTGCAGAAACAAATACAACCTACAGAGTCTTATGAGGAATCCCACTGAAATTAATTAAGAAAAGCAAACCATACACATATGAATATTTACACATATGCAAATGACAACAAAATCTCCAAAAGAGAGATTAAAGTGCTTTGTGATTATTCCTCACTCCTCCTCAATCTGTGAACATTTATTAACTGACGAGGGACAAATTTAAAACGGCTTCCTAAATCCTACTGTATGTGACCTAATGCAAAAGTTAAAACACTGAGGCTGATGAATACTGATTAATTGTTCTAGAAATACTACACTAAAAGAGTAAAAAAGAGCCCGGCTTCAGCTTTCTAAATGTTACAGAGCCTGAAAAACACAGGTAACATTTTAATCAGTAACTGGATAGTCTGTAACTGGAGAGGCAGACGGTCTTGCTGTGGCAGCTGAGGTAGGATTGAATGGAAACGCATTTAACATCTGCAAAGCAGAGAGCACCACCTTTCCCTTCACCCCGCAGCCTGATNTAAAACACTGAGGCTGATGAATACTGATTAATTGATCTAGAAATACTACACTAAAAGAGTAAAAAAGAGCCCGGCTTCAGCTTTCTAAATGTTACAGAGCCTGAAAAACACAGGTAACATTTTAATCAGTAACTGGATAGTCTGTAACTGGAGAGGCAGACGGTCTTGCTGTGGCAGCTGAGGTAGGATTGAATGGACACGCGTTTAACATCTGCAAAGCACCTTTCCCTTCACCCCACAGCCTGATATCAACGTGTGGCCAGGAGGAACTGGGACTTGCAGGACCGCACATGGGCCAGGAGCTGATGGGGGGAGGCAGAGGACTTGCGTCCTCATAGGCATTACTGTGAACACAGGTGATGCAACACATCAAATATTTAGTTTTCCCAACAGGGAGGTGGGTAGATCCTGTTCCTGCCCCATCCAGAGTTAGCTCAGGAAATGAACCTCCCTTTAAAGTGCCTGAATAAAACAGCGAGGGGAATAAAGGTCGGGTTGTGAGCGGGACTCGTGTTTACCGAGAGTACTGACGCATCGACTCTTTCAACAGCCTAACCAGCAAAGGCTTCTTGGAAGTTACTCTTTCGATTAAAGAAAAATCACCCTGTGGTGAGCTCCAGGAGGCTTTTAAAAGCATTAAATAACATATTGGTGCATGAGGGAGTGCCCCATGAAGTCACACCTTGCCCACTTGGCCATGTGGGGCTCCCCACGCTTCACGGCCCTGGATGGACCCGTGCTCCCGCCAAGGACCCAGCTCTGCCGGGCACCCCCCTCGCGCTGAAGGCGACGGCAACGCGGGGTGGGAGAGGGAAGCCATGAGGGGCAGCGCCTCAACCGGAACAAGCCGGTCCGAACCGGCGCCCCCAGCCCGCGCCGCCACCCGACCCGGCCCGGCCCGGGGCCCGCCGCCCTCCCCAG
>VWPW01006730.1:460936-489563 GCA_013389825.1 Crypturellus undulatus | reverse complement strand
CGCGGCAGCCCCTCGCCCCAGCCTGACCCTTTCCGAGGCCGTCGGCCGCCGCGGCGATCGCCAGCGCCAGGCACAGGCAGGACACGGAGAGCGCCGCCCGGGCCGCCATGGCGCCACGCGGGGCCGCGGCGCTCACGCAAGTGCTGCCTCCGGCTCGGGACCGCAACGGGAGCGCGGATTTTTTTTTTTCCTCTTTCTTTAAATTAATTAATTAATTTATATATATATATATAATTTGAAGGGCAGGAAGTGATGTGCGGCGGATGTGGGCGGTGCTCTGTGCCGGCCCAAACGCGGAGGGGAGCGGCGGCGGCGGCGGCGGCCCGCGGGGCAGGAGGAGGGTGTCTCTTCTGGCTGCAGCACCGCGCTCCCGCCGGGTCCACCCCCAAAGCCCTTGTCCCTTCTCCCCCTCGCCATAATTAAGACTTGTCTCGTGGGGAGCACGCTGGGTTTTGCCTTATTGTTTTTCCCTGTTAAACGAGCACTATTTCTTCGACTCTCCAGAGTTGCCCCGGGTGTTTGGGAAGGTTGAAGCCGCTGCCAGCTTCCCCGGAGACTTGGGTTAATTTGCAAAACCTCCGCTTACTTCTGCGAGCAGCAACTCTGCGGGCGATCCCGCTTTGCAAAGCTTGGGATTTCTCTCCCCCTTTTTAACTGAAAGAAAACCACTTTTTTTTTTTAATTAGAAAACGCTTTCTTTATTAAAGGAGGAGGCACAGCGAGCTGCGGTGGTGCCGCCCCCGGGGCGCTGCCGGGGCACTGAGGACTACAGCTCCCGGCAGGCGCCGCGCGCCCGCGGCTGCGCGCTCCGGAGGCGGGGCCGGGGCGTCACGTGGTGCGGGGCTTCCTTTCTCTGTGCGCCTCTCTTTCCTTCCTCGGCCGCCATCTTGTTCTCACCGCGTGTTGGGCTGCGGAGAGGCCGCAGGTGAGGGCGTCCCCGCGCCCTCGTCCCGCTCTGCCCAAACCCCCTTCGTCCCTCCGTGCATGCGGCGCCCTCCGGCCGCGCCGTGAGGGAGCGGCTGGCGCCACGGCTCGGCCTGGCCGCTTCTATCCTTCTCCCTCGGCTGCCGAGGGAGCGGGGCCTCCTCCCCGCGCCGTGCGGGGTGGCAGCGAGCGGCCCCATGGGCCTTTGTCCCGCCGCGCTGTGCGCTGGAGGGGCCCGGCGCGGCCTCCTTGTCGCCCTCTTCGAGACGGGAGTCCCGTCCTCCGGGGGTGCCGGGGGCGTCTTGCAGTGCAGGGGGCGGGAGGTGCTGGGCGCCCGGCCGGTCCCAAGAGGGTTATGGAGACCCCTTCTTGGCTGACTTCTCCCGTGCTGAACCGGGTGTGGAGCCCGTAGCTGATGTTCCTGAAACTTGCTCATACGTGAGCTGCAGCTAGTCTGGAGCTGGCTTATTAGCTTAAAATATTAATGTGTTTTTTTTTTTTTTTTTTTGAAGTAGTATTAAAAGCAGATTAGTAAAGATATTTTTTCTGGGGTCTGTTAAGGGAAGATGAAGGTATTTTATTCTCTTTTTTATTTTTACCTTGTCCTGAAAACAGTTAGGTGCTGTGTGTTGCTTTGGGTTAGTTCTGAGCGATTTAGGCTACTCGGACAGTTATAACAGTGAAATAACACACTTGCCCATTAACTGATATTTTTTTTTTTTGCCGAGATTGCTGTAAAAACGAATTTCCTGGTAAACTGCTTCATGATAATGTAGGCACTTCGGCTGAATGTGCTAATGTTTTGTTGTTGTCTAAGTGGTATGGTTTTAAAGCTCTTTGATTGCCATATATTTGCACTGGATTGAAGAACTTTTCATAGTGGGTTTATTTTTTTTTTTGGTTTGGGGATGGGAGATTTTTTTTTTAACTGCATTTTTAATTGTATTTCTAGAACGGGTTGCGCAAACTATCCTTAATGTTTCGATAATTCGTTTGTATTTATATCTCATTCTTTAGGAACAGCACTATGAATCAAGAAAAACTTGCCAAGCTTCAAGCTCAGGTCCGAATAGGAGGAAAGGTAAGAAAAACACGAAATACCCTCAAAGCTGAACTTTTTCCTATAATTTATGTTTTGAAGATGATAATTCTCTGAAATATTTTTTAAAATATAGACTTAATTTCATAGAAGATCTAACTTAAGTATACTTTAGAGGCCTAAATTATGATTCCCTTATGATGGGGATCATAGTACTGGTAGCTAAAATGTGTTTTGCTCTACAGTCATTAAATATGCAGTTTTTAGTGTGTGCTCTCTTTTTAACTTGGAGTTTGGCTGTGATCTCTGGTAGCTCAGGGTGAGCTTACCTGCTGTTCTTCCTTTCTGTTGGGAAACATTTTGGGAAGTTACAATCCTTCCTTGGCGGCTCCAGGGCTTGACTGACTCTACACTGAACTGGTTTTTCCTCTACAGTAGATAGCTGCAGAGTAGGTAGCTAATAATACAACACCAAAAAAGTATACCTAGCTCAGTGTTGGTATTTATCTTCTAACTGTAGGTGTGTGGGATATTTTTGTTTGTTTGTTTAGTTTTCCTCTCTTTTTTCATACAAAGTTGGTGAAGCAGAAATTTTGAAAATGCTGTCAGTTTAGTTAAAAGCATTTACTTGGTAATGAAATCTTGAACTACTTGAATTACTGCATTTGTGCTTCATCTTTAGGGGGTGCAAAAAGAGGTAAGAAGCTTCTAAGGAAGTACTCTTACACATTGCTTACTAGTATTAGTATAGTTCACTTTATAGGAAAGTACTGAAACGGATCAGTGTCATTTGTCTTACAGTTTAAAAAATTTGAGTTGAGACTCAACTGCTCAACTGTAGGTGATGAAAAAGAGTAATTTTTGATTGCAGATTTTTTTTGTATTTTAAAGTGGCATTGCATCAAGTGTGGTGTGATTTAAAATTGAGGTGTAATGAGTTTAAGCATTACTGTTTTCTGTCCCTTGATTCTTTTCCAGGGAACAGCTCGCAGAAAGAAGAAGGTGGTGCACAGAACAGCAACAGCTGATGACAAAAAACTTCAGAGTTCCCTCAAAAAACTGGCAGTAAATAACATTGCTGGCATTGAAGAGGTATAGTGATAAAATAAATGTTTTGTCTGTGAATTTGCTGCTGTGGTGGTCTTTTGGTTGGTGAATGTGTTTTATTTTTATTTTAACAAGACATTTCTTTCTCCCTCTGAAAGTCATAGGTCTGGTTGCTGAAAGAGTAAGGAATGTCCGAGGAATGTCTGGGTTGGTGATGTTGACCACAGTGAAGTAATTGCTTTATCTCAGTTACCTCAGTGTCTAAATACCTAGATGATGAAGGGAGAAGTTTCTGCTGGCCACATAATGGTGATAAAAGCTAGTAAGCTGTTTGATACATGTATCTTGCGTTAACTGCAGAATAGAACTTCTCATGATTCTTAACTTCTTGAATGTCAGAACTTAATGGAAGACCTGCAAACACTTATTTACTGCGCATTCCCTTTTAAAGCAAGAATCATGTGGTACTAAATGTAAACAAAGGCATCAAAATACCTGAAGAAAGTGCTAGCTAATCTGTATTATCGAACATAATTTTTATTAATGCTTGTAAATAAACCAGAATTGTTTGCAGTAGTCACAAGAGACTCTGATGTTTTTGCAGCAATGGAAAACACTCTTAAGGAAATGACTCCTCTGTTGCATAAAGAGAAATGGAAAGTTTTCAGATATGCCTGGAATATCTCTTAATTTTTTGTGTGTATACATATTTTAGCACAAAATACGAATTGGAACACACTGACATTTTTCATATCGGAGAAAATGAAACTAATATGTGGGAGGAAGTGTTCCTTCATCATGAACTAAATGTTACTGTAGTGCTCATTAAGCAAGTACAATATTTAATCTGTGATTAATTGATTTAAGCAGGGTTGGAAGTTGCCTCCAGAGGTCACTTAGTGTATACCTCTCTTCCAAAGGCAAATACAAATTCAGAGTAGAAGCCTGGTTTGCCTGTAAGTTTTCATATCTCTGCTACAGAAGCATTGTAATTTGTCTGTTTACTTAAACATTGATGTATATGCTGTGCTACACAGATGTAAAAAACACAGATCTTTTTTGCTTTGTTTTTTTTTTCTCTTTAATCCCCCTTCCCCCTCTCCACTGAGCGTAAGATCTTTATGCGAAGTTATTAAATATGAAGTGTCTTAGTGTGGAGGAAGATTATCCAAAATGCATTTACCTTGATCATAATTCCTGTAATTCGCGTAGACTTTTGTTGACCTTGGTAAATTTTGTCTCAGTAGAACTTGATTACTAATGTTGAGTTAAACATAAGTAGCTCATATGTAGATTGTTCTCCCTTCCCCACCCCCACTTTTTTTTTGTAGTAGTAACTCTTTTATAAAGAGGCCTCTAAATAGAGGAATAATTTGTGCCTGAAGCTTTTACTATTTCCTCTTGTGCAAGGGGAGTGGCATCCTTTAGTTTTACAGGAGGGCAATACATCTGGTTTTCCAGTTTGAAATCTATTTTGAATTATATTGCTATGTGAAGACGCATTTGCATGCTTTAGATTTGGGTTTTGTCCTCAAATTTGTTCTTTCTCTGTGATTTATACTAAAAATAAATGAAACTTGTCAGGACCCCCCCCCTCCCTTTTTTTTTCTTAAAGTGTTATAGCTGCTGTTTGGTTGAAGGACTCTCCTTGTTGTCTTATTTCAGTTAAAAGTATTTTTCCTCAGTTAACTTTAACTTTCTTTAACAAATCCAAATGTCCCCATACAAATGTGCTATAGAAGCTTAAATAGTAGGAGCAAAACAGGCCGCTGTCCTGACACTAATGGTCATTTCTTGACACTTTGGAGAGAGAAAGGGAGCAGAATCATTGCATGATTATTGTACTTAAGAGATATTGTAGAATTGCAAGGAGGAAATGGGTCCCTTTTCTAGTGCTAGTTGATGTATAAAGGTCCCTCTTCTAGTGCTAGTTGATGTACAAATGTCCAATTCTATGATGCGTGGAGTGGGAAAAAATGGTGTACTGGTCAATTTCCAGCAAGTATGCCAGATTGTGAATCTTGCACTTTTGCCAATTTTTCTGCAGAAGCAATAATATTTTGCTGTGAGGTGACCCAGATAGCTTGGAATGGCAGTGTTTTAAATTTGTGTGTCAATGCATTTTTGTTAGAGCCTTAAATCTGTAAGCAGTTAAAAGGTAAAAAAACGACGACTGTCTACAAATTCAAGGACAAGTTAAAAATGACAGCTTTTTTTATTCCCTGGACATCCCTGATATTTAGTTTGTACCGTGGAGCATAAAAATCTGTGTATGTTTTTCTTTGTCAGAAATATTAATGAACTGTATGATAACATATGGGTATGAAATACTAGCTTTTAAGTATTTCGTAAAGGAATTTTAGCTCTTGAATTCTAATTTTTCGTGTCTGAATCCTACATTAACTCTTACTTCTGTTTTGGGTGGTGGTCTGAGTATTTCTCCTGGTCTGTTTTCTAGGAGAGCTAGTTTTGTGTCTTTATGTTTTAATATTTGAATTATTTATGATGTTCAAAGAGATGCTAGATTGTTTTGGTAAATGTTATTAATCTATATTTAAACAGGTGAACATGATAAAAGATGACGGAACAGTTATTCACTTCAACAACCCCAAGGTTCAAGCTTCCCTCTCTGCTAACACTTTTGCAATTACTGGGCATGCAGAGGCTAAACCGATCACAGAAATGCTTCCAGGCATCTTAAGCCAGCTTGGTGCTGACAGCTTAACAAGTCTCAGAAAGTTAGCTGAACAATTCCCAAGGCAAGGTAGGTTGTTCTGGAATTCTTTTATTTATTTATTTATTTGTTTGTTACTGTGTTTAGGTTAAAACTTTATTACTATGTGGTGTGATTTAGAAATAATAAGTAATCAAAGAGTATTTACTTTACTTGCTGCTGTTGCAGAATTATTGTGGGAAGCTTATTTTCTCCTATTTTTTTTCCAAGATTCTGTATAGGTAGGCTGTGATACTGTATCAGGTATAAAAATATTAATTACTTTTGGTAAGTTAGACATCTTTGAAGTCTATAGCTGCTGTATTCACCCTGCATTTTTGAATGTGCAGTTTATTTTTTATTCAAAATGCCTGAAGAAAGAAGTGATCTTTATTAAATTGACGTGAATTCTTTATGAAGTATTCAGGAATTGGTTCAGAACTACAAAAATGAAGTTTTAGTGCACACAAGGATATTGTAGGAAATTAATAAAGAAATACTGGCCTGCGGGAAAAATAATTTCAGTATTAATCATCATAAAGGTATTTAAGTGAGTGTTAATTAAAAGGAAGGTTAATATGACAAAATATTGAGGAATGTAAGAGTACAAATTTTACCAAGAAAGACTCATCCTGTTTTTTTAACCAAGGAATTTTTTCTTTGTTCATGCAAAATATGCTTCTGCTATGAATATAGAGGAAGGAACTTAGTCTTCTACTCTATAATTTCTTCAGAGCAAAACCACAATTTTCAAAAACGATTTCAAAATCAAGCACATTCTAATATTCTTTGCTGCTTCTTGTAAAACCACAGCAGCAGGGATGTATTGGTAAAACTTTTATTATAATTTTTGTCACAGTGTGATAAAGAATTGGAATTAATTCATGGAGCCTGGGGAAGAATCGCTCTTTGAATATCCTCTCCTTGGTGAACCCCTGTAGGGTTGTTTGAGGAGATGTGAACCCGTTTTCACTAAGCACCTTTGTAATTGAGGAATAAGTGGGGATTTATTCTTAGTGATATGTGCCGTGAAATGAGACCATGAGAAGGACTTTAAAGTATGCAAAAATCTGTTGGCTTTGATCCTTGTTTGTAAAAGCCTAGTGAGGTGCAGAACAAGTAGACTTTTCTTTACAGGTGTCGGTATCGGAGTTTATCTTTTGTGTTATGTACTGCTGAAAACCAGTTCTTTATACTCTGCCCTGGTGACTTTTTTAAGGGCTTATTAACATATTAACAACCATTCTGTGAATATTGGGATTATTCTCTATCACTTGACCTTTGTTATCCCCATGTTTTTTTGAGCAAAGGCTGCATTAACATGTCTGTTTTGGTCTAAGGATGCTCACAAATGTGCTTTCTGCTTGTGCAGATTACTGAGGGTTGGTTGACACATCATTTGTGTGTCTGCTGCCATCAGAAAAGCAAATGCTTTTTATTCTAATGCATATATCTTGGTTTTTATTGTGTGGTTGTTTCTGTATAAGGAGGACTCAGCATCAGTTTTCTCTTATAGTTTTGGATAGTAAAGCACCAAAATCTGAAGACATTGATGAAGAAGACGATGATGTCCCAGGTAGGCACACAGGCCTATATTGCTGTTAATTGTATAAATACTTGAATTCATGCAGTTTTGGCTCCTGATATACTTCTCACTTGCTAAAAGAAAATTTGTATGCTGAATAGTGTTAGAACGGCAACAATTTTGGTTTACAGCTTTGAAAATAGTTTGATTTGGGCAAATTGTTTAATTGTTACAAAACAAAATATTTGTAGAATGACCCAGTAGTTATCAGTCTCTTTTTTTAAAATCAGAGTTTGGAGCAAGGATGTTTATTTCTGTATGAGAGAGCTATTTTTTGAGGCACAAATTTGCTGTTACTAACCACATTATTTTGTATGCGTTAGTATAGTGTATTGGCCAAAGCAACAAACTGTTGATCTAGAAATTGTTTCGCTTGCTTTGAAATTGGTTTATTTATGATCTTGCATAAAAATGTGCGAGTCAATTCAAAATTTTCTTGAAATATAACAGTAGTGGGTGTCTAACTGTTGGCTCAAGTCTTAAGCAAGTAGAACACATCTGAGAATCGGATCTTAATTATTTCATGTTAAAACCTCCACTCTTAGGAGCGTTGTTGCATTTCTAGTCCTTTTTGTATGTTCAAGCGTGCTTTTTCTAAAGCCCTTTAAAAATCTCCCAGAAGAAACTCTACATGAGTAAAGAATGACTTCAGCTTTGCCATAATATGTGCATTTTTATTAAGCATATCAAGACAGTGTTATTGGGCATTACCGTATTTGTATCTTCATCTTTTTCAGATCTCGTAGAAAACTTTGATGAAGCATCAAAGAATGAAGCTAACTAAATCATTAATAGTTCTGGAAGCTGGCATGGACTAGATTTAAGAAATCAGCTATGTGGTTCCAAAGTTTTAAAGAAACAGAGAACATCATCTGTTAATAGTTCAGTAATATAAATATTTTGTATTTTTATGATGCTGTTTGTTCAGCATATTCTGTCAGTTAATTTTGCATTTTGCACTTACTCCCAGGATCTACTCTTTTGGTCAAAAAGAAATGTCAGTGCAGTTTGAGGGGTGTGTGCATGTGCGTGTGTGTATGTGTGGGTGTACATATAGTGGAGAACAAATTGGAGAACAGTTTTATTTAACCTTTTCCCTTTTTCCTTTGGAAGTAGAAAAAATCTTGAGCATTGTTACTTTTGATTTTCACCAAATAGTGCACGAGAAGTCTTGTCTGCATTTCCTAGACTTACACCATTAAAACTTGGGTTTAATTTGCTGTTAACTATTGTACTTAAAATGTTTCTCATGCTTGTTGAAATGTACACATGTTGTTTGTTATCAACCTTATGTTGATCCCAGGTGATAACGAGGACAAGCTGTCTTAACAGCTTGTTTGGTGCAGTAACTCTTTTCTAAAAAAAAAAGAAAAAATCCCTGACACTTTGATGCTAGATGTGTGCGTTTTTTCCTCATTTCTGAACTTCCTTTTCTCATCTAACCTTTTGAGTCAAGCTAATGTATTCGACTCCTACCGCGTAGACTTAGCAGTTTGTTCTCCTGTTGATTATGCAGAGTATTTCCCATGTCAAAAGGAAAAAAAAAAAAAAAAATCAGTTCTCTACCATCAAGTCGCTTCCTGAACATGAAGGGGTAGCAGTTCAGTGCACTAGTTTTGCACCGTAACAGATTTTTTGCTTGAATAACTTCAAGCTGTTCTCTTGGCATGACTGCATTTACTAGCAGCTGATGATCCACTGTTGTTCTTTATGGCACTAGAAATTAAATGCACCATGTGAGCAATGTAAATTTAAGAGGGGAGGAAAAAGTTGTTGACATTTTGCCTTGGGTTCTGCTGGGCAGTTTGTGCAATGGCTAGCTCTAAAGGGATCTTTTTTTGCCTGTATTTTACCTTTGCCTGTAACCTACCTCTAGGTTTGGTGTCATCTATGTAGTAGCTAAGTAAAATTGCAAATGCTCCTCAGGCATAAAGAGAATATTGGGAGGTACCATTGGTACAGTGCAGTATTTATGACCTTCCTTTAAAATGCTTAATGTGAATCCTTTTTTTCAGAGGCTCTTTGAAGGTCCTTGATGTAATGAGCGTTATTACAGTATAGCAAGACATCATTGTAACCTGTGTCGGGGCAGCTGTGGCTTGGGAAAGCCATTTTTTTCTTCTACATCTGTCATGTAACTGGCTTAATTGAAACATATCAGCTTTTTATGTAGCTTCATTCACTAGAGAACTGTAAAGTACAAGGTAAGCAGTATGTGAGTTCTGGTAAGATCAGCAAACCAGGAAGGCAGAGCTGTAGTGGTTTGTCAGCTGGACAATTTATTTTGTAGGTTTTGTTCGTTTTTCCTGTTATATTTTATATACTACGTGGAACTTACTACAAAATAAAGTAACAGTATAAAAGAGGAATTGCTCCCTCTTGTGTGTTATCCCCCCTTCAGTGGCAGCTGAGGAGCAACAGGCAGCTGCAGCTGCTGTTTTAAAGGGTAATCCCTGGGTTTAGGGAGGGTCCTTGGAGTCTGAGGGCTTGCACTGCCCTATACCCAATCTCCTCTTCCCTGCAACACTGAGTGAAGCCCTGATCTGTTGTGTGGCAAACCTGGAATCAGCTGCAGCTTCACTTCCAGCTGTGAGGAAGAGGTGGTTCCTTCACGTACCCACAGGCTGATGGAATTGTCTTCTGCCTCTGCTGGCTCTGTGAGCCACTGAAGGGCCTAAACAAGGGGAAGTTCTTCTTTGACTTGCTTAAGGTGTGTAAGCAGGGAGCTGTTCAAAATAACACCTGTGTTGACTTTATGTATGGGACACCCCTTTCCCTACCTGCTACTAATCAAATACTGAAAAATCATTGGTTTCTGATGTGGGAAGTAAGTTGAAAGTAATTTTGTGGGAGGTTAAGCATTGGAAATAAAATTCAGTGAGTTTATATAGATAAAAGTTCCTGATTATTGAAAAATATTCATTGCATTTTTTTGCCCTTGGTCATGACAATTTACATGTTAAACCAAACCCTCTTTCCTATGTATGAAAACCAGTAAACTATCTAAATATGCTAGCTATGTAGTTATATTCATTTTTTTTCATTGTATCTGAAAAGTCAACCACTTCTTGAGTTGCTGCTGAAATACTAGAGCTTATCAATCATTAAACTGATTTTAATTAAAATGAATGCATTAAGGTTCTTGTGGGAAGAGCAATTTTTTTGTGTTTATTCATGGGGTGAGTGGAAAAGTATTTGTACATGCTGATAGAAATACAAAGTACAAAAGGATTGTTACTAGGGGCTGTTTCTACAGTAAAGCTTGCCTGTGTTGAGATGGACAGGTAAAATATTCTTATCCTGGCTTAGAGTATGATATTTACTGTATTTCTGAAGTCCTTGAGCTTATTTGTTCACCATTGAACACTGTTGATGTATTAAAGATACCAGACATGCTCTTTGCAGTGCTTTGAAAAAAATTATTGGGCAAATAGAGCAGAATGTAGGGGAGACATCCCCTTGGGCTGCATATGAAAGAATCATTTGAACCAGGGATGATTGAAAGAATAGACAAAAAAAAATAGGATGAAGCATGAACTGCCTGTGAAGTTGTACTGAAATTTGCTGATAATTTGTTGGCAACTTGCTGCTATTTGTCAACTTTCCATGGGAACTAGTAGTTGCTATGAAATCCCTTCTGCCAGGATTTTCACAAATAATCCATCTTGTGTTCGGTTTGTACAAAATTAAGGCTGGAGGTCTTATGGTTGGTTTACTTATAGGGTATTGATGTATCTTGCTGTTAATGGGAAGGAGCTGAGCAAGTTACCTGTTATGATATGGGTAAACCTGTGGATTGATTTACAGTAGAGATGAGTTCAAGATTTTCCAATGTTTTCATGGGGTCAGGCAGCACCACCCTTGGTATTGATGAGAGCTGGAGGGCCTGAGCCACCTAAGCCCTTCTAGGTGAAGCTGAATGAATGATTTGTTCCACTGGCCTCTAAATTAGCCGCCTTCTAACATTAGGAAATTATGTTTGCTCTGCAAGTGGGATAGACTAATTTCTCTAAGGATTGGAATTCATCTGTGCTCTGTACTCAAGCCGATGAGGTCATGCGGAAGGGAAGCACATCACTGAAGCACTAGTAACTGTATAGAGGTGACACTAGACTTAAAGGGGATAGTTATTCAACTGTTTGATTTCCCATTAAATAATTCTGCTTTTTGTTATTTTTTTTCACCTTTTTCAAAGAAAAGTGTGCAGACACGGAAGAACTTCATGGATTTATTCAGAAACATGGGGGCAGCAGTGCCAATCAAGAAGTCAGATAGCCAAGCACAGCAAGTGAAGAGATTAATTCTATACCGGTCTTGCTGGTACGTTTGAGTGGAAGCATGGGTCTCTGTAGAGTAGCATAGGGGCTTTTGAGAATTGGACTGCTGTATCACTCTGGCACTGCATATTTGGCAAGAAAACCTTAGATCTTCCAGTGCCTTGGTTTGTCTATTTCAGGGCTGCTGCTCCATGTCATATAAGCATGTGGCATGTAAGCTAATGAATGAGAAACCCATGCAGTTCTTGAGAGGACTGCTATGTCTGCGCAAATGTCACAAAAAACTACTTGCACATGATATTAAAAGTGGTCTTTCAGTCCTGCTAAATGTTTTCTTGCTGAACAGGCCTGTAGCTTGCTGAGATGTGCATTTTCTGGCAACCTGTTGATTGTCAGATTCTGGCATATTAGGCATTGAACTATGTATTGCAGATGAATTTCATAATTATGCTGCCTGCTTGGAGCAAATGGAGATTATCTGTTCATTTGAATTCTCGAAGTTTTTGTTAAAGGTATCAATGCTAAGGCATTTTTTCTCTCTATATATATACACACATATCTAGTGTGTGTTTGTGTGTGTATATATACTCACCAAGGCATTCTGGACTTTCAGTAGACATTCCAGCTGAACAGTGGTTACAAGATCTCTTCCCCTTTATTTTAACAACCCTGTGGCTGCTATAACAATTGCTTATGTCAAAAAATTAAACTAGAAAATATTTAATGTATTTTTAGCTTCTGTTTAATGCAACCTAGCAGCCAAAGGAAAGAAGAGCAAGTGCCATGTGACCAGCGTTCCGCAGACATTGGAAAATGTTGTACAAGCTGCATTTTGACAGTTTCAGATCTGATTTTTGAAAGCATCTGTGAAGCTGGAGATTTCCAAGCAGTGCAAATTATTGACAGATATAGGTAAGTGAAGACTTAAAATGTTAGCAAATTATCAGGGGGATACCATGCCGTTGAATACTAAAGGTGAAACTTTGTGAAAAGCGTAATGCAGCCTGAGGCTTTTTTGCCACCAGAGGTAGAGGTCCTTCTGTAGCTCTCTCAGTGCCAGCACTAGTAGTTGTGTAAGGCAGACTAAATTGTCTTCCTTATCTGGGTATAAAATAATTTTTGAGGGTAAGATTAGTTTTAAAACTGCTTCCAACTCACCACACCATTAAGGCTGGTCTCACAGCTGTGCGTGGCAGTGCTGGCACTTGCTGACAGCTTGACCCTTCCTCTCCCTGCCAGCTCTGTGTGTTGGATTAACCAGCATGTGTGTTGGATTAACCAGCATGGGAAACTGTATCCTGAGTCTTGGTAGTGCTGTTTGAGCCTCTAGGTTCAACAGTTGGTTCTGTGTGAGCAGATGCCTCCAGAGGCAGCTGTAGACTTGAGGGCTCTTGTTGGCTATCATTGCCTTTCCATTTGACAGCTGGTTGATTTTTTTCACTGTGAAATGAGTTGTAATTTGTCTTGGGAAGGAAAACATTCACACTGCAACCAGTGTTTTGGTGGGGGGCATGCTTGGCAAAGATCACACTGAGCAAACAGACCTTGCAGCCTGACCTAGCCTTTTAACTCTACTTTTACTGTGTGCTCTGCCTCTGAGGCTCATCTTGGCAGGATGATACGAGGAAACTTGCAGCACTGCTGCCAGGGTCACACTGAGTTTGGAACAAAGGGAAGGATTTGCCATATTGATGCCTTGGGCAACCAATCTGGTCATATATGGTAACTTATGACTTGTTTTTAAACAATGAAATGTGAAATAAGGATTCAGTGCAGGCCAACTTGCGAGGCAGAAGCACTGCCTGCAACATGGGCTGAAAAACTGAATGCAACGTGTAGTCCCAGCGTGCTGGTGCCTGTGACCCAACCAGTCTGCTGCTTTGCATTTGCACAATGCCCATGTGGAGTCTTCTTCCTTTATGACCATTTTGTGACCTCTTTTCAGGCAGGTAGTGAATGGGGATATTTTGTTCCAGTTACTAAAGTTTTGATTCATGTTGCAGGTTCTTGTTCCCTGGAAACATCCTGCAAATCCCCTGAAAATAACCTGCAAAGAGAATTTTCAGAAAGATTTTTCCATTGTTGTGCAGGGGGAAAAAAGTTTTAAAATTAAGCACGTAGTGTTTAATTGGAAATAGCTTTAATCTACTTACACTCTTTTACAGCTAAGGTTAACACGTAAACCCTTTTACACTCTCCAGGGAGTAGTGGTGCAACTGAACTTCTTTTTTGTACTTTTTGAAGTATTTGCTCTACTGTGAGTGACTGCTGTGCTCTGCATGAGTGATAGTTGTAATTAGTGATGGCTTGGCTTTTTGCATGCTTCTGAAAAGAAGCAGATAGGACTTACAGTGATATTTTTACTTTGAATAAGGTTTTCTCTCCCTGTCCATCTTAAGTTTCCCACAGCCTGCTTCCTCAGCTTGACTGGAAGACTCGGTAATATGTTGCTGGATATATGAGTATTTTGCCTAGACTTACATATTGACACAAAAACAATGCCTGTCTGCTGAAAAATATTGCATTGAGCTCTTGCAGGTATTTGCTACAGTAAACTTACTACATTTTTCCATTTCTCTTACCCGTGTGTTTCTCTGTGTTGTAAATGATCAACTTCAAACATAGGCATCACATAACCTCTGTCCATTCCCTTCCCCTTAGATTTGCAGGGAAGAACCTTTCATAGGCAGTGTACATGGCAAAATCCCCTTGTTTGCTTCTGTCCCTGAAGCTGTAATAACTTATCCCATTATGTGGTGATTTTTCCTGCCGTGTTCTCCCAAAACTTTGAAATGGATTTTAAGTAAAAATAGCCTATCCTTTGCTTTTCTTTTAAAGGCTATTGTCAAGTTCTGAAGGGGTAATCTAGCCATTGTTTCTGATTGTATATGCTGTTTCTGCCTATGTGTTTTTATTTTATTTGTTATTACAGAGGATTTTAATATTGCAGCTTGGTTTGCTGAGAACTTGGTGAATTCTCTCAACAGGATTACTTTTGAGGCAGAGGTTCCTCAGCAGAAATTCCTCAGCAGAGATATACCTTTAACACCCTAACTGGTGGCAGCTTTTTCACACAAAATGCATGCTCTTTGTCTGTTTTTACTCTCCCCTAACACTCTGGATTTGCAGTAAGCTGTAATAAAACATAAAATGTCTTCTACTGGCTCTTCCTCAATGGTTTCTAGTGTTACTGTCAGGAATATATATCAGGTGTGTCTGTGTCTCCGCTGGCTTGCCATCTGACTGCCGTGACTGCTCATTTTGTTGTCTTCCTTTCTCTATAGCTGTTGTGAGTGTTGTCTGAGAAACAAAGCTGTTGATATTTTGGGCTGACATCACAGGTTTTACCAATACTTTCAAACTGCTTGGCCCCATGGTTTCAATATGGTTCCATATGGCCGGTATTTGTCAGGAAAGAGCAAATGAATGAGTATCCATTCAGAACAGGACTTATCTCGCCCTGAGTAAACATGATGAGAAATTCTCTGTTATTAGTTTCCCTACTGAGCCATTAATCTATATTAAAATTTGTCTGAGATGTGCTTTCGTTCAATTTTTGCCTTTGCGTGTCAGCTCTTAGTTTAAGCCAAGATAAGAGAAAGCTGATTAAATACTTGTTCTTCATTAGGCTTACCCTCCTAAACAATCCCAGAGGAAAAATTGCTGCAGGAGGTATCACATGTGTTGTCTACCAGCACAATGGAAATAAGCTACAATACTTGTTATTGCCTGGTCAAGCAAAATATTTGGAGTTTTTTTATACTCAGAAACTTTCTTTCCTCTAGTAAAAGCAAGACAAAGGGCAGATGCCAAAGAAGTTTTTTCTTCTCCAGTCAAGAAAGCAGTTGCCTGCTGTATGGGCTGTACTTTATTGGCTATCATTGCACTTATCAGTCCTGTATCCTTGGACATAAAGTTTTGTCAAACTTGCCTACCTAGTTTACAGCCACTTTCAGTCAACAGAGAAATGTACAGCAAGATTACTTTTTCTAATGACCCTTATACAATAGATGCCACAAAGTCTTTCTTATGTTAGGGTAAGCTTTTGTCCAAAGTCCAAATGCTTCTATAGCTACACATCAGTATTACCAAGCTTACAGCTTAAGCTGAAACATCAGTCCTGGCAAATGTAGTCAAAATTGTTTTGCAAGGGTTCAGCTTGGAAGATAGTACCAACTTTCCTAGCAAGCTCAAATCATTGGGCTAGTTGTTAACTTTGGAATTACAAAGGTGAGCAACTTGCAGTTGGCTCAGGCTGCCTCCTCGCTGAGGTGCATGCTGAGGAAATAGCTGGGCAGGGCTTCCAAAGCCCTCTGACTCACAGCACTCCCCAAAGTCTCCATCATGTGATTTAGCAAGGCATAAATAAGCCTGTTTTGTATAGGCTTAATTATACCTAGTCATCCTGCTGCATCCTAGTACAGCGAGTTGCGGCACTGCTGTGAAGCCAAAATACTGCTGTGCTGGGAGAACAGGAAAGTTGAAACAGAGCCAGCAAGTTCAGCGTGTGTAATTATGGCCCTGGTGTCTACACGTGTGTACACTTGCATATGATCTGGTCATGGGGTGTTCTGTGGCTGATGAGGCTGGATGATTCCCTGTTTGTTCTCGTTGCTGACTTAATAAATGATATAATCAAGACTAGTATATGTCTGGCTTCTGTGTTCATATTTGCTGGTGGAATAGAAGTGAGCTCATGGAGAAGAAATTGTGAGTGCCTCTGTATTCAGCAAGAAGATGTTTACAGTGACACCAGTGACATTATTACTTTTTCAACTCGGGTTTTCTGTTTCTTGCTATCTGAATGCCAATGCGTGCGGGATGCCTAACTTGACCAGCCAGAAGAGTTAAGCATCAGTGGGAACTTTGGTTATGTTTCCATCTGTAAGGAGGTATTTGTGTGATTTTTTTTTTTTTTTTTTTTTTTTTTTTTTTTTTCTCCTCTCCTCACTAGTAAGAAATTGGCGTAGATGATGCCTTTCCAGTCACTGCTGGCTTAATGCTTATGTCTCGAGTATTGCACCAGCGTCTGTTAAGTGCTGAAAGTAGAGGTCATGGGAGGATGCAATGTGCCAGTAACGTTGCATCATTGCATTGCATAAGGGATGGTGTTGGATACTAAGTCCTGGTTACACTGTTTGCAGTAAAAACAGAATAAAAGATTGTGTTTTCATTGAAAAGCTTGTAATTTGAAGTTTAATCAAATTAGACAGCTGTTTTTCTGTTGTAAGTAGGAGAAAAGTGCATTTCTGGTCAGTGTTTTCTTTGCAGAAATAGCATGGGGGAAGAAAGGGCAGAATTAGCATGAGAGAGTATATGGATAACAGGATCTGCCCAACACATGTTCAATGTGATATGGACATAACATTGCAGAACAATTGCCTTTTTGTGAAAACTGTTTCACAGTGTTTCTCATCCTGGGAAAATGAACCCTTCTTGCTTTCTGTTCAGCTTTTGTTTTCATGACTGTTACAGAAAATGGCATTTTACCAAACTCTAACATTTTCATGCTCAAAGTCTTTATAAAAGAGCACTTATAAAGAGCACTTTGAACTTGGGTTAGGAAGCACTCTCATTCCATTGTAGTATTTGGAGTCCTTCACTTAGTGCATAAGTGCAGACCTAACCCACTCCCTTTAGTTTCACCCGTAACTTATCTTAAAATTCAATCTTTTATCTTCTCCAGCACCTAATTAATGGCCTGAACTCGGTCATGAAAGCGTGAGCATGTGACAATTTCTGCTGAGTTTTCAGACTGCTTTCAGCTTTATCCTTTGTGATTCAAGCACTCCCCCTGATGTATACATTTCCCTGTTGCCATAAGGTAGAAAGCTCTGGATCTGTTTTAACTTGCCTCCTTCATTGGCCAGGAATAGAGGTTTTTCATTATTATCAAGGTGCTTGGCTCTTGGCAAACTACAGGGGGAGATGTTCACTTTTTTTTTTTTCCTCCTCCTCCCTCTAGGAGCTCATGATTCTCAGTACGAGGTTGCCGTCCAGGGGCTGGGGTTGCAGGGGCTGCTGGAGGAAAGTCTGCAAGCTCTCATGAAACCAGTGTGTCCACATGCATTTCTGTGTGTTTTGGAGACAGGTCGGGGTGAATGGCAACAGAAGTAGCCTCTGAGGGAAGAGAGCACTTGCAAGATAATGTGAAATCGCACTAGCTTAAGATGCCTGAGGACATAGCACCCAAGGTGGTGCTGCTGCCTTCCCCAGCCCTGCTTTTAGGCCTTGTTGGACAAAGGAAGCTCTTTGGTCTTGGTATGCATGAAGTGTGAGCTCTGCTCTGACCCTGTGCATGGACTGTGTTTGTGGCATGGATGATGTTTGGGGTACAGAGGCCCTTTTCTACAAAGGGTCCCAGGACCGCAACCTCATTTATATCAATTTCTAACAGTTAATGTGTAAAACTTATTTTCTAAGGCTCTTCACATCTCATTCCATCTGAAGAGTTTTCTCCAGATCTGTGCACACTACTTGAGGACCAACAAAGGTGATATTTCTGAAGTAAAATAAAACACCTTCCTCTAAGCCTTTTCTCCTTTCCCTTTGTCCATGTTGTAGCAATCTGGGGAGAAAGGCTGGAATGGGACCACGTGTGCAGCTGTGCAGGCTGCAGTCACTCCAGTCTCGTTTTTAGTTATTCTCGTAAATTCCTATTTCAGAAAAAAGTTTTGAACACAGAAAAAGTATTGCTATGTGAATATGATCTTCAGAGAACAAATTAAATGGATTATAAGTCTTTGCTAGTTAATTTTTGATGTGGGGAACTTCATGTCAGTTCAGCAGACTGTCTCATTTTTCAAAGCATTTCACCATAGATTTTTCATTTTTCAGCTAAGCTGTTGCTATTTAAAAAGATGACTTCCGTGTCATTTGCAAAGCACGCATAAGCTGGAGGCAATTCAGCATTTTGACACTGTTAATTAACTGATGGCCTGTCATGAAAGTCACTTGTAATTAAATGATATGATAATTTTGGCCATGTTGCTTCTCAAACTATTATTGTATCTTGGTATAACAATTCATGTGGTGACATCATGTCACTATAGGCACTTCTCCTTCAACGCCAGCTCAAGAGTTGTTGCTTGTGATTCAAAGTGGATGCAAGCAAATTAAATTCCAGACGGTTCTTGGTGAAAGAGGAAATAGAAATTTTTTAAGTTTCCTGTTGCTGACTGCGGCCTGTCATCCTGTCAGGATCTGTGAAGGTGACCTGAAATACGGGGCAAGGGCAAACTGCATTTCCTGGAAGAAATACTTGCACGGTCAGAGGCTTGCATGGTCCCTAGGCCAGTCTAGCTGCATTTGTGCCAAAGGACTGGAGAAAACTAAGGTAGATGGCTACGGAACCTGCCTCGTGTTGGCTCTAGTACTAATGATTTGAGCAGAGTTGTGTGGAGCTCTGTTATGCTGTCTTCACCTGGAGGCAGGGTGTTGAAATGCGAGTACACAAGCATGGGTTTGCAGAGCTTTTCCCGGGTGGGGACATCCCTACATAGCATGGCAGTACTGCCCCCTCAGAGATGAGGGAGTTTTCCAGAATCTGCCAGTGCCCACTGTGTTTTGAACCAGGGTTTTGTGATGTCCATTTTCTGCCATGCAGCCCATTCATCTCCTCAATCCTTTATTGACCTCCGTTGTGCTGGGAACATGGCAATGCTGAAAGCTGCTACTGAGACGTTACTGTGAATATGCTGAAGATCCTTGCTTTGTGTGTAAAGAAGTGATCTTTGGGGAATAAGTGAAACAAAGCGTGTGAGGATATCCTCTAATTCAATGAAGAATGTGGGTGGAGAAGCAATCTAAATGAACAAGATGCTTCGGATTTTTGTTAATGACTTGAATACTTAAGGGTGTGCTTAAATTTTTGTGTTCATGAACAGTTTTCACTGCTCAAAGAACTAATGGAAACTAGTGGAAAGGGAAGCAAACCATATTTTCTAACTATCTTTTCTGCCTGCCTTTTGTCTTGCCTTTCCCTGAGAGATTTGCATCACGTTTCCTGTACCTTCTGATGGAGCAATAACCAGGCAAGGTTGTCTAGAGCCCCTGCTGCTGACTGACAAGCCCCTTGTCCCTAGGAGGAGTGGACAGTGGTGGCCATCCCTCTGCTGTGCTCTCAGGTGGGGCAGTGATCTGGGGCTGTCTCCACAGCCAGTTGCTGTGAAACTTGCTGATCATCATCTTCAGAGTTTGATCTCTCTTTCAAAAGTGGTTGAAAATGAGCAGCAAGTTCCTGGTTTGTTCAAGAGGAGAGAAGGATTTACTCGCAGCACAACTGTGTGAGCCCCCCTTCCCCAAGAGAAGGGGGTTTGTTAGGGTTTGGTTTTTTTAAAAAACGGTACACACGAAAGACGGTGGGTTTGATGCCCGCTGCCACCTTTGTCATTGTTCATTGGATAGAAAAGGTAAGTGGGTCTACAGCCCATAATCCAAAATAGTGCCACAAAAGCGGAGCCTGTCAGATTCCTTCAAGAGAAAAATGCACTTTTCTGGAGCTTCCCTTTATTTACAAGAAATCTTGAACCAGAGTCTGGAAGTTGTGCATGTGCATGAGTAGCTGCTGGTCATTTAACTAACTGTGCTCGTTGACTTCAGTCCTGTCAAACAGAGCCATGAGAAGAGTCTGGCTCTGTGTTAACTCCCTGCCATCAGGTGTTTATGCGCCTTGGTTAAGAACCCCTTTGAACCTTCTCTTTCATTCTTAAAATTAAGATTCTCTCCTCTTTTGTATTTATTATGAAATTAATTTTTAGTGCACTAAGCTGAACAAGAATTACAGAAATATGTAGCCTAAATGGTTAAACATTTTTGACAAAAGCAAAGTAATGCTGACTGGAACTATCCACTGGTGGGATGGGTAACTTCTATGTTTGACATCTAAGAAAAAAAAATCAGCTTATTTAGTATACATATGGATAGCTCACAGAGAAACTTTTGTGATTGTATCACCATTATAAAGATGCAGGAAAACCTCTTTAAAAGAAATTGAAATTATCTTAATTTTTGAAGAAACAAAGATAAATTGGAAGAAATGTATTGGAAATAAGCAGAATAGCAGCAATCAATTTTACTTTTTATATTTTACTATATGAGAACAAAGGATGTTAAGTTGTGCAGTAAATCATTTAGAGTTGAGAAAAAAAAATCTTTTAAGTGCTACAGTTAGAGAGTGGAACTCCCTGGTACAAGACATAACAAAGATTAAAATGGGTTTTTAAAAGGATTAGGTTTTTTTCAGTGTAGAATGTGAGCATCCACTTATTCAGTTCAGCAATGAACCAAGTTATTTAATTTGTCAGATTTTTTTGACAAGCTCTACAGTATACAAGTTTTTGGTCAGATATCCAGATCTTGTTGGAAGAAAGAAAAATTATTTTATGTCAAAACATGTCATTCCAACATGTGAATTATTTAGTAATACCCATTTTTATAGGATTTTTCAGATTAAATGCTTTTATTTGGTATTGAGTCAATTTTGAGTTACAGTTTCTGATTTTTAAAACTGTTTTGTCCTTAGAATTTTCCTGACATATAAAGTGTTGATGTTTGAGGAAGTGGATTTCTGTTCACAAAAGCAGTCGTTCAAAAATCCTCTGCAAAACATTCTGTGCTACTGTTCGCTGTTGAATTCCTTGCTCGCCTTTTCAGCAAATGCATCAAGCGCAGAGCATGTTCACCGAAGCCCACAGAAGTTTGAGTTAACCTGCTACAGGAAGATGTAAGTTTTCTTGTTGCCTGTAAATTTGGGGGATTGTCAACTTAAAAATCTTTTCTTCATTGCTCTAAGGCTTCCTGTGAGCCATGAAGTGTTGGTGTGTTTGTAGCTTGTATGGAAAAGTGCATACAGGTTTTCAGAAAAAGCTATCAGCTACTCAAACTTCTTTCCAGAAGCTGAGATGCGCTGATCCCTTCCTCTTCATCAGTGTATCTCACTTATGGCAGAATTTTTAGACCAAACTGCCATGAGCTATGATTTTTCATCACCAAAATATCCCAACAATTAGAGTGTCTCAATTTTTCTGTCTTCTCCTGTCTTCTGGCACAGCTCCAACATTATTTTTGAAGTAGTCATCTTTGAAAGATGAAAGGTCTTACTGGTTTTATTTGACTGAGAGATAACTGAGATAGGACTGCAATAACACAACCCCTGTTTTTACATCCTAGCTCTAAATGCGCTTTTGAAGTGATGTAGAGCAGCTTGCTTATGTCTCTGTGGAGCACTATCAAGTTTCAGCTATTTGTCAAGCGCTTTAAACTCTTCAAATGGAAAATATATATTTTTCAATATTCTAGAAAAACAAAGTTCTGCAGATGGAGTTAATCTTTCAAAGCCTATTCATTTTTGAATCTCAAAGGTTTATTGTTTCAGTGATCCAGGCACCACATATCTGAGTGATTTCATTTATTCCCTCTCATATTCTTTCATGTAATCATCATTATACGTTTCATAGGAAACTCAGAGGGGTTTTTACAAACGTTGAGAAAGTCTCGTATAGTGCTCAGGCTAGTTAAATATAACTAGTTCTACCATGCCTACAAGAAAGGGGGATCAAACAGGTTCAGTGTCACTCAGCGAGTTAGCCAAGTATTTGAACAAGAACCTGTTTCTCCTAATTTTTTTATTCATTTTTTTTTAATTATTTTTTCTTTCCCTTTTGTTTGTTTGTTTCTCTGTGTGTGCCCAGCCCCATTCATCTGGAGCGTTGTGAGAAGTACCTGAAGCCTTGGATGTTCACTAAAGGCTTTTCCAGCTCCTGGCCAGACCAGAAATGTAACTGGAATCATGCGCAAGCATTTCCAGGACTTGTAAATACAGATGGATGGTAAAATATGCAATGAGAAGGGCATTATCCAAATGTTTATTTCATGTTGAAAGGGACTCGTGAATCCTGTAGTTTGAGTTCTTGATCAGCAGGGACTTCAGGAATAGCCCAATATCATATTCCAGTCTCAAATACAGAGTCCAAATAAAAATGCCCAGTTCTGTGAAAAGGAGAAACCCCAATCTCATTTTCACATGGATTAGTGTCCTCCTCATATAAATTCTCCTTTGTGATGACCAGAGCTGCCCTGTCCCCTCTGCCTCTGCAGGGTCCCATGGCAGTGCAGGGTGGCAGGCACATGGAACGGGTGCAAGGATGAGCGAACTAGCCAATGCTGCCAGCGTGAAACCACAGGCTGCCACTTGCCTAAGAAGTGAATTTCCCTTGAGAGCTACCACTTTTTTCAAACATGACTGAAATTGGCCAAGAGCTCCTAAAGATATGAGAAGGAGAGAGGAGATGAGAAAGACAAACAATTTAATTGAATAAATATTGATTCCTTAGGGAACTGGGGCTTATCAACTAAAATGGATGCCAGAGGGGAAAAAGGAGGAAAATCGAAGATATAGTTGAACTCCCAAGCGCTTGCTCAAGCACACGTGGAAGCTGAACATAGATGCAAAGATGTTTTACAGCCCTTGGGCCAGTGTCTGGAATATAAAGAGAAAAGTGAGGCATATATAAAGATGTAGCCAGTGAAGATAGTAAAGCAGTTATGTAAAAATATAACCCCTGTGAGTGTACTGTGGGAAAGGATTAAAATGCCATCTCTCTTCTTTACTCCTAAAAAATAAATGACATGTATAAAATTAAACTGGACAAGATAATGATAGCTATTTGTAATGGAATGACCCTAAATTGACCGATGTGTTGAGACAGTGACCAGCAGGTCTTTTTATTTAGTACAAATTCAGTTATATCTACTGTAAATATTTCATAGATTAATTAAGTGTCCATTTACTCCTGCCTTTACTTTCTGCCTCACTAAATGCTGAGTTCACCTTCACACAGTGTTTTGAGGATTTTTAGGAAAACATTTTATTGATTCTAATTACTGTGATGCAGGTAGTACTTGAGTGCAATGGATGAAGTCCACATAAAATTTAGAGAAAAAAAAAAATTCAAGGTGGATCATGTAATAATTATATGCTGCCAGGTGCCCAAGGAGTCGTTCAGCCACTAGAGGGCAAAATCATTACATGGGAATCTACACTGGAGGACTATTGAGTGTCTTTGGCAGGGTGTAATGAAAGGGTTGGGTTTTACTGCATAAGCTGATTAAAGGGTCATTACCCACTCCTGTAGCAGTTGTGTAATGAGTATTCAGAGAATTGTTTCTCTTGGAGGGTGGTATCTAAGCAGTTACTAGCAACCGTGTTGGAACAAAAGTCAACATTCTATTTTGTGGATTTGTGAACAAAAGCTGCAGTCACCCAAGGGCTTTGGAGCAGGGGTTCACAGCACAGGCCTTTCCTACTCGAGCTGAGGGTGCCAGTAGAAGGCTAAGTATGTGGATTGGGCACTAGCCTGGAATGACAGGGACATCTTGCTGGGAGGTGGTTTCGTGGTTGGCTGATGACACCTGATAAGTGCAAAGACTCCCATGTTTTGATCAGCTCCAGATTCAGGGAAGGTTCAGTCTTGTGTGAGAGCTCCTACTTGTGTCTCCAGCTTTCTGAAACTGTTTTGTTCCTCCTCTGTCCTTCTGTACATGTCCTCTCCTACTGTTAAGTCACTATATTGTATGGGATCTATTTTCTGCTCCCATCCAAACTCCCACTCCACTGGTGGAGTAGGGGTGGGTCAGCTTTGGTCTGGATCAGAGAGGCTGCTTACCATGGGAAGAACCAGCATCCTGTCTGTGACAGCAGCCACAAGGAGATTCCAGAGGAAGAGTTTAATAACAGGATAATCATATAGTGGCACTTGCCAGGAATAACTTCCCAGCTTCTGGAAAACACATGTCTCAGGGACTTGCATGAGGTGTATTATCTTTGTGTTTAAAACACCTCAAAGAAATTGCCTTCTGCAAACAAGTCCACCCATGCTTTCAACCCATGTGAACTTAAGCATCCATGAGGCTGTTCCCATGGGCTCAGGGATGTGAGATCTGCATCAGGTAATGCCAAAGGGGATGCCACGTTGTTACTTAGGTCCCAAGGAAATCTAATTCTGCATAGATTAGTAACCACAATTGTGATCGCATTCTTAGATCTCAGGGGTGACTGACTGACAAGACTTAACACCTGTTTGTGTTCAAACCTAATTAAAAAAAATAGTTTGAATTTGACATTCCCAGTGCTAGGAAAACTAACCTGTTCTTCCCAAAGGTGTCTCAGTGATTACTAATTACCTTCAATGATTAAAAAAAAAAAAATCACTGAGAAGCTGAACTTATCTGGCATTAGTGTTGTCACTGAATTTTGTAAGAACTTAAAATCTGTGTTTGAGTGACTTCTTCACCTTCTTTTATCATAAATGAACATTTGTGGGTTTAAACTTGAAATAATTTTCATTGGTCTTTTCTAAACTGTCTCTTTTTCAGCTTCTATTATGGAATTAAGGAATTTGGATGCCAGATTTCAGGAGCAGTTGGACTAATGCCAGGTAAAAAATAAGACATCTTTCTAGGTTCTATTTATAAATCCAAGAATTGCATTAGTTTACTGGCCCCAACACCACACCACCTGCTCATTTTCTTCTGATTGCGTGTGATGACTCTCAAGAATTTTTAGCATTAATTTGTTACAGGATGAGTTCTCCCATCCTATAGTGATGGTCTTTATTCCATTTTTTTCCATTTAGCTGTACAGAAATGAGGATTGCTTGTTACCAACCTGCTTAAGAAACCTTACATCATGGTCTGTCTTGCTATTTCCCAATCTCTAATGTTTATATCACTTACAAACTTTGCAAGCAATGATCTTGTGTTTTTTTTTTAAAGCCATTAATATCAATATAATAGACTGTAGTTGATGAGTCCATATTTTCGCATTTTGTAACTGTTAACCAGAGTCTGAATGTCTTAATATGTACAGTGATGCTTTTGTCTAATTCCGTTTTAATTAAAATGTTACAAGTTATGAAAACAAATATCTTACAGTTCTGCTTACTTGATCAACTAAACCTACAATGTCATAAATAATTGAGTTATTTTAGCAAGATCTGTTTTCCCATATTCATTTGCATTTATTTTGTTCCCAACCTTTAATTCTTTTTTAATCAAGTAATGTAGCTAACACTGCATTATACTACGCAGAATTCCTGTCAGGCTGGCAAGTCATCATTACCCTGGTCACCTTGTTTACCCTTTAAAAAATGTTTGTACAATATTTCATCCAGTCTTCTGGAATTTTGCAGTGCTCCAAGATTTACTGAAAATCGATGTTAATGTTGTGGCGATCTACTGTGCCAGGGCTTTTAAAATTTTTGGATGCAAGTTATCCAGACCTGCTGATGTCCAGCTTTATTAGCCAGTGTATAATGGTGCCTGTGATAATGGAATGCATTTCATCATCCTCCTATGATATTTGTATACCATCTGGCTCTTCCTCAAATACTTAGAAAATATCTGTTGGTTGCTCCTGCCTTTCCTCCGTTATTGCTAACAGTTCTGCTATTTTCATCTAGTTATGGAGCCAAACCATAGGAGTTCCTAAGATTCCTTTTATTTCCCCCCAAAGTTTCCCCAGGTTCCTCCACGTAGTTCACAAATCCTCAACTGTCTTTAACTCTGCTTTTTGTAGAATTTCTCCTGCATCATTCTGACTCTTGTATCAACCCCTAACTCCTAGCACTGAGTTTCCGTGAATTGTTATTAGTCCTTAGAGCTTTATCCAGTCGTTTCATGTATTCAGCCATAAAGCCATGCATATTTATTTTACTATTTCCCCTGGAACTCTTTCCTTCCTCCTTTACCACTGGCATCTCATGGCTTCTCCTCACTTTTCTAACTGCCTACTCGTACTCTTTGGGCTTTAAGTCCAGGTATCTGGCAGTAGAGCTGCCCAGAGCAGCAATTCAAGAAGCGTCCTTGAGCTCCTGCTTCTGCAGGTATGGTATGGTCATTGGGAATGAGTCACGAGGCAGCCAAGAGACATACAGACACCCAGAGTGAATACATCACGAGGTCACATCCCAACACCCCGACTCGTAGGGATGGCTCCTAAATGTGTTTTCCATACTTTCATGAGCTGGCCTTCTTGTAAAACAACCAGCTATGATATTCAGGTAAAAGCTGTCAGTGTTTAGGGGGAAAACATCTAATGAACATCTCTGTGTGGATGGATTAAAGTAGGACAAACTCATGATAGTGACATGACTCTTGAGTCACAAGTAGATGTGCCTTCTACACTTTTGCCTAGAGGCTACGAAGTACAGCATTGCTTAGCCTTTATCTTTTCATTTGTCAAGCGTATGGTGCGTTTAGCGGTCGGAGCTGTTCCACCAGGACTGGGTTGAGGATATTAGTTGTGTATTGGGCTGAATCCCAGCTCCTCATCTGTGCTTTGTAAACATGACACCTCTAATTACTAAAGAGACAAGCTGGATTTAGCTGGGAGCGCTTATGGGAGAAAATAAATGCCATCTCCATTAAACCGCTATTAGCAGATATGATTGACTGACACTTTTTAGCCCTTTGCCCATGGATTGATGACTCAGTTGGGGAGTTAACTTATATTTTCTGCTTGGAAAGCACATAGTTCTCCCAGAATTGATGAGTAAACATTAAGTCTCAAATATTTAAGTGAGTTGGGCTGGCACCCTTGGAGCAAGGAGGCCTAGAATTTATCCCCATGACTCATTACACCTTATTCGTTGCCATATGCAAGAAATTAATGGAGAAGCTGAAGCATCCAAAAAGCCATAGCCTGGAGGGAGGTGCAAAGACCAGGGTGGTGATGAGAGGAAAGAAGATGGGGGCAACTTTCATGCATCACCTGCAGCAAAATGGCACCTTGCCGCGGCTAGTGGGAGCCCATGGCACTTCCTAAAGGTGAGGGGACCCTCTGCTCTTGCCTGGCGTTCTGCGTGGCGCGGGGTGAGGCGTTGCTGAGGGGAGAGCGGTTGCTAACGCCGTTGCTGCGGGTAGAGCCGTTACTGCGGGTGGAGCCGTTAAACGCGCGTTCCTGAGGCGAGGGGGGCGGGGCGCCAGCGAGGCGTTACCGCGAGCAGGGGGCGGGGCGCTGCGAGCCGTTAGTGGCGGGGGGAGGCGTCACGCGGGACGCGGCGCCGCGAGGCGGTTGGGCCGTTACCGAGCCGTTAGCGCGGGCAGGGGGCGCGGCGCTCGGTCGGGCCCGTGCGCGAGGGCCGCCCGCCGGCNGGTTGGGCCGTTACCGAGCCGTTAGCGCGGGCAGGGGGCGCGGCGCTCGGTCGGGCCCGTGCGCGAGGGCCGCCCGCCGGCCAACTGCGGCCCTCCGCCCGGCAGAGGGCGGCTGTGCGCGCCGGAGCGGGCTGCGGAGCCGCGGGCTCGCACCGCGCCTCTCTTCGTCCCTCCCCGTGGGACGCCAAGCAGCGCGGCAGATCTCTCTCAGACACACGCGCGCGCGTGGCGGGGTGGGGGCTAAGAGGACAGGGGGAAAAATGACATTTTTCCACACACAACTTGCTGGGTGCCCACGGCCGGGCGGAGAAAGGTAGCTCGTTCCCTGCGTGTGTGCTCCAGGGCCTGCCTTCTAAATAAGTAACCGGTGAGGCTCCAAGTGCATGGTAATGGTGTTGCATATCCCTGCTAGTTCGCCATGGCACTTCTGAGTCTATTTATGTGGAAAATGAACGGGCTTTTTTTTTTTCTTNTTTTTTTTTTTTTTTTTTTTTCGCGTTGCAATTCTCCTTTACTGAATAGTTGAGGAGTCTCTGCGCAGATGGCTCCGTGTCCGTGTATCCGCGTACCCCGCGGGAACGGCGGCGCGTTTCTCCGCGCACGCAGAGGTGGAGCGCGGTGCCTCCGGAGGGGCTCCCTGCCTGCGATCTGAAGGTATCAAACACGAAACGTGAAATAAAACCTCGGAGGCTCCCGGGCGCGCTTCTCGCCGTAGCTGCGGCTGCAGCTGGCCCCGACGTGCCTTGCTGCCAGCTGCCGCGGCGGCGAGCCACGGGGTAACGATGGTTTCCTGCCTCGGCGCGGGCAGCGGGGGCGCCTGGCCGGGTCCCGCTCCGCCGGGGCGGCCGCGGCTCTCCCGCGGCGGGACCTCGCGCAGGGCCGGGCTCTCT
>VWPW01006730.1:301267-460569 GCA_013389825.1 Crypturellus undulatus | reverse complement strand
TGCCCGCCGCGAGGCCCCGCGGGCGGCCGGGCAAAGCTGCGGAGCCGCCGCCCCGGCCTTGGGGGGGCTCCGGCCACCCCCTCCGCGGCCGCCTCCCCTACGCGCCGCCGGAGGGAGGCAGAGGCTGCGGCCGCTGAGGGGAGGGCAGTGGTCTCAGCCTAGCCCTACGGGACCCCCTTCTCGGCCCTTCTCCTCTGTCCCTGAGCGCTCTGCCCGGCGCCCTTTTCCTCGCTCCGGAGGTCCCGAGCAGGCAAGGAGCTCCTGCCTGGCTTGGGGCAGGACGCGGCGAGGCGCAGCCTCGGGGAGGCTCCTGGGCGGCATCTTGTGCCCTTTCTATGGCTCGATCTCCGGCCTCTCCCCGGGCGAGGGATGTGACTCTGCTCGGCGCGGTGTGTAACAAGTCCCTCCTGCAATGGTGGTAGTGGTGGAGGGGGGGATGGGGCGGGCGGGATGCGTTTTATAACATCTCTAGTTACGTGAAACTGGCCGCATCTCACTGTAAGAATAACTGGCACTCTTGGCATGTCAGACTTTTTGCAGAGGTGGGTTGGTTGCTTGCTCATGAACGGTCTGGTGAGATAGGTGCCTATGACAGAGGATGCCTGAAGAACTGTTTTTATCTTGCTAACCAGCCCGCAGAGCAACTGATGAGAATTGATAGACTTTATGTTTTAGTGTTAATTATCTTGTTTATTTATGGACAATATACCCTTGGTTATTTTGTGGAAAAGATTTTATAGAGGGTTCTGTTCTTGAGTGATCTTCATTCATTTCAAATATTAGAAGCTTAAGATTCAGCTATCTTTATTTAAGTATGGGTGTATTAGATGAGAATTTGTGAATAATTCTATCCTGAATATTTTAGTCCAGACTGAAACCAAAATTGGAAGCAGCTGTATATAAACAAGTAAAATAAAGATGTTCTATTTTACTAAAAGCTTTTATTTTCCATGGGTAGCATTTTATTGACTAAGCAATGTTTTAATACCCTGTAGTTAACTTTTATTGACAAATCATTTTTGATTGCATGGAACAAACTCAGACTTTAGATATACCTTTAGTGGTTTAAATAGCATCAAAAATCTGTGTTAATGCCTAAATCCAGTAATGTATTTATTTTTTTTTTTAAGTTATGGCATGCAATAGAAGACTAGGAGAGCAGCCTCCTTAACCCAAGAGAGGCAATTAAAATCTGTTCAGAGATTTGGGAAATGGGAAGTGGAGGCTGAATAAGGACCGAGAATCTTAGACAAGCCTCCCTCTAAATCACACCCTGATCTAAACCTAACTAGTTACAATCATCAGACACATTATGATTGATTCTTTAATTGTCTGTTGCTTTAGGGTGCCTTCTTTAGCGCATGAAAAAGAGAAGAAAATACCCCCCAGATTGTAGTGTTGAGTCCTGATACTGAGTGTTCATTTTGTGTGTTAGGCTTGAGTTAGTTATTAGACTGGGTCATAAACACTTACAAACACATAATTCAGGATCTGAGGCCTAGGGCTAAGATTCAGATAAAATACTTTATGCTTTTTTCATTTTTTTTACGTCGTTTGGCACGAGTGTTAATCTGTCTCAGGGAACAAAGGTAGGGAATGAACAAAGGACAAAGATGCATTATTAAAACTTGTAGCCAAAGAATGATAGGCTTTTAAGGTCTGTTGTTGCATGATCACTAGCCATGCAAACTTTAGCAGAAAATAACTTGCTAGATTTTCAGGGTACAGGCTTCTTATAAAAATTATTTATTTTGCAAAAGATTCAGTGCGAAGTTTTGCTGTTCAGTAAGTGTTGACCAAAGTATTGACCAAAAAGAATTAGCTTTTGGAAGAGGTTGTGTATTAATGCTTTGTTGGTCAGAAAAATATTTTGCTGCACTAAGCTAAGAATCTTTCAAAGTAAGTTTCCTCACAGCAAATCAGGTGGGGCTAATTGTTTCAGTGCACAGTTAGATGTGAATGCTGATGAATCAATTTTATCCAGAATGTTATTGGAAGATACTGATGTAGTCACAGACTACTTTGAAACTTTTATGTAAAGTCTGTAAAGACTTTTTTTTTCTTTAATATAATTGAGATTAAGTTGTCTGAAGAAATGAAAAGTTGGTCTGTTTTAGTCTCTATTAAGATTCTTTGAGACTTGTATTTTGAAATGAACAAAAATGTAAACTAACCTGCTCAGTTTTCCCATCTTGTATTGAGATATACAGGCATGTTTTACAACATAATGATAGCGAAAGTCTACAAGATGTTTTTTATTGAGAAGAAATGTATAGTCAAGAGTAAGTGGCTGAAGGTAAATTAAAATACTGATCTTTAAGTAAGAAAAGCACCTTCTACTTTAGTGTTGATTTCAAATGCTGGTTACATCTTACAGTGCTAAGAAAATATATTACAAGTGTGAATTAATAGGAACTTTTAAAAGATGTATGGAGGGTATTTTGTTTGCATAGTAATTTCTACTTAAGTTCTTAAATTAGAGTTCAGGGTACATATTTATATATGCTTAATTGACTAGCTAGTAGAGCAAAACATGTAATATGGTTATCAGCTTGATCATTACTGGAGAGAACTGCATAGAGAAAAGAAGCCTTCGTAAGAAGGCAATCAAGTTAAACACTATTGTTAAGATGCAAAAGTTTCTGTTTTTACAAGTGCATTGAAATACCTTTCTATTTTTTTTGTTTAGCTTTCTGGGTTTCACTTCATTGAAACTGAAACCCAACTTAATAGACAAAAAAAAATAATTTTATGTTAAGACTCTTTTGAGATATTCTGCATGTGCATATTTTTAAGGTGCCTTGTTAGAGCTTAGCGAGTGTAGTTCTCTCCTGTTCCGTGTGAGAGGGAATGTGTTTATGTTATACAGAGGTTATTTAAACTCTCTGTCATTTCTTTAAATGTATTAATTTATGGAGAAAATTACAAAACGCTGATGATTCCAGGACCTTTTCATTGGGCTTAATGGAATATTGCACTCAGTGCTTTCATTTTAAAAGGTCTTTGTTTCCTGAGTACACTTTATTATGTTTTCTCCCTTTTGCATCATGTATATGGTTAGTTGGGGATATTCAGGAAGATTATTATTCAGATTGTTATTCAGAGTACAGTGACAGGCAGGTGAAATATGAAGAATACTTTTAAGTATGGTTTAGGTTCATTCTTTGATTGAATCTTTCCAGTATTGTTTTGTGATTATATTGCTGTTGTATTTCGAGAAGAGATAAGTAGAAATATGTAATATTGATACTCATTTTTCAGAACAACAGCCTTGCTTGTAATACACTATGGGTAAGTTGAAGGTCAATGATAGATATCATTAAAATAATTTGAATGTGGATAAAGATTGTTATTGGAGAAATATAATCAGTTTCTAGAGTTAGGTTAAAGACAAATGAGGTATAGCCAAGAACTTACAGCTGACAGGATGGAGTATGTTGTTCTTCCAGAGTTCTTCCTCCAAATTTGCTCAAATGGGAGATAACTTGCAGAAGAAAGTCTAGTCATTTGAATTTTACACAGGCATAGCTACATTTTACTTACTAAGTAAAAGCAGAAAAAAACAAGTGGTAAGCTGTATGAAAAACAGGCATAAAGGCCTTGTGATTTTCTCTGTTTTGGAGAATGTGGAAAAGCAGTGCTCTCTGAAAAGCTAGTAAAATATCTTCAGTAGAGCATTTCTGAATATTCTTTCTTTGCTTTAATTCAGGTGTGAAAGTCAGTGAGGAGAGCATTAAAAAAAAAAAAGCTTTAACCCAATTTTACTTCTGTCTAAAACTTGATTATTATCAAGCATGTGGCAGTCTGGTTATGCGTTAGTCTTGAAGTTTTAGTGTCCATGTATGACGCTTTATATACATACATATATATATACACACACGTATACATATTATCCTCAGCATTCAGTGTATGTTGGGCAAATCAAAACCTGCGTTTCAGTGCTGGATTTTCACTTGCATCAGTTCTTCAGTTGTCTTGTATGGAGCAGCTGCTATTGGAAATTCATAGTGAATCATTTGCAGATAGTGCTTATGGCTGTACCTTCTATATTATGTACTTTGTATACAGTATAGAGATAGATACCCTCATCCTATGTGTTATGTATTAGTTATATCTCTGATATTTGGATAACAACTGAAACTATGAATCTACCTTATGACTCAGTGGGGATCACAATAGTATCAGTTGTTTGATACAGTATGTTGAAGGTCCAGGAGCATCCAGGTATGCTCAGTTAAGATCATCTATGTTTTTCTGAATTGTGTTGCATGCTAATATTAGATATTTTTGCCCTTTTTTTTCCCCCTTAACCTTCTTTTATGAGGAACAGGAGTTTCTATGAGGTTTTAAGGGGTTTATTGCATAATGAAGTTCTTTCTGCAGGATTCTGCAGTTGATAAGAATGTCATCAGTTAATAATTTTTCTTAAAATTGTTTTGGTAGAGTTTCTGTTACTGTTCAGTTCCAGTGTAGTAACAAAGGTGGAAAGTTTTCTAGTGGAGGCTTTAGGCATCACCTGGTATTAAGTGATGCTGAACCCTGCTTTAGGGTATGGCTTTGTATATAGAATAATATTGTACCATGTCTTCACTAGTATCTTCCTGTTTGTTGCCTGGTGGAACTGAACTGATGTTCAAAGTAGCTAGAAGGAGGGGGGAAAAAAAACACCTAAAACCTAAAGTAGGCTAAGCTGTAACTTTTATTTTTCCTTCTTTCATATGAATATGTTGAAAATTTCTTCTGTGTATGCTGAAGATTTCAGTTTGGTAACTATTTAGGATTGTTCCCCAGCTAATCTTGATAAACAACAGAAGGATGAGGCATGATTGGAGACTTTGAAACTATTTTGAGCTTTTGCTTGCGTTGGGAAAACCCCTAGCCCAATTAAAAGAAA
This sequence comes from Crypturellus undulatus, assembly GCA_013389825.1. Taxonomy (NCBI): domain Eukaryota; kingdom Metazoa; phylum Chordata; class Aves; order Tinamiformes; family Tinamidae; genus Crypturellus; species Crypturellus undulatus. The sequence goes on along the minus strand of VWPW01006730.1, from coordinate 455,675 downwards.
ATAAATGCAATCTACCACTTTATGACTGTATTTACTGCTAATCATTTTGTTGTGAGTCCTACTGTCCTTTTGTGTTTCGGTTTTCCCAAAGAGCAGTTCTGAGCCTGCATAAAAAGACATAAAAAAAGACATAAAAAGACATAAAAAAGACATAAAGACATAAAAAGTGTTTAATGCATATCTTAAGTGCAGTGCCTTTTGTTTTGTTAGTGAAGGGCTGGTTGGGAGGAACCTGTCCCTTCCCTCATTCCAGCATACAAAGGATCCAGAGGTTGTTTCCTATCAGGTGATAATTTTAAATTAGGCCATACTTATGCCAGTGCTCTATCAATCACAGAAGTGCCCTAACTGCCCTTGTAATACTTAGCAACCTTATTTCTGCATTCTACCCATTTTTAAAAATTACGGAAGTAGAACTCTTAGTCTTTATACACATGCTCTGAGTACAAAATTTATATATATATTTTTTTAGGGAAGTAATGCAGGTGAATTACAGAGAATTCATGGAAAATTAACAGTAAGAAGCATACACTGTATTTTTGTAGCAAATATTATAATGAACTTAAAGGGAGATGGTAGTGTTCGATACAAGAAACATCAAAGAGCTTTCTAAATCCTGTAATAGCTTCTCTATCTGTGAACGACACTGACTATTAGAGAAGCTTTTCTGTTTCTAGATTCAGTTTTGTAGTGTCAAAACACTGCTTTGAACTCAATGCACATGCACTTCTACCTGTTTGTGCTGTGTGATCTAGATTGTTGATTTAGGATCAGTAAAGTAAAAGTCAAGTCAGTTGTAGCTATGAATATATAGTGTATATAGCTAGTGTAAATACAAGAAAAGTTGGCAGATTAGGTGTATGTATGTATCATGTATTATGTAATATGTTGTCTGGTTAGATTGTTGGAAATATGGGAGATATTACAGGACAAAAATTCAAGATAATTTCATATCTGATTTTTTTTCTTGATCTATTATTTGTTATACTTTTCGATCTTGTAACCTGGACAATGAAACAGTTTTCATCTCTCTTTTTTCCCCTTGTACAACAGCTTTGCTTTTCTAATTCTCAAGCTATCACTTAGCTTGAGTTGGATTTTAAGTTGGATTTTAGTAGTTGGATTTTAAGAGGAAAGTTCAAGAACGATGACATTAGCAGTAACATGCGAGGCCTGGTTTTGGCAATCCAAATTCCTCATTCTGCTCTTGGGCGTGCCGCTCTTGCAGGATTTCCAGGATGAGCTTTGGTGCTTTGTTTGGGGGGGGGCACTCAGGTGGTCACGGCCTGCGCTGTTTAGTGAAGAAAACTGGCAAAAATAAATTTGTGTTGGCTCTTCCTGTGCTGCAGTTCTGAGTTTAAACATCTCAGCTTAAACAAAGTTTAGTTTATGTCACCCTCAGATTAATATGCATGGTGACTGAAGAAGTGACACATTTTTTTTTCTGTTTGAGCTGTAGAGAAAAGAAGCCGAGGGGGATTAAGTAATCTGTTGCAGAAAGGGAATAGCTATCTGGTGGTGATGCTGTTTTAAATAAGCACAATATGACGTGGGAAAGCTTATATCTTGAACCTGTACATATATCAGTTCCAGCAAGTGTTGAACAGGGATAATGCTTACCTGTCTTTTTTAGGATATTGCAGACTGAAGAGTCTGACTGATGCCATGCAAGTTGGAGGACAGGAAACTGCGCTCGGTTAAGCTAATGCTCCTAAGAGCTTAACGGTTCTTGGACTGACTCTTGGACAGGGTCAGTGCGGTGTGTTGGTCCAACCTTGCAAACTGGTAAAGGAAATCCCACCACATCAGCTGAACCACTTGGAATCTAAATCCAGATTAATTTCCAGTGTTGATGACTTGCTTTGGTATGCTGGTCTGATGACTTGCTATGGTATGCTCTGCCCATAATTCTACAGAATTTGTGAGAGATTTTGTTAGTAGCAGGAAAAAGGTCAAAAGACCTGAAAATGAGGAGACCCATGTTTTGCTTTAAATTAGAAGATGTGTTGGATGAGTTTTGTAGTGTTAACTGAGTCTGATGGCAAATACATCCAAGTAACGGTATTTTGTTTATACACATATTGTTCTGCAGTAAGTTTGCAGAACAAAGGTTCTGCAAGAGCCTTGCAGAAAGAAGGTAAGAATTCTGTAATTTAAATCCTTTTTGTTGCCTAGTCTCTTCCTTTTCTCTTCCCCTCTGCAGTAACCCCAGCTTCCTCACGTAATACCTTAATTCTGTTTTTTCCAAAGCTCTGTAGATATTGATTGCCCATCAGATTGCTGCCAAAAATGCATATACCAACTGAGTTCTGCTTGCGTTTTCCTCAGAGGGACAGTCATTCGTATTTGTTTTCACTATGCAGATAATAATTTTCATTAAAGTTTTTTTTTTTTTTTTTTAAAGAGTAGTTTAAAAGTGGACAGTGTGATCCCATAATTTTAATTTCCCTAGAAAGCACTACATTTTATATATGGTGCTGACCACGTATCCGATATGTAAGTCCCCTTCTAATTTGTGTGCTGTCGAGACTGAGTACTGAGGTTTTTTTAATAGGATAGCGGAAAAACAAAATGTACAAGGTTTAGCACATACTATGTTACTGTACCCAGCAATCCAGTCAGGTCAGTATAATTTTATTTTTTACTGTAATGCAAAAAAACGATATTTTGTTCCTACTGGAATCATATCAGAGGCAAAGTTTCTCTTTCTGTATTATTATTTTTTATTTAATTTCCTTCTTTGAAATTACATGCTCTTCCATAGAACAGTGGGAATGCATGCTATCGCCTGCTTTGAGAGTTGTGTTTTGTAGCAAAAGGGGCAGGTATCTCATCTATCCCCCTTCCGAGAAGTCTCTGCTTCAGTAAATAGCCACTGCTTCCATTTATGGGCCCCTCTGATAGTCAGCAGTGAATGTTAGTTGCTGTTGGGTTACAAAATTACACTGTGAGTGGAATATTGGTTAATTAATTTTTTTTTAAAATTGATTCCTTAAATTTGGCAAACTTAAGCAAGCTTCTTAAATTATATTATTAACATCACTTTAAATGATACCTATTGAAACAGCCAGTTAAGTGAAATATTAATTTGCATTGATTCTAAGAATTTCATGCTGTGTTTGTATAGATGATGAAGGGTGAATGAAAACCCAGTGCATTCATGCAGTGCAGTATTTTCCTGACTGTTTTGTAAGTGTAATTTTAAGAGGTCATTACTTAATTTTAAACAAAAGTCTACCTGCATAATTTTATACCTTTAAGTGGCTCTATTAGTGTACTGGCATAATATTCTTTTGCTTTATATTGTTCATAATATTCTTTTGCTTTATATTGTCCTTTCTTTAACCTTAGTTAACAGGTCATCTGTAAAATACGTTTTAATCCATAATTTAAATTTGTACATACATCTTTCCCTTTACTCCTGTAGAATGAACAGAGGTCTACATTTAGTGTCTGTGCTCCCTCATTCTTTTCCTGTACTCTTTGCGACTCTTTTCTCTTTTTACTATTCAGCTTCATTTCTGCTGAAATGGCTTGTAGATTCACTTATACCCTCTTCTACTTTGAGGAAATGTGTGAAGAGTAGCTCTTCCGTAGATAACAAAACTTGTCTTAAGTAGAGATTTCAGATTTGTGAATGCTTGAGGCAAGCAGGTGTCTGTATTGATTCTGGATCCTGGAGGTGTATGTACACATGAAAATTGTGTTAAGTAGTGAAAAATACTAAAGGCTTAAATGAATTCATGAAGGAGCCATGAAGTCAATAATGATGAGGATAGGTGGAAGGCAGAGTGATAGTAATGCTGTTATTTTTTGACCATATGACCATTATTTTGGCCACCTGATTTTTTTTTTCCTTTTTGATAGTTATTGTGTCTAAAGACTTTCATTTATGTTTGCATAACTGCTACTGCATTTCTTCCAACCACTGCTAAGAGCAAGGACTAATATTTTGTGGTTAATGAGGTCTCTTTCAGCTGGTTTATACCTGTGGATATGCACAGTGATGTTAAAACATAATTGTGGGGGGAAGGATTCATTTTTTGGCAGGGAAGGAAGGGAGCCTGGTTAGTAAAAAAGCAAGTGGATACAGGAAGGATTGAGGATGGATTGTGCCTTAGGAGGGGGACATAACATCTTAAGACCAAGGAATACCCTGCCATAAACAGAATCAACGATCCTGTCAGTGGACAAACTTTCAAAAGAAGCTGCTTAGGTTTCCCAAATTTGGCATTTCTGAGAATGTTGCATCTGATTTTTGGAATATGTGGAATCCTTAGAGCTGAAGATATGTAAGGTTTTCAAAAATAGATCATTATTAGTGATTACTTTTAAAAGAAGTTTTGTTTAATGTGTTATTTTTCTGTGACAATGTAAGAGAAGAGCAAACAATGGAGAATACTTTTCTACCTGAATGTTTTGAGTTTGACAGATTCTGAGTAGATACCTAGATTGGTACGTTGCATTATGGGAGTGGTGTAAAAAAAAGTTTTAAAGCGTATCTGAATGAAGTTACCATTTTCTGTTGCATAGCATTTTTTTCACCACTGTTTCAAGTATTTTAATTGACTTCAGTGTAAATGAGAATCGTACTTAGTAATGGCAGTGGAAGTTGTTTCAGTAAATAGCATTGCACCAGTTGTATTGGCTTGTATTGAGTTCCCAATTACAGATGATTTAAGATGTAATGCAAGTGAGCATTGGCAATGTAGTTAGATCATGATCACAAACATCTGGCAATGAACCTTGTTACATTTGACAGGGCAAAAATAGTTTATAATAGATCGATATTATAAATATATATAGCAGCAGTTTCATTTCAGCATGATATAAATAGGAAAGTCAGCACAATAGGAGAAATAAAATTGCTGAGTGGAATTAAAAGTTACTCCCTTTGAGATAATTTCACATCAAAAAGGAGTACCAGAGAAATATTCATAAAGCTCCATTTTTACTTTCAGATACACAGTAATCCAGCTCTACAAAACATAGGATTAGAGAAGTAATACGTCTTCTGTAGCAGAGGAGTAAGGATGACTACAGTAGGATTGGGAAAACGAAATATCCACCTGTGTTGATAAATGTAACTTGGGTAGCTGATAGACTGCTTTTCAGGACTTGGTTTCTGTACAGCTTGTTCTTCTGAAGATCAGCTGAGTGCATAAATCGTGTGGCTTCTAGCTGCTTCTCTCCCCAGTGGGTACAACTCAGAATTGATGCGCTGGTAAATGCAGCAGAGCCATTTCCCTCTTCGCCTTTTTCATCAGCCCCATTCTGGTTGCATGGAGAATTTGGCTTTTATTATCAGGTATGGATTTGGCTAGTGGTACATATTGGTTTGTCATGGGCTTTCTAAAAAGGACAACTCGTCGGGAGTTGTAGGCACTCACTTACATGTTCCAGGGGACCTTTGGTTTCCCTCATGTTGTCCAAATCAAAGAAACATCTAAGTTATTGAATAATCTGAATACTTAGGATAATATAAACTTTACTATTTTATAGATTGTACGTTAGTTGTTTTTTAAGTAAAAATTAACAACCTTCATATACAGTATGCTACACTTTTTTTTTTTAATGTGGCTAACCTGTAATAAAGAATCGATGTGTGAATTCAGGAAGATGGCTCCATATTCAGTTAATGTTTAATTTAGTACTCTGTGGATATTGTTTTGTTAATATTTTGAACTTGGAGATTGCTAAAACATTTAATTAGAGTGTTATAAAGTTTTAGGTTTATAAAGCGTTCGGTTTTGAGTAGATGTTCATAAGCATGTGAGTAGGTTTAGGAAGGATTTTACTCTATTTTTCAGCCATGTTTCTCTGGAGAAAAGCTTGCATTGAAGGCTGAATAGTGATGTAAACCTGTCTGTTTGTTCTTCAAAAGAGCTGGCTGTGAGTGCTTTCCAAGTCAGTCAGAAGAAGTTACATAAGAGGAACATGCAGTTCTCGTCCTTAGGTGTTGAAGGCCCAGCCTCCATAGTGTCCCAAGGAATTTTTGTTTCCTTTTTTTTTTTTTTTTTTTGGCAAGACTGTGTTTTGTATCAGGAAAATAAATCACTTTATTTCTCCTTGAAGTAGAAAATTGACTAGGAAAAAAAGGACTAGGAAATGAATTTGCTGCTATAAACTGTTATAAACCAGGTGTCCTTTCCAGTTGGGCTGCTTGCCATTATTTACTGGAGGGCAAAGGTTGATAGTGTTGCTTTAATTTTACTTGTCCTCCTGTTCCTTTTGACTGCCATCCCTTCCATACTGCTGTTTTGAAGTAACTGCTCTTTTGACTGCTTTGCTGCTGTTCTGCCTCCTGAGAATGTCTCTTTATGGAAAGTTGGCCATAGACAAAAGTGAAAGTAATAGCTTTAAAATGCCATTGGGGAGGGATAAAGGGAAAAAATAAAGTTTCTTTTTTTTTTTTTTTTTTTTTCTTTCACTAGTGTTTCTGTGCTGCTTTATGTATTGTCCCTTTCTGTTATGGAAAAATGCAAACCAATGCAACTTTGAAATAGAGTATCTTTTGTCATAGGTTATCTACCTACCAAAGGTATCTGTCTATCCTTCATAGGCAGGTGGGTGCCATATCCCACAGAAATAGCCCCGGTCTAATCTTAGCATTTTTTAGCCTGAATAATAGCAGTATCAAGGAGTATTTGGAAGTAAAATTGAAGGACATTTGGTCTTGAGTTTTTGATGTAGAAGGAGGATTAGCAAATGTGACAATATTGTTTATATATGCTATGTTTACCTTCCTGCTGCTAATTTTAATATTTCTCATTAAATTATTGCTAGTAAATTATTATGTATAGTTAGTAAATTATTGTTAGTGTGAGTTGTTACAGGGTTCTCTAATCCTGTTCTAAGTGCTATTTTACAGGAGTGTTTTTAGACAAGGTTTTTGAAAAAAGTGGTTATTATTTGCTGAAGTTCTTTAATATATTAGCATCTAAAAAAAAATCTTTTTTTTTTCCTTATAGCAAAAAGGCAGGTTTAAATTATTAATAAAATAGTTCACGTTTAAATGTTTAATAATTTGTGGTCTAATCTGAGGTCCTTGCCAAGATTTTCATATATATGACATAAATATTACTCCTGTAATATCAGAAACATTATATAAAGCCTTCACTTCCTTTTATTTGGCATACATTAGGTAGAAACTGCCTTGTACTTTATCTCTGCACTGAATGAATTGCTGTTTGAGAGTCAGTTTAATGTTTAGGAGAGATAAAGGCCTGGCAGCACTGGAAAATGAAGCTTGCTTTCATTCACGGACTGCGCACATGTACTGTCTGTATGGATTTCTGGGTGCTGTTGTGACATTGTATGCTAAGATTGATTTGGAGGATTGACAGACAGGGAGGAGCATTCCTAAATAGTCATTTGTCTTTCTATTTGCATTAATTCTTAAATAATTTAAATATGTGTTCATATGAGATGAGATTAAAATTGCTACTTCCCTTGAGAGAGGCCAAGAAGGAGCTATTATGAAGTTACAAACAGTTGGACACAGGTAAATTACTCTTATTTCAAGTATTGCATCATTTGAGTGATCAGCTTTTCTACTTGTGAAGATTTAGCTTTCATATGAACTGTTCAGATGATTATAATAATTCATATACAGTAATTGATGTGTTTTCTGGAACTAGCTAGCTCTTTCCACTTGTCTTTAAATCTACCATTTTTCTACTAAGGTAGAAACCTTGTATAGAATCTCTTTATTGTTGCAGTTTTAATTCATGCGAGAGTTGGCACCTGAAATATAATGATGGCCTGTTAATACAGCTGCTGCACTTAGTCTCTCTGAATCTCCCATTGGATGGTTCCCAAGTGAAGACAGCCTAGGAAGGTGAAGATACCAGCACTGAAATCTAGGTTTGCATTTAGGCAAATGCCCTGTTTAACTGATCTAGCAACAATAAAGTACCTTGCCGCAAACATATTGCTGCCTGCCCAAAGACATCATCATGGCGTATCATACTTAGTGTAGTTAAGAATTGGATCCTCGCCTGTGGATGGAAGCATTTTTAGCATCTCTTCGTGCTTTGAGCTTCTTCTCCATTTTTTTATGCAGTATCAAAGTTGCTTCTTTTTCAGATTATTTCCATTCATTGTAAACTATTTTAGTTCATGTTAGTTCAGATTACTTCCATTTAATGTCGTAAACACTTTTTACATTCTTTTTTTTTGTGGAAGATATTTCTGATCAGATATTTTTAGAACTTTTTTCTTCTGCTCTTCATTGTCTCTTTATTCCAGGCACGTTGCTGCTTGTCAGATTTTCCTTCAATTTCTGTTTTGCTTTTGCAGTAATTGGCAGTCACCCTCTTAGAGTTCCCGAGGGAAATCATACATGTTAGGGTATAACCAAAGCAGCACCTGAGTGATAACACTGTAGGGCAGGAGTCAGAAAGTCATCAGTGGAAGAGAGAAAAAATGTGAAAAGCCAGAAGTAAGCAAACTGGAGCAGCATGGACATTGCATATCCTTCATTTTTAATGATCTTTCAGTAGGCACACAATTTTGGGGCGGAAATATATATATCTATTCAAATTTCTTGGTATCATGTCTAAGCAGAGAGTACTATTTGTAAAAAAAAAAAAATAATAATAATATTCATTAGGTTATACATAGCAATGAATATCTTTGACTATCTTTTGTAGTTATCTTTTTCCTTGATTTTATTTCAATGTTTCCCTTATATTAATTTTTTTTTTGATAATTTAATTGGAGGTTAATTTTATTTTCAACTTACATTTCTTTGTTTTGTTTTAAATTCAAACCCTACATTTACTTCTTTAAGTGTTTTTTTTGTGTGTGTGTATTCATATTGCATTCATATTTCTTAATACGCTTTGATTTTTTGGAATGATCTTTGCAAGCAGAAATGACTGCTGAGAGTGAATATGGAATTGTAGACAAAACTAGGTCCTCGTGGTATCTCTTTACAGCTTGCTTTAGAGACCAGTAGTGCTTATTTGGATGTATGTTCTCCTGTATTGAATGATTATGGTAAAAAGGTTATATGGGAAGAATGGAGCAAGGAGGTGGTGAGTAAAACCAAAGAGCAGCAAAGCTCTACTGTTGTTCTGAGTATCCCTTGCCTAGTAGACTTGTTGGTTTTGAGCAGTTTCAGCATTAGGTTGCTGGGTCAAATCTATTTCTGATCGGTTAAGATTGAAGTTTGTGGTTAATGACTTGTTAATGTGAAATGCGTTTGATCATGATTCAATTGACAGGCCTGGTCATAAATCACCACCAGGGTTCTTACTAATCGATCTATCTCTTCAAACTGAACCACTGTCCTCTATCTATAGGCCAGGGAGGGGACATTTTGTTGATAGAAGTAACCTTGCCCGGCTGCCATGTGTACTTTGTATCTCTTTAAAATAATTAAAATAATTTTAAGATGATTAGGGACCTGGAGCATCTGTCCTGTGGGGAGAGGCTTAGAGAACTGGGCCTGTTCAACCTAAAGAAGAGACTGAGAATGGGTTCTTACCAATGCTTATAAATCCCTTAAGGGAGGTTGTCAAGAGGAGGGGGAGACTATTCAGTGGTGGCCAGCAACAGAAAAAGAGGCAAGAGCCACAGACTGAAGCAGAGGAAGTTCTGCTTGAATTTGAGGAAAAACTTCTTGACTGTGAAGGTGACAGAGCACTGGAATAGGTTGCCCAAAGAGGTTGTGCAGGCTCCTTCCTTGAAGATATGCAAAAGTCTTCTGAGTGTGATGCTGTCAGAGTGCTCCAGGTGACACTGCTTGTGCAGAGAAGTTGTTCTAGATCTCCAGAGGTTCTTTCCAATCTTAATTATTCTGTGATTCTCCTTTCAATGGAATTAAATTTTCCCACACCTTCATTTTTGCACATATAGGAAGCCTATCTGAAGAACCTTGTTGTACAGTGAGGACTATTTTCAAAACATCTAAATGTCCTCTTGTCTTGCAGAGGTAGAAATATGCATGGTATCTGAAATTTTAATTGGCATACAGGAATGGTTCTGTTGGCATACAAAGCTGCGTGATTTTATTTTGAATTTGGAAACAGTACTGCTAGGAGTGCTACTGTTCATTAGTTTCCTGGAATTATTACTGTAGCTTATTTCTGAAAAGAATAATAAACAACCCTGGGAAAATTGTAGTATAACACTGAATATTGCATTCAAATACAGAGAACTGATTCTTTTTGGCACAATTTAAAGATTATTTTCTAACCTATGCTGCAGCATAGGTTAGCACACACAAATGCTTCAGCTGTTTAGCAAGTGAAACATCATCACCAAGAAACCTTAAAGGATTAATTTAATTTAACTCTGCCTTTTTTTTTTTTTTGCTTTATTTGTCTTTGCTCATGACAATGTTGGATTTTGGAGCTATACTGACTGTTAGGATGCAGCCTGTGAGAATGAGCACCTGATCCTATAAAAATGCCGCAGTTAGTATAATGAGACAGGTTTTCTGGGAAGTCTTTTCTGCTTGGATCCTCCTTGCTATTGAAAGTTGATGGCATGTTGTCCTTTCATGAAGGACAACAGGGCCAAGGAAGGACAAGGAAGAAGCCTTAAGGAAGTGAGGGGAGACTAGGTCTGTAGGAGGAATAATTTGAAGACAAAAACAGTTGTTTAGCTATAAAGAAATCAGTGGGAAGATGATGAATTGAGTTTACACATTTCTGAGGACCATGAATATTTGTTAAGTATCAAAGCTACTAGCTCTTTATTTTTGGAATGCCTATTGTAGTGTAATATAATTAACTTCAGAAGCTGCCTCTATAAATTAAGCATTGCAGTCAAGGTCATCAGAGATACAGGGACTGTTGGAGGTGCTGCTTCATTCTGTGGGTTTACAATTAAACAAAAATAATTGTAGGTAGATAGCAATGTATTTTTTATTATCAACCTTCTTCATCAGAATACTGGAGAGCAGTAGCAGCATGGTGCGTAGATCCCTGAATTAAAAGCTGCAAGTGTATTCTAAATCATTTGGAGCCTTGCAGCATTTGCCAAATGTGCCTATGCTAACTGCAGTTGGGGGTTGAAAAAAAACGAGATTTGTGGCAGAATTACCAATCATAAAATACATGTTTATATTTTCTTTTTAGGATCAAGTAGAACACACTGATTCAGCAGAACTGACTGGTTGTGCTGCAGTCATCATGAGTAGGCACAGGGTCATTTGTTTCTTACCACATGTGTAAGAGAAAAAGGTAAGAGGCAAGTTCCATTTTAAAAGGCTATGGCTGAGAGTATGTACTTGAAATGCAGATGTCTTTACGTATGTGTGTACAGATATTTATATAGACACATGCCTATACACATACATGTGTCTTATGCGTAAGATGATGGAGTATTTTTAGCATTTTGTGTGTTCATTTTTATGGATAGTAATTGCTTAGTTTTAGAGCAAGGATTTGTCTTATTTTGGGGTGGGAGAAGCAGACAAAACCTTCCTTCCTCCGTCTGTACTGTTAAAATCTTAACAGTTAAAGATGTGGCTAGTGCTGAGCTTTCTGAACAAGCTGTTTATTACAGTGGAAATACTTGACTTCTTCCCAGGAGTGTTTAATGTAAAGGTCACTGAAAGGAACTGGAACCGAGTGTGGACTTGACCATTGTTTCTTGGGGTTGAAGCCTGTCCTCAGAAGCATTAGATCGCATGATTTTGTGAAGTAGATATGCAATTGCATATGCATATAATTGTGTTGTGAGAAAATTATATTTTTTATTTGGACTATTTGGAACTGAGGATGAAAGAGCAGTGTTTGGTTTCAGTCTGGTCATGTGGTTTTCATTCTAGAAGTCTTTTGTATATTTGTTAAAGACAATAAGCTACTTGAGTATTTTGTTAGTAAAATTTTGCTGAAATATGTTCACACTTTCATACTGAAACAGTGTGATCTCTTTTCCATCGAAAATGGACTTTAGGGAAAGTGCATTTTTTATACTGATATGTTTTTGTTGTTTTTCTTTATAATAATCATTGTTGGTGTTAGACCTGAAGATTTGCAGCTGACCATTTTCTGAGAAATATCCAGTCGCATAGACATTAAGATTTCATTTACAGTGTCTGTCAGCTCAGTGATTATGAATTCAAAAAATATATATCCTAGTACATCAGTAAATGAAGTAATAATAATGAAAAGGGCTTTCTCTCCTGATGCTCTTTATTTTGTGCATTTTAGTTTGGAGTATCAGAAACCATCAGTCTGGATTTTGACTAGTTACATTCTTGTGTGCCAAATGTTTGAACCGCAGAATTCATGATGTTACATAAATGTATTTACACAAAGTTCTCTTTACTTGGAGGTTTTTTTAAAAGCAAACTATGGAGAAATGCCTTCGTTAGATGAATTTTTAACTCTCAATTTCACATTTAATGGATAAATTAATTTTGGCAATTTAATTGCCAGATCTTAATAAATTAAATTTTTCATGGAGTTACTAGGTAGGATTACTCAGAGTAGGATTATAAGGAAATAGGCATAAAGTTCTAGGGCTTCTTTATGTTCCTGTTGTTAAATAGGTAGTTTTCCTAAGTTTCATAAGTTCCTAATGTTTATATTCTTTTAATGTTACAAAACTGTGCATAATCTAAAATTTTAAAAGCTAAACCTCCGTTTTTTTAGAAAGAGACAAAAGTCATTAAAATAGTAATGTGTATTGTCAACTTCTAACATTGCTTACTTTGGTTAGATATAAACTTGTTCTTGATTTATGTGACAATGAAAGACGATATAGGGCTACATTTAAGAATTGTTATGGGTGAACGTGGCTTAAATTTTACTTGCACCAATGTGCATAAATTTGTGGCAGTTCTTAAGTAATTTTGTTGGACTTTTAGTTGAATTCCAAACTTGCATGAATGATCAGATGTGAACTGGTTTTAAACTTGTGAAAGCTACATGGAGTCAAAATGCAGAGGTCCAAGGAGCTTTCAGAGGTCCAAACCTCTGCTTTCAGGAACTGTCTAATCAACATAGCTCTCCTTCCCATCAACTTGCTTGTCAGTAATCATTATCTTCTCTAAGATAAACAAAATTGAAAAAATCAATGCCTGTGGCCTATTTTGTTGGGGCTACCCATACTGCAGAGCTTGTGTTTGTATCCTAGAGAATGCCTTGACTGAATGTCCTTTCTCAGCATCGGAATACATGGTATTTTCAGACAGCATCACAGTTTGACACTATTGCACAGTCTCAGTCTCACAATATGACAAATACAGTTTACATCAAAGACCTTAGACTTTTTCTAAGAGTAATTATTCTATTTTTCTAAAGTGTTAGATTGGATTGTTATAATATTATAATGTAACTTAAATATAGGACAAATGTGAAAGTAAATGGCATTTTGTATAAAGCAGTCTTGCTGTAGTGAGTCAGTTTTGGTTGATGATATTAAAAATTCATTTTCAAGCAAAATATTAAGGTATTAAGACAGATTCTAATGAACTTCTCAGTATTAGATACTTAGCTGATAAAGGTGCTTCCCATCATAGCGTTGAAACGAGGAGAAAAAGCTGCAAGAGAACCTCTCAAGCTTGCAAGTTGCAGATAGTCTGAATGATTTAAGTATTTCTAGGTACAAGGAAAAGCATCTACTTTTTTCAAACAGATCACAAAAGATTTTATTTTAATTGGAATGTGTGAGATAAATTTTGGAATGTGTGAGGTAAATTTAACTGCTTTCCGGTTAAAATGCTGTGAATGGTATGTAAGATTTTTAGTACAGCGACCTGGCGGATGGGTTGGGTAGCTCAGGATGATAATGAGTGTCTGGGGCAAGCTAAGAATCTGTCAGTTAAAGGCCAGAATCTGACTCTACTGTATTCAGGAAAGCAAATATAGTAGAGAATGTTGAGCTTTTGATCAAGATGACTACTACAATACATTGGTGAACAGTAAATGATACAGCTCATCAGCGATTTTCCTTGTAGGAGGAGTTAATCTTGCATCCTGTAGCAGATTGTGAAATACAGTTGTACAAATCTGGGAGTTTTAAATAACTGTAGTCTATGAATTGCTTTGCAAAATAGCCTTTTTGGTGATGCTTATGGATATTCATAATTTACCATTATTATACTTGTTTCCTTTAAAGTTGAATTTATATCTTCAAAACATAAAATAAATTGGTTTGTGTATTTATGTTGTAACATGACCTCTTTAAAAATACCATGTGACAAATTTCAGATCAGGGTCAATCCTAAAAGCCTGATCTTTGCATTTCATGACATTTTAATGCCTTAGCTTGGTCTCCATAGCTTGGTCTTAGGCAGCTGTTGCCCACAATGAACACAAAACTGTATTAACACTGTAGCAGTTGAAGTAGTGCTGGTCAATAATTTCTTCAAATCTGTTTGTTTTTACACAATACCCTGATATTGTAAGGGTAGTGTTGAAGTAAAACTTTACAACTCTAAATTAGAAATTTCCTCTGACTTGTTTCTTGTGTCTGTTGCTTCTGTAGTATAAAAGAGCAGATTTTGAGTGCAACTGGAGGCTGTCAGGTCTAACACTGTTTGCTACTGCAAAACAAGGTTCTCACCCTCTCATCCTCCATTCCTTGTTTCACAGTATTAAAAGGCAGCTCTGAAGAGAATAACACTGTTTTGGATGGTGTTCAGAGAATAGATGAAATCAAGGTCTCTCCCTTTGGTATATAGGTTATGGCACACATTTCTCAGTGAAAATATCTTCGTTGGCACTGAATGTTTTCAGAAAACGGATCCAGGCTATCTTGTTGCTGGAAGCCTTTGGTAGCAAGACTGTTGTATTCTTACAATTAGGAAGGGGCAAAGTGTTGTTTACTATGTGAAGCTCTAGAAGGTTATTTAAGGACTTAAGTTTATCTGTTTCACCCTTGTCATCTTCCTTTCTATCCTGAGAATATTATTCTTTGATAAGACTTCTTTCTTCTGTGCATTTTGCTGGTTATCCAGTGCCTGCATTTCAGGAAAACAAGGTTTTTTAAGACAAGCATTTTAAGAGGTAGCAGAATGCAAGTAATTACATTTTTAACAACTTTGCAGGCGTGAATCCTTCAGGCATCTCAGAAACAAGTGACAGAGAGGGCTACTGGTAGAGTATATGATTAAAAAAGCAAAAGCAGAGAGTTACAATCTTGTTCAGAATCATATGAGCTAATCATTGGTAGAATGAACCCAGAACCTGGATCTTCAGATTATTGGGTAGTTGACTTTCTAGTTCTCCAGACAATGACATTTTGACTGATATTGGAGCAATTTTGTTGGTGATCCTTATGGGTGACCCTTGTGGTTAGACACATTAATGTGGCAATACAAGGAAGGCTGTACTACCATCATCATGCTACCTGAAATGTCTTAAAGGCTATTGCTGCCTTTGATGACAGTTCTGTTTAAATTCTCAGATGAAGGTCAGTGTTTTTCTTGAATGTAAAAAGTTGAGACAAGGCCTTAAAATGCTTAAAGTAGCATTGATAATGAGCTGTGAGGGCAAAGGCATGTGATTGAGTTTGACGTTTTCAGTGCAATATAGTTAAATATATCCTTGCTCATCAGTTACAGTGACATTGCTTTAGTAACTACTGATAAAAAATCTTACTTTTTCCTACTCATCCCCCTATTTATTGTGGTGGAAAAAAAAAACAGGGGTCTATATTAAAAAGTGCATTGATATGTAATGGAAAAAAAAGCTTTAAATAAGAGAATAGTGGAATGTTTCTTACGTAGGTTGTATTATGCAGGTCCTAAGCCAACATTGCATAAGAAAGGACTGTGTGACTTTCATTTTTGTTATGTTGCCCTAAATAGAAGACAGGACATCTCTAAATTGCAGAAATCGATTTGAGATGCTGTCTGTACAGATCTTTTTCTGATCCTGGACAAATCTCACTTTACCTATATTGGGGCCTCTCAAAAAGACTTGTCATATTACATGGAAAATGCACTGAATTAAGCATAAGGAAGGATGATTGTTTTGTACATTCTGTGGTATGGAACACATTGTGCTTTGAAATGGCACAGGTGTTCTTTTTACTTGCTGATTATTTTGCTCTGATAGCCAGTATTAAAAAATGAAGCTATGTACTCCAGATGTTAACAATGATTTTGCTTCAGATCATGGCTTATGTCGACATGTTTACATCCTAATTTGCATGTAGCAGAATTTTTAAAACCAGATTTTATTGCAGTTGTTTGCAAATACTTTAATCTTTTTAAAAAAAATCTACGTTTTGTTTAAATTTTGGCTTTGGGACATATTTATTAACTTTGAGGATAGTAAACAACAAAATCAAAAATTAGTTTGGGGAAGTTGTTAATCTGAATTAATCAAGTTTAAGCAGACAAATAACTTTTATTCTTAGGAAATGCTTTTTGTTTATGCATGTAATACAGGTAAGTTTTGATTATAAAGCCTCCCTCTCCTTCCCCTCCCTTTAAATTGGGGCATTATGTAGTGAAACCTTTCAGAATGATGTTTAGATATCTGATTGCAATTGCTCCCTGTTTGGCAGGTTCAGACAGGAGTCTGGTGGTCTTTCCCTGACAAATGGAGAACTATTTCCAAGCAGAGGCATATAACCTCGATAAGGTTTTAGATGAATTTGAGCAAAACGAAGGTGAGTCATTTTGAACAAAATCAGAGATGTACATTAGATGTACTCTATAAAGAACACCACTGCTAAGGAAGAGAGACCTATAATCTCCTATTTGGTTTTGAGTTGCAAATTAATCTCAGAACTTGTGAAAAACATCTGGTAACTTTGTTTAATGTTTTTTCTGTGTTTGTTAGTAATGTTGTTCTTTATCCGTTCATCTTTTAAAATTTGTTTCTAACTGTTTTCATAGACAATCTTCCATAGACTTTTTAAAGAGGTGTTTTATGGAGCATAATCTCAGTGGCAATATTTTTATGACTTATTTTTAACAATTCGGGCAAAATGGATTTATATATTAAGCTTCTTTTGCTGTTTTCAGAGACTTAAACATAGAAATGTTTTATTAGGTCACATAAATTGTAAAATAAATGTTGCCATATTCAAAGTATAAAGTTTCTGCTTAGTCTAATCACTGTTTCTGTGCTGTCAGGAAGGTTCAAAATTTTACAGGAATTGCAGGGTTTTTTTAAGCCTTTCTAGAATGTATTAATCTAAAGTATATTAAGGTTGACTGTGCAAGTTTTACTTGTGATACTAATTGATGTAACTCTAAAGTTCTTGAATTCTAAAAACCTCATATGATTATGCTATTAGTGACTCACCACAGATGAGTTAGTTTTGTAAGATGTGTTTTACTGTTGTATCTGTTTTTGAACTGCTATGTAGTTGTGTTTGAACCATTCTAATCTACCAGAGTTAATAAACTCTATAGACTAGGAGAGTAAGTTCTCTTAAAGTGGAAGGGTTACATCAATGTTTGACATAATGTGTTTTTTTACTGACTTAATTTTTCAGATGCTGCTGCTTCACCTACGCTGTTGGGTGCAAAGTGGAATCAGATTCTAGATCCCTCTTCTCATCGTCTGTCATTTAACTCAGCCGTGGCCAACGTGAATGACACTACAGCTCCTGATGAATGTCTGCAGAGATTAAAGTCTTTTTCCTTGTCTCATTCGGTGAATGCAGCAACAGGAGGAGAGGTTCACTGTACTAATGGAAAGGATTTTAGCATAAGCTCAGAAACCCCCGTTATGTGGATTGATGATCAGGCAGCAGCAGATGATCAATTAATTAAGAGGAATAGCAGTCGAGATGATCAGTGTAACACTGCAGAAGCAAGAGACAAGAAATGTGGAAATATAGCTTGCTTGCCAGAAGAAAAAAATGTACTAGTGGTGGCAGTCATGCATAACTGTGACAGAAGAACACTACAAAGTGGTGATTTGCTGGATTGTAAAAATTACAACAGTCAGTCCCTAATGGACACTATTAGCTTTACACTGGATAATGAAAACCGACAAAGTGATCAGTTTAGTGTTACTGTAAATGGATCAACTGAAAAAGATACAGATACAGAAAAGCAAGTAAATCAGCTCTGTGCTGAAGATGACTCTATTACTCATTTGATTAATGCTTCATCTGAAAGCTTGTCCATTGCATGCCCCTCCTCTCGATTAAAGGATGATTTTAATATGAGTAGAGATTCACTGTTTTCAGACACTACAACTGCAGGGATTAATGCAGTGACTCTATTACAGAGACCAGCTGATGGTGCCATTAAAACACAAGAAAATTGTGTATCAGTTGAAAATTTTACTAGTAAAGCCATTACTCAGCGAACGGATCTAGAAGCTAAAACCTCTTGTTGTTCAAGTAACGAAAGCTTAACTGTAGAAGCGGTGGAAGAGCAAACATCCCAACAGTTTCCATCGAGGCTATCTGGGCTCACTGGATCTTGTCAACCTAATGTGGCTGGAAGTGGCAATTACAAGGAACATGTTGCAGAACATTCTGCATCTGAGGATGTTAGTGGCGTTGAAAGTGAAGTTAGTGAATGTGATAAAAATCTTGGCACAAGGGAATTGCTCAGCGTAGCGGAGTGTTACCCTGAATCTCAGGAGATGACTAATTGGGAACTGACTAAATTGAATGAGATGAATAATAAGCAAACTCTGGGAGAGAATGAAAGGCTTCTGCAGACAAAACAGGCTGATGAGGCTTGTAGTAATAGTAGAGAATGTGGAGTTGGGGTGATGGAAGCAGGGGTGGACTTAAAAGGAACTGGTACAGATGAGCTTGAAGGGCCCATTATCTCTGATGTTGTGGGTACGTCAGCAGCAAGCTCTTTGTCTAATGGTTGTGATTCCTATGGAATGCAGAATCCGAGTGTTGCTCATGTTCCAAAGACTTTACCCTCCAAGGAAGACTCGGTGACAGAGGAGAAGGAGATCGAGGAGAGCAAGTCAGAATGCTACGCTAACGTTTATGAACAGAGAGGAAATGAGACCACAGAAGGTGGTGGTCTTACTTTAAACAGCACGGGTGACCAAATGAAAAAAAAATATATACATAACCTCTGTAGTCAGGTCCCGTCCATGCAAGGGCAAACATCACCAAAACCAGTGTCTAATATGCAGTCTATTAGTGTTCCTTTTGGTGGTGCGAGACCTAAGCAACCTACAAATCTTAAACTGCAGATTCCGAAGCCATTATCGGACCACTTACAAAATGATCTTGTTCCCCCAAATTGTGGAGGTAATAGTAAAAACAAAAATGTCTTTGGTAAGACACAACTAGGGGATACGTTGACCGCAGACATGTTTGCTGGTGACACATCTTTAAATGTCTCTATTGCTGATGCTAATGGGGAACGCTTGGAAGAGTATGAATCTGGAGTCTGTAGTAGTCCGTGCCTTGCAGTAGCCCCAGATAGTCCAGACAATGATCTCAGAGCTGGTCAGTTTGGAGCTCCAGCCAGAAAACCTTTTACGACTTTGGGTGAAGTGGCTCCAGTTTGGGTTCCAGACTCTCAAGCACCAAACTGCATGAAATGTGAGGCCAGATTTACATTCACCAAGAGGAGACATCATTGCAGAGCATGTGGGAAGGTAAGTAAGTTCATACTCCTTCAGTCAGCCCGAACTGGGCTTTTATTTGTGACCCTGAAAAAATGGAATCAGAGAACTTCCTAAGCCACTGGCTCCAATTACTTGTGACATCTCTGCCTAAGGTGTTGGATCAAATTTGGTCAGTTAACCAAAAA
This sequence comes from Crypturellus undulatus, assembly GCA_013389825.1. Lineage (NCBI taxonomy): Eukaryota > Metazoa > Chordata > Aves > Tinamiformes > Tinamidae > Crypturellus > Crypturellus undulatus. Next base: position 436,009 of record VWPW01006730.1, on the reverse strand, counting down.
AAAAATGTTTTTAAGATCTAATCCATTTGGTGTTCTGATTATTGGTTATTCATTTTTGAGAAAATGATTATCCTCTAAGGTTAGAGTGCTAGTTGATTGCAATCTTTAGCATGCATTGGTTTCATGTAGAACTGCTATAAAATGACTAAGTGCAGGAGACTAGTTTGCAGAAATACCTGCATTGATAATCCCATTAAAGATACTGTAACATATTCATGGGAATTGGAAGTGAGCTATTTAATTGCTGACATTTATGCTGGTTTAGATGACTAACGAACTTGTTCTTTTAAGTCTTTTCTATTTTTTCTCATATTGTTTACACTATTTTAATGGATGTATCTTTGCTTCTGAGGAAAAAATATACTATATTCTCTGTAATCTGATGAACAGATACTTAGTGAGAAATTTTGTAATGAAGACAACAAAAACATAATTTCTGTATCATTTTGTGTTGCATAAGAAATATTGTTGACAGTCTTCTGTTTTGAAAATTTTTCCATACATGTCATCTAGGTCGATGCTAATTCATATGTGGCAAATTTATGATAAACATTTTGTTTATATAATAACTGTAAGTATCTTTTTATCGAAATACAGATTGGTGGTACATGGCAAATAGGAATGTTAGGAAAAAAAATGATTATTCAAAAAAGGTAAACTAACATTTTTTGTCAAATAGATATTTATAAATAGTTTTTAAGATAAAAATAAATACTAAAACCCACTAAAAATTAGAGTAAAAGTGACTTTGGTTCATTTGGGCCCTATCCAAAGGTTTCTGAAGGTGATTGAAAGACCTCCTCACTCCTATGGACAAGATGTTTAGCTACCAGCGGAGTGTAGGGAAGCAGAACGACTTGAACAAGGACCACAGAAGCAGTGTCTGGAAAGCTCACACACTTATGCCACCTGTTTCTGGACGCAGCCTAGCAGAAAACGCTGGCTTGCTTCTCTGTAACGGCCTGTGCTTGTCTGCCAGTTGCCCTTTAGTAAGGAAAATGCATAGCGCTCGCTCTCTCCATTGCGTTACCAGTTCAGTAGATTTTATTCAAATTTGATTTTGAGACATGCTGAAATATCTTTCCCAGGATATTGACTGGTAAATACATGCTCCTTAAACACTAATGAAGGAATTTTAGTTGCTTATTCCTCTCTACCCTAATGCAGGTTGCAGTGGAACTAGTAACCCCAGGAGACCAGTATGCATCATAGGAAGTTGTATGCCTACCTTTTGCTCTCTTTTCAGGAATATGAGAGGGCTCAGTCCCATTCTAACTGCAGCTGAGGGCTAAGAAATTTCAGCTGAAAGAATCATGTCTGTCACTGGTATTTTATCTTAGCTTCAATTTGTTAAGTTATACTATCAGTTATTCAGGTCATGCTTTTAATTTTTAGGACTCCATTTACAGTTATATTTTCTATTCATTTTCGTGCTTTATACAAATTCATTGCTTGCATTCAGTTATTTCCCTGCAATGACTGAAACCTTGAATTGCAAAAATGAGAAGCAGAGAAGAACTGTAAAATAGAATGTACATGAACATATACAGCAAGGCCAAGAAATGTAGCTTTTCTGTTTGTTTTAACTATTGCAGACAGGCCTTGAAAGGACTAAGACTGTTTCTCTGCAGCATTCTTTTGGATGATGTGCAGAGAATGGGTAAAATACAGGGTCTTTCTCTTCTGTAGACAAATGTTTCTCAGATGTGGAAAATGCCTATATTGGTATTTAATATTCTCAGAGTGTTCTCAGAATAATCCTCAGAAAGTCTTGTTGCTAGAAGCTTTTGTTAGCAACTGTGGTCAAAGCTAACGTTGCACATGTGCAGTCAAAAGCTGCTGCAGAGAATTCTGTGGTAATTCTTCTTTATGCCTTTTAATGCTTTTTCCTTTTTTTAGAAAAAAAAGGCAGTCATTAATAAATGGTGAGTATCAGTATAAGTCAAATAATATTCAGGACTCACTGCTAAGTACCTTATGCCATTTAATTCCTGTAATGTTTCTGGGAGCAAAGAAACCAGCAGCTCTGCCAGGAAGGCTCTCTAGTTTAACACATGACTGTTCTCTGCTACCTGCTCTTGCTCTCTGGTGATGACAACCATGCCCAAAGCAAGTCCGCTTGAGTCACCCCTGCTGCAGGTGACTACTGAATCACAGTGCCACTTCCAAGGTATCTATTCAATACACGAACCAGGTAAAGACTGTGTCTTCAGCGGTGACAGTTAAATGTTTACATGGCAGAAATCACAAGAATAAGGATTTTTCAACATAATCCTCAGCACAACAGTTTCCTTTTGGGTGTTACTAGCATCAGGAGAGGAATGTTGGGTGTATCTCCATTGCATTTGGGAATGAAAATTGCATTTAAAAAGTGACACCTGGGAAGTCTGTCTCTGTTTTTAATTTCAGGATAGTAATTGCAGAATTAATGGAAGATGTGTACCTCAGGGGAATGGTAGAAATCAACATTTTTACAGTAAAATTTGGATTAAAATTAAGAACCTGAAGAATGTGTATGAACACGTTTTATTTGCATTTTACTAAGGCAAAAACCTTAGTACCATAAAACTTTCTATGCCACTGTTGAGCCTTTTTATTTTTTTTTTTTTAATAAGCATGAGATGCTGAGATACATAACTTGGTTATTGCTGACAAGAAGACTGAATTGTCAGTTGTGCCAGAGTATATTCTTCCCCTGCCTTCTTACTGTTAGAAAGCTAATGTGCCAAAGAGGGGAGATATAGATGTTCTGTCATTTGGTTTATATTCTCTTTTAATATTTAGATCATTTTACTCTAGAGCCTTACTGAAGGCACAATGTATTGTTTGTCAAAGGGTTCTAAATTACATATTAATTATTTTAGTCCTGTAGTTCTGGTAGAAAACATAGATGTTTCCATGTTCGATGCTCTGCTTTTGACTGGAGGTTTCTCTTAGAGAAATGAAACAGGGTAAAATAGGCTAAAACGTGATGTTGTTAGTAATATTTCTTAAAATTCTTGTAAATTGGATTAAAGTGTAAATATAGAAATGAGATTTTGAAAGTGTATTTGCTGGGATTTTTTAAAAATAAGTTTCTACATATATGGAAAGTATTTTTTTTTTCTTCTCCCATGAAAATGCTAGTATATGCACAATGACATTTTTGTTTCTAAAATGTGTAAGTTGACATAATTAACAAATATTAAAAGTGCCTGAAATGAGATAGGATCACCTTTTTTCACATTTGATTTTGTGCTATTTTGGTGAACTCAGAGCTTACTTTAATGTATTTTCAAATACTTGCTAAGAGACTGGGAAGGTAACAGACTGCAAAGTGCTCATAAGTTGGTGTGATTTTTAATTTGTCTGAAATTTAGTTAAGCTTAGTAAGTTGAGTAAAGCTTGTTTCTTCTATGAGGAACGTGTGTAGTTGGTTGTTCACCATACAGAAGTATGAGGAATAATAAAGAAATATTTGAGTGGATTAATGAAATATCCTAGATCATAATAATGCATAGCTAATTGCACATGAAAAGTCCAAATAAAATTAAACTTTGAAATTCTTTCTTGAAATCTGAGCTCATTTATAATGGAGCTGCTGATGTTTCTAATCTGAGTGGGATATCACCTCCCTGCGTGTAATGGGTACTCATCAGTATCTTTATATATCACCTAAACGGCAGCCTTGAGAAAATACTGCATTGTTATTAGTATTATTTAAAACAAATAAGAAACCATTAGGACACCCTGATTTGTCTGTTCTGCAGGATTTTAATATTGCAAGTACTACTGTAGGATCATGTCTGCCTACAAGTGTTTTAGTGCTAATGTCATTCTGCTTTGTAAAATGCCTTGTTTTATACATGGAATATTTTAAAACATTTTTGATATATTGCTATTCAGTTAAGTGAGAAATAGGTTGTTGTCTGTGAAGAGATTAAAATGCTACTAAATTGCTAATATAGATGAATTACCCTACTGCACATAAAAAAGAGTTATTAGAATTAATTGTGCCACAGTAACCTCTTATGTAAAGAAAACTTGTGCATTTAAACATAGCTGACTATAGGAAGTCCTCTTGCTTTTTCTATGACTGAAGTTAAATCCAAAATTGTTCATTTTGTGAGAGGTTGTTACATGGTATGAGTTTATTAGCCCATTGTCATTTATTCTTTTGTCCGAATACATCTATCTGGCACATTTTTTGAATTACATTATGTTTTTTCTCCTGGGTTCCAGGTTTTTTGTGCAGCATGCTGCAGCCTGAAGTGCAAGTTGCTGTACATGGACCGAAAGGAAGCCAGAGTGTGTGTGATCTGCCATTCCGTGCTAATGAACGGTAAGTGGAAGGATGATCTGAAATGCAGACATTCACTGTCTCTGTGCTGACCTGCAGTGATGTTTTCTTCTTTTTTTGGCCTGCTTAAAATGCTCCATTTTTATGAGCAAGTATTCTAACATGGCAGAGACCCTTGGGAAATCTGCTTGGATTCCCTGTGGATATTTGGTATTCCTAAATGGAACATTACTAACAGAAAGTAAAAACTGGTAAGGTTGTAATGAGTTTGAAAGCTTTCACGTGTGAATGCTATTCTGCAGAACTGCAGAAATTTTGTTGTGGTTGTTTTTTTAAACTCAGCAGGCAACCCAAAACGCTTCCTTCTCTGTCCTGTGATGTCTGTGTGGGTAACTACTGCATTCTTATATTGGATACTCAAAGGAAGATTAATGCAGTTGTGCTTCCTCTAAGCTGTGCACTATAGAGGAACTGGGAAATAGTATTTATCCATAAAATAATCCTTATTTTTTTACCACTAATTGCTGAATTTCATGTGCTAGAGGAGAAAGTCTTACCCAGAAAGCTGTCCACAGGCTTGGTAACTGAGTTCTCATCCTTGCTTTGGCCATTTTACTGGAAAGCCTGTCAAACCCAGTGTGAAGTGAGGGCTAAAACATTAAGGTATAGATGGGACATGGGATGAGAGAAGTAAGAGTTGGAAACAAACTTATCAAATACAATAAACAAGGATTTATATTAGCTATGCTTGCTATTAGGAAAGGCTGTATTTGCTTTAGATCAAAAGGCCACTGGACCTCAATAGTATTTTGTCTTTTATAGTGTTAATAGTTTAGATACGGGGTATTAATCTGGGCCAGCATGGAGTGTTCTTGCTGGTATATCCTCATGCTGCTGAATGTTTTAAGAACTTCCGGAGCTGGCAGTTACACTTGGGTAATTATGGTGTCCAGTTGATATTGAGACAGCTGTTGCTGAAAGACTCAACATTCAGTTTTTATGTCTGCAGTTCACAAGATACAAAAATTGGATTTGGTTGACAGAGGATCCATGTGAGTGCTTAAACCACGAGAAAACCTGTCTCCTCCTGAGAAATTCCAGACACTTTATCTTTGGTTTATTAATGGCAAGATGAATAGGATCTCAGTGTCCAAGTATGCATCTGGATAACTGCAGCTCGATAACAGAAGTTTCTTCAGTGATAGTGGAAGGTCTGACAGGTGCCTTCTGGCATGTTGTGAACAGAATGAGAAGTCAGGCAAATTCCTGTTTGAAATGCAGACTTCCAACATTAGGATAACTCTGCTCGTAACTACTGGAGAGTTACTGTGGACCTTCCATTACTGGAAATGTCTGTCTAAAGTTTGAAGGTTTGATTAGAAAAAAGAAATACTACTCTAGTTTGACAAAGAATTAAACAGGAAGTTTCTGTTGTTTGGTGGTGTTCAGACAAGATAGCTATGGTTGTATCTTTACATCTTATTCTATAATAGATTACTTGGGCTGCTGTTTTCAGAAAAATCGGTTATTTTTTGTGTCTAGCTAGACTTAGAAGTCCACAGGTTTATTTTTCTCCAAAGAGGTTCAGTGAATATTCATTTGAAAGTAATGGTGTGCTTAGTCTTGAGGTGAGTGTTGAAAATTAGCAGACAGTTTCTGTTACTGAACAGAAGTAATTCTTTTCTGTCTCAGAAAAAAATATTAAAGATTAATAAGACGATCTTTGTGCATTGCTTGGAAAAAGAAGTGATTAATTATTAATAGATCTTCACTGTAAGCCAAATATGTAAGGTGACATAAAATTGTAGGTTGTAATATCAAAGAATTAAGACCAAGTCTTGAAGTTGACATTGTTGAAGGGACTTTAAAATGTTACATTTTGAGGTGTAGAAGGTAGCATATTGCAAGGTGTACAAGAACAAGGTAGTACGCATACCTTGCAGGGGCTGCTGCCTCCTTTTCTGGTGAGAGGGATTTGCTTTCAGCTGGGGGAAGGAGGCATCTGAAAATATTTCAGTTGAAACCAAAAGTGTTCTTGTAAAAAGGTATAATAAAATTGATTGTGTTATAATGATTTCCTTTTAAAAGCCTTTCTGTCCCCTTGCCAGCATGGATGCACATTAATGGCAGTAAGCAGTGACACCATGGCTTAGTTTATTATAGGGAGAGTGCTGCTTGCATACTTGGCTATATTTGCCTCTGAGCTACATCAGTTTCAGTGTTTCTGTCCCTGCTGCAGTGCTTTGCAGAGATGCTTTTGCTTGCTAGTTAGCTACTCTGTAGCTAATCCCTCCTGATCCATGCAGTTTCTTTGTAGGTTCAGATTTTTTTTCACTCAGTACAGCAGGATAAGCATTAATCTTTGCACAGGTTTGGAAAAAGGGGTAGGAACGGTATTTTACAAATAATTATTTCATTTGTTTGCTCAGTTTCAAGTTCTCTGTGAGCATTTTTAACTCTTTATCTTTTCAAGACCTGTACTCTTAAGTGGATACAGAATTGCTGTTTAAAACAATTTAATTAGTCTTTGAAATGTAAAGTTCTGGAAAGGGCTCAGCTGGCATGATGCTTGCACCTGAATAGAGCTTTATTTGTAATAAAAAATAAGCTTGAAGGTGTAAACCCCGATTTGAATTTCCTGGTGCCTTTACAGACTTTCTTAAACTGTAACAGAAATGATATCATGGAGGTATACTCTGTTTTACTAGCTAGGAGAGGTTTTCCTGAGATGCATGTTGTTGACAGAAGTTTTAATATGTTCCAGTTTGGGCAGTTGAACTGAGGCTCAAGTCAGGTCTTTGGAAATTAATAGCATAAGCTCTTTTATAGTTAGGGATATAAGTTGTTGTTACTGATCTGCCTTATATATAAACAAATGTAGAGCACTTTTCTCATGTGGAAGAGAGAAATCTGCTCAATTATCCAGTAGATTATAAAGCATTCACAATAGAAACTGAAGCATTTATGGGCAGGTTCACCTTTTGGAATATAGCGGTGGCAAACATTTAAGAATTTAGCACTTTAGTCTTTGAAAAGGAAACAAAATGTGGGATGAGGAACTAAGCATCACTGAGATTTAAGTTCACTGTTACCAATTTCAAAAAATAATTCTGAATACGGTGATAGTTCCCTTGCATAGCATCAGTACTCCATGCAATTTTGCTACGTGTTTTGTTATTTAAAAGTTTCCTGGCCTTTTAAATAAAAGAAGAGAGATGGCCCTTGGCAGGCAGCAGAGCTCGGAGCTGCTGTAGCTGAGGGCTTAACACACTTTTATGGAGTGTTAGATACATTCCTGCGTGCTTATGTTGCTTGTTCTTTGTTTGCTTTAGCTCAAGCCTGGGAGAACATGATGAGTGCCTCAAGCCAGAGCCCTAACCCTAACAATCCTGCTGAATACTGTTCTACTATCCCTCCTTTGCAGCAGGCTCAGGCCTCAGGCGCCCTGAGCTCTCCGCCTCCCACTGTCATGGTACCAGTGGGAGTTTTAAAGCATCCTGGAGCAGAAGGTAAGAGTGATTCTGGTTTTGTGTTTCCTTTCAAATTGGCTGTAGTAAAAAGTTGTTAAGAACAACCTGCACTTCATCCCTTCCAAATACCCTAGTTAGTGCAAGTTGCAATATTCCTGCTCGCAACAGGAGGTCACGTTTTTAAGGAAAAGTAAATTTTTTAAAGGAAATTCTCAGTGGATGTTTGTCTTAGGCTACACATGATGCTGCCGCAGGCAATGGAGCACAGAATGTCTCAAGTTCCTTCCAGTCCACATTTTTCTCTCTTTCTCTCTCCCCCTTTTCCTTTCCTTTTTCTTTACTCCAATTTTCCAGTCAATGTTGCTGTGAGATGTTAAATCCAATATTTTTTCCTGTCAGTGGCTCAGCCTCGAGAACAAAGGCGTGTTTGGTTTGCTGATGGGATCTTACCCAATGGAGAAGTTGCTGATGCAGCAAAACTGACGGTGGCTGGGACAACATCCACGGGAACCTTAGCAGTGTCACACGATCCAGCAAAGCCTGTGGCGAACAACACTTTAGCAGCAGAAGTAAGCAAGCCTTATGCCATTCAGTGCCCAAAATAAAACATTTGCTTTGGTTGTGAATGTTACAACTAGGGTGATTTCAATAAAACTAATCTGGGAAATCTGTTGCGGCCTGTTTTGGTGAATTGTATTGCAAGTGCCCTCACTTTAGCGTTTGCAGAGTGTGGAAATAAGTATGTTTTGGACTGAAATGAGCTATTGTATGGCAGGACATTAAGCAATGTTTGAGGTCTATGTGCTAGGTGGCTTCAAAGTTTTAGGCTGTACAGCTTGTGTATGAAGGGTGCTTGCATAACGTTTATTTCAAAAAAGCTGAGCCAAGGTCAGTATTGTGTTTGAAACAATGGGATTGTCAGAGTATTAAGCAGAATATTTTGTCTGACACATTTTCTCCTAAAAAGATTTACACATGAAAATGCAGCTATAATCTAACAGTTTTAAAAGCGCTATACTATTCTGTATGAGAACTGAGACTTTGCAAAGGGTCACAGAGTGTGGATACTCTTTTCTTTTTGAAAGGCGAGTGGGTGTATGTGGTTGTAGAGAAAGGTGATGCAGTGTCTGACTAAGTGGAGGTTCACACATCATTATTACCATCTTTTTAAAGAACCAGGTTACTTGGTACTTCTGATTCCCTGGCAGAGCCAAAACTCCTTCACTTGCCTCTAGCAATCTAGTCAACCCTGTCTTATACTTTGTAATGTTGTCCTTTCTTGTTGTTTCTTGTAGACTGATAACACTTCAGTATTCTCGGGAAGTATAACTCAGGTTGGCAGTCCTGTTGGCAGTGCAATGAATCTAATTCCTGAAGATGGTCTTCCTCCAATTCTCATCTCCACTGGAGTAAAAGGAGGTGAGAGGAAAATTTGGCAACTCGCTTTAATGCTTACCAGTTGCAGTTAACCCATTAAGTACTACATTTATTAAAAAAAATAAAGTGGTGGCAATGTGCTGAAGATATGAAGAACTTAGCCACATGAGTACTTATATTGCAGAATGTCATGACACACATTTACATCATCCATCCTTACTAATGTCCAGGAAGAGCCCCATTCTAGTAATGAAATTACAGTAAGTGGTAAAACAAAAAGCAAAAAGAAAATTAACCTCAGTCCAGAAATAGGTGCTATTTTTCTTCACTAATCGGACTGTGGGGAATGTTCTACGCAGAGATACATTTTAATTAGCCATATGAATATTCATGTTTCCCTTTGAGGAAACTCTTGGAACATTCACTGTCTGAGGCATCCCAGAGTACTGAATTTGATGGCACCATTTCATAGCTTGGCCTGCAGTGAAGTTTTTAGTAATTGTGATGCCCACTCCCAGAGTATCCAAATGGATAAAGATCAGAAAAAGGGACTAATTTTTAAAAGACGAAAATATGTTCCTTTTTTGTTTCTCTGATAATTGCTTTCTGCAATCTGATTCGTGACATCCTTTAACGCATTCCTGAGATTAGCTTATATTTTTTCTTTGATTTTCATGTTTCTATTTTTTGCTAGCAGAATGTATTTCTGATATTAAGCAGGAAGTAACCTTTTATTGCATGCTACTGTCAAAAAACAAATATGCAAACAGCATATCATTTCAAAACAAATCTGTTCTGTTCTGTGTTAGCTGTTCATGTGGGTGCCTAATTATTCAGTCTCTTTCACAAAAAAGAAACAAGAAGTGAACTACTTAAAACTCCAGTACTTTTCTGCACATAAGCTACATCTTACAAGCACAGCAATTTTATATAGATAACTTCATGTAAATCTTATTTTGTAAGGTAAGTTGAGTTTTGTTTCATGTGCTGTGACATACTGGATTCTCCTTGCAACATTTTACTTTCAGTATTGCAATTCTATTCAAAAACATGCCAAAAATATTTTTAACATTAGAAAGGAAAATTGTCTGTCTAGGTAAGTATAGCAGGAAAGATAATACTTTTCTTTCAAAATGTGTTTTCATCAGCATAGCTGCTTTTTTGTTAAAGTTTAAATGAAGAATTATAATCACTCAAATAGATGAAAAAAAATATTTGCTAGTCATAGGGAGCTAATCATAGAGGGAAACTACAGGCATTTCCTGAGTTTTCTGTTGGGATCCATTTTATGAAGGATTTAGACCCTTTGTCTTTTTTAAATACTGGTTTATGTAGTGTTACTCCTTTTGCTACATGCCTATTATTTAATATACTGAAAGGTTAAGTTCTGTGTTGTAGCTATGGACTACGTGCTGTATTTTTAGTCCAAGATTGATGCTACTGTGCTTTCCTGTGATATAAATAACTTCATTATCATTTGAGATTTCATGTGAAACTGCCGCATTTGGATTTCTGTTTTTTTTTTTCCTGCAGTAGATTAAAAAGAAAATTAAAAACACTTGATTTATGAAACAAGCTATACACTTTCCTAAAGGAAGGACTGTACAGGGATTATCCATGTAAATACTCTTTATGTTTGAATATACCTAAGAAACAAACAGTTGAACTAAAACACTTTGAATAAAGTTTTTAAAACGTCAGGCAAAATGCAGCAGAGCCTGGCTTACCTGATTCTAACAAACAGTTACCAGTAAGTTAATGACTTCCCTTGTTTCTTTTATAGACTATGCAGTAGAAGAAAGACCTTCCCAGATCTCTGTTATGCAGCAGCTAGAGGATGGTGGCCCTGACCCTCTTGTATTTGTTCTAAATGCTAATTTGCTGTCTATGGTAAAAATCGTAAATTGTAAGTTCTTTTATTAAATAAGGCTTGGGCTGTGTGTGTATGGTGGGGGGATATATATATTATCCCTAGGAATGACAGCATTTTTATTTAATAGGATAGTCTCTGAAGATGTACATGGACTTAAAACTTTGTACTTAGCTATATTAACTTATATTATAAAAGACTCTTTTTGCAGTGCTGTAGGCATGGATGCAGATAATTTTGTTTATGAAATATAAGCTAGAGTGATCCTGTCCTCAAAAACTGAGGCTCGAACTCCTGTCCGACTAAGTAAGGCAAGCTGTTTTATCACTGATTCTTCCTCTGATTGCTTACCTCATTTCCCTCTCTCTTTAGTCTAGGGAAATAAGACAGGATCCCGTAGTAATAGGCTAGTGCTGTGGTTCTGTTCCACCAGATATGTCTCATACACTTTTCTATATGGTGCATGTGTTCATGTGCACTGTGGGAGAGAGGAAAATGGGGAAGCATATAGGTTGCCTCTTATTTTAATAATTCAGTTGGTCTCTGGTGGGTAAGAAAACCTTATTTGAAAAATTTAAAAAGACAGTTTTATAGCGAAGTGTTTTGATTCTGTGAAATAGTCATATAATAAATTAAAATGTTGCTTATAAATCTCAGCATCTGTCTGGGTTTAGCAGTTGAGATGTGTGTGTGTGTGTGTGTGTATGTATGTATAAAAAATATTCTAATAACTATATTCTCTGTTAGTGAATTGTTAAGAGCACATGTTATTATTACTTTTGTATGAAGGAAAACACATCTTATGATAACACCTGGCATTCAGTTATGCAGAGGGAGAGAGAGATCTCCATCTCAAACTGGTTTCACTGTCAGAGTTGTGAAATGCATGGCCAACAGTCTTGTTTTGTTCCCTCTCATTCCCCTTCTCATTTAATCTTGTGCTACAGTCTGGGCACAGAAGCTGCTGCAGGTCTGTTCTGTGGTGTTAATGCAAGATTTGAGTGGGAGCTGCAATGCTGTGGCTCTTTCGTAGCTGCAAACCCTGAACTGTTGAGCTGCTTGGGTTGTGCTTGCTTGTAAGGTAGCAGATTTAGAGTGTAATTTGTCTGTGTGACAGATTACAGAACTATGCATGATGTAAATTTGAACTCTTACAACAGCTGTCTTTCTGTAGTGAAATTTAGGCATGTGTTGTGAGATTCTGATTTTGTGTTTTGATGTATATTTTCCTCTCTGCAGATGTGAACAGGAAGTGCTGGTGTTTCACTACAAAAGGGATGCACGCAGTGGGGCAGTCGGAGATAGTCATTCTCTTGCAGTGTTTGCCCGATGAAAAATGTTTGCCCAAGGATATCTTTAACCATTTTGTGCAGCTTTATCGGGATGCCCTAGCAGGTAGGAATGCCTACTGTTAAAAGACTGAGTTCGTTAGATGATTGTACTGGGCCAGACGCTCACATTTCTATAATTTAAAAAGAATGACTACTTTTGTTTGAAAGAATATAAAAAGAGAGTAAAGATCTAAGCTGACAGGTCTGAGGTTTTTTTGATGGCTGCTATCTACACTATCTGCTATTACTACTACAACTACAAATAGAAGTACTAGCGAGGTGTTGGTAGCATGGGGAACTGTTCTAAGGGCATTCCAGCCTTCCTCTGGGTGCCAGCACATGGTTAACTTTGACATGTAAAGGTCTGCATAGATTATTAGAGTAATTGGTTAGTGGCAAGTGTAATAGGATGTTGAGCAAGGTTTATATGTATTCCACTGGCATTCTTCTGTTTTCTTCTATTTCTTCAGTAAAGGTAGTTTTTCAGAAAGTAAATTTAGAGGATCACTGTGGATCCAGTGTTTTCAGTATCCTGAAACCAGGTTGTTCTGAAGTCTGACTCCTATAGCATGTCTGTTGCCACATGATGGAGATAATGTTTACGCTGTAAAGTAATATGTATAAATACCTTTTAGGTATATACACATATATGTGTATAAGGTCTGGAATTGCATTGTGGGTGTTGTAGCAATTATCCCCAGAATACTGAATTTTAGAATCTCGCTCACAAGATTGCACTGTGTAAACCTTTATACATTTTACATTTGTTGGGTAATTTGACTTTCATTTTTAGCCATTGTTGGACCTTAGAATTCAAAACACATTTCATAATCAGGAGAAAATAAAAGCTAATTTTCTGAAGGTGAAGCAACATCACATGCAGTGCAGCATTATACACTGAAAATAATTAAAATAATTACCAAGATTTTTGTCTCATAAAATGTCTTGATACAACAAAGGTCAGCTTGTCCCTCTGATGGTATTCATAGGGAGACAAAAAATATATATGTATATATGTAGGTATGCACAAATATAATTCTAGTTTGTGTATGTTACAATGAGATTCTATATAATTACACTTCAGAAATACATAATTTATATGTCTTACATAATGTATTTGGAATTCTTTTAGTGCTCTAGAGGTAGTAATTTGATATCCTACAACTGCAATGGTGCAGAGAGCTGCTTGCTATTGTACAGTTTTTAATCAGAAACCAAATAATTCTGTGTTTAAGAATTCTACTCTTTAATGCCCTTTGATAGTATTTGCTCTGTGTCATATTTCAGACTCTAGGCAGAAACAATTCATGCCCTGAGTTGCTATATGGTGTAATATGAAACAGCACTGAAGCTACCCTAGAACATAGCACCTGGAGAAATTCCCATAACATTCTGTAAAGCTGCCTGGCAAGATCTATCCTTCTTTACTTTCCAAGTCATGTGTGTATGAGGGAGAGAAATATCTCTTAGCGTATTTGCAGCTCTGGCTGTTTTCAACATTATCCAGACAGAGAGGCAGGACTGTGGTGCTGTAGGGGCTTCACTTTGGAGGCTCTAATACCTCAGAAATGGTTAGTGGTTCGTATGCTGTTACAGATGCGTCCTCACTTCCAAATTTGTTCACTTTGGAGGTTCTGGACTTCTTCTGGAGATTACATGGTAGAGATTTAGAGAAAATGAGAAGTCCCTGTAGAAATTGGGGCTGTTTGAAGCTCTGCCTCATGGTGACATTTTTCATTATATAATATATTGATATGAATTTATTTTGCAATGAGGAAACTGAAATAAATTTTGTGGCTGTTTTTTATTTATCTCCTAAAATAAATGTTTTTTAAAAACAGTCATAAAAAGACACATATTTTTATTGGTCTAGAAACAAGAATTACATACAGTAATGTTGATCTTGTTTTGGAAAGAGTTTGGTTTTGTTGTTGTGTTTGTTTTTAACTGAAAAATACAGCTCCTGCTTTAATTAAAGACTAAATCTGTAGCTATTTTTTATTATTTTTCCCATAAGCCATTTGTTTACTGGTTCTTCCTGCTCAACTCTGAATTCTTTATTTGAGCCTAGAAGCAAAAACCTGTATGTGCTTGTGCCTCTGCCCAGATGTTTCTCACTGCTCAGAGGTTAGGTGTTGCTCAAGGGCTGTCCCATCCCCTGCGCTGCTCTCAGCCTTTGGCAGAAGGCGCTTCTGGTGTAGGCGAGCAGAGGCCGGGTTGTCCTTCGAATCCGTCTCCTGTTTCAGCACGGATGAGGTTTCAGTCTTTTGTAGTGCTGCTCCAGACCTTCATTACTTTTCTTTTTATGGGAAGTCTTCAAGCTGTAGTCTCATGTTAGGGTTTTATAATTGTAAAACGGTGAAGAGATTTTTTAAGGAAAAAAAATTTCACTCTAGCTTGTATACATTTGAGGTATCCTAAGTTGCAAAGTTGTTAATTAAAGCAGGTATTAATTGTTTCTTTTACTTTATTTTTTCCTCTGGCCCCTTTGTCATCAAGATCCCTGCCGTGTTGCTTAGCTTGTTTGGAAATTGAAAGCTAGTGGTTTCTGTTATAGTAGTAATCCCCTGCTGGTCTGTGTTTGTTGGCTGTAAGCCTGGCCAGAGGTCCTCTGAATGGAAATGGAGAACTTCTGTCCACCTGAATGGGTTCTTTGAAGCAGTTGCAGTGTTAATGTAGAGCTGCTAACTAGGCCTTAGTGCATCAATTTTTCTCTGCTGGACTACAATAAAGGCTATTGTTACTCTTGTAATAAAAATGCAAATCTGGCAGCTGGATTTATTTCTGTATTTTGAGGGTGGTTCTAGATGAGGATGGAGTGATCTCAATTGGACTTTCCGTATATATTTTTACGCAGCCTGTTTTTAATTAATAAGCTTGTGGCTAATATAGAGTGGATCTATAGAGAAGATGTTCTGAATGAGGGCAGACTGAGTAGGTAAGGCACCCATGCAAGAGTCTTTTACCTTAGCTTTCCTGATATGAACTGTTTTAGGCAAGTCCAGAAAGAATTGCCAAACCAAAAGGCAAAGTGTAGTGTTCAAGGGAGGAAGATGTTGAAGAATCCAAAATAGTACGGACCATGACTCAAGAAAAAGTCACATCAGTGGATACAAGCATGATTCTTCTAAAAGACTTTATAGAGCTGTCTTGGATTTAAGGTCAAGGGTTATCCAGTATAATTGAGAACAGAGTAGATCCTGATTTCCTGCAAAGCTACTTTAGATGCATCTTATACCCTTACAGCACTCTTAAAATAATATTACTTGTCCAATGATAGGTGCTAGAATTTAATATTGGGAAAGGCACCTTTCTGTTCACTCCAACATTACTACAAATTTATCTCCTTTAGCAAGAATGTTGTGTTATTTTGTAAACTAAATTCCAGGCATTTGAGAAGGACGGTGTTTTTGAGAGTTCTTCTCACAGCTGCACTTTCTCTATGGAAAAATTGTGCTTAAAATGCGCAACCTTGCAGCAGCTTTTGGCTTTCACCTTGGTGAGCTGGCAATATTTATTTAAAGTAGCTATATGGCAGATTTAAGTACTTGTGTCAACACAAATAGAAAGTGTATGGAAGCTTGCTCAAAAATATGAATGTTCAATAACTTGTTAGTGGGATCTTGACTTGGAATATGGTAGATAGTAAAGGTTGACAATCCTAGTCAGATATTTTTGGGAGAAAGCCCAAGAAGGCTTTTTGACTTGGGCATTCAGGTTGCAAAGGGTACTGGAGAGTCGGGTAGGAAAATGCCTGTTGTTTGATTCTTCCCATGCTCTCCACGAAGCAGGAGGTGTCATGTCCTTATGGTGGGAGTTGCAGCGCAATTATTTAATCCCAAGAGTTTGTCCTCTCAGGAGTGGGAAGCTCTTGGAGCATGTACTGCTGCAGCTGCCCTTGTTCGTGGCTTGTGGTGGCAAACTGCTGAATAGCTGAGTGGCATATTCCTGTCTGGAGGGTTTCTGTTGGCCCAAAATTTTCTTGTTAAGGCAACCCAAGTGCATGAGCCTTGAACTCCGTCTCCTCAAACAGGAAAAATCAGTAGTCATCCCCTTCTGCTGCAGCACTTGGCATCTGTCGCAAGGGGAAACGTTTGACTGCTTTGTCACGGCACCGGGCAGAGCTTCACGGCACCGGCCATGCAGTTGTGTGCAGCTTGGCTTTGCCTAGCCACTTTCACCCAGAAAGTGCTTCAGGGTACAGAGTTCACGAGGGGCTTGGCCACTGGACTCTCTTGTCTTCTCTGAGACCTAGAGAGCTTGGCTTGTGCAGCACATGGCAAAAAGAATCCAATGAAGGTGCCCACAGACTTGAGTAGTTTGGAAAATCTTGCTGTTAACTTGGTTTTGGGGATAGAAGAGCAGCCTTTTCTCTACAGACCCAACAGGAGTGGTGGTTTCCTTATGCCAGCCCAGGCTTCAGGGGAGATTGCTCTGACTTCAGACTTTCATAATGGGGCATCAGTTTAAGGGACAGATTTAACACCCTGCCCCTCAAACCTTACCAGCCTCTTTGCTTGGTTAACCTACCTTTACCAGCCAGCATTGTATCTGTATAAATTTTCTGGTGCCTGCAAATGTTTAGTTTTAATTTTTAGGCTCTTTTGCAGCATAAAATGGAAAAGGTTTAATTGGAAAATCATATTTGGATTACTGAGGATGTTGGTATAACTGCATTTCATATTCATATTGCATGAAAATGTGATTTTCACTTACTTAAGACCTAATGCTCTCGTGTGTGTGTGTGTGTGTGTCTGTAAAGAGAAACCAGCAGTCACTGAGCACAGTTAATGTGTATGGTGAGGAAGAAGGAGCCCAGCATTTCTCTGCCTTGAGTTAGTTTTTTTTTATACACATTGCAGTATGAGTTGGTGGAGGAAGAGCAGAAACTCCTACTCAGCAGTCTCTGGGTAATGGTGGATGACTCTGAGAGGCAGCTACAGCTAGTGAGGAGTGTTGGTTTCTCTGTTGTCCTCTATGCTCTACAGAGAGAGAAGGGAACATTTAAGCAGAGGAGAAGGGCAGCAGCAGGACCGCGAGGTCAGTCCTGTGTCTGCAGGAGGGGAGTCCTGGCACTGCGGCAGATGCCTCTAACAAGAGCAGTTGCTCAGCAGTGATGTGACTGACCACACTTTTCTTTCTGAAATTACTTGTTTCTCTTTGTGAGCAAATCAGTACTATAAATAGTCGTATCTTCCTATGGAGACCAGTGATGAGCTGTTTTGTACGTTTGTGTGCTGCTGGTAATGTTTGATAAAAGGAATCACACCATGGTTCTTTGCTCCAGTGGTAAATGCTTTGCTGGATGCTCTAAGGATCTAATCAACATTCAGATTCATTCAGTCATTCCAGCGTAAATATTTTTGGAAATTAAGATCATCAAAGAATAAAAATTTGAGTAAGAATTAGTGGTATTTCTCCCCCGTGTCTTTCCTAGTTGAGTTTTCCATAAAGGATACTAATTAAATAAACACTCTTTTGTGTAATTTTTCAAATGACCCAGGTCTTTAAAACGTCTGGGCAGGCACTCCAGTGCTTTGCATAAAAGGAAGAACCACCAGTGGGTGGATCATTTGACCAGGTTTCTAATTCTTGATATAACTCTTAATCTTGTGAAGTAAAAAGCATTTTTTTCTCCATAGGTAACGTCGTGGGCAACCTGGGACACTCCTTCTTCAGCCAGAGCTTCCTCGGCAGCAAAGAGCACGGAGGCTTCTTGTACGTTGGGGCTACATATCAGTCCCTGCAAGACCTGGTGCTCCCCACCCCGCCCTACTTGTTTGGCATCCTCATCCAGAAATGGGAGACACCCTGGGCCAAAGTGTTCCCCATCCGCTTGATGCTGAGACTTGGAGCCGAGTACAGGCGTAAGTGTCGTAGTGCTGGTAGCTGCAATAGTTTCTGCAGGAGACCAAGCTTCTGATTAGAGAACACCAACCCTAAATTGCTGCCTTTCAAAGCCATACGAGCTTAAACAGGCAAGTAAAAACTGTTATTGCTGGTGCTTCCAGTCCACGTGGCATCCAAGTGACAACACAGCAGTCCTGAGGTTGTGACATGACCTGCCGCCTTTCTGCAACATCCATGCTAGCTGCTCAGGGAGGTTTTCATGGGGGCAAATCTAGTGCTGAGCAACTGCTCATTGCTCCCTTAGCGATCCGAAATAGAGCAATGTGCAGAACCAGGCTACCTTTGCTGTATTTAGGACAAATTATGGCCTTTGAAATGCTAAGCTCTTTCCATGGTGACATGCAAGAATGTTGGCTTTTAAATCTTTAAAAAGCCATGTTCATTATACAGAGAAAAGTATGTCATGGGGCAACTAACTTTGCACTTTTTAAATGAAAATTCTGTTGCAATTAGTAGCAAGTTGAAACTGAAGTAAATCTTAGCCATTATTGTAAATTTGGGATAAAATTTTTTTCAAAAGACACTGGCCATAACTGGCTCAAAGATAAATTATTGGAAGTTTGTCCATCATGGCAGGACAAAAGATTGCTGGATTGCTTGTTTGCTGCCTTATTTGACTGGTGTGGTTAAAGCCATGTTATTGTGAAAATGGTCCATTGTTGAATTTTTCACATGCACTTACCAGACTTTCTGTAGATTTAACAAAATAAGTTTTAAGATGCGCCTTACAGTGATCTGTGAATTTAACTTGTAATATTTAGGGGACATTTGGTGAATTTTCATAAAACATATGTCTTACTAGAGAGGAGAAAAATCTTCAAAACTTGCTTTCTGAGCAAGAGAACTGTGGACTAAACTTGACTAATGTTAAAGGTGTTGATGTTTTTGCATGCATCTGTGAGGTTTTTAAGTAGTGTATTTATTCCTGTCAGTGTTTAAAAAAAACAAAGATGTTCATATTTAGGATGACATCTGTTTTTAGCACATAAGCAAATGTTTTGGTATTCGTAGCTGGACGTATCTACTCTGGGTTTGGTAGGAAGCTGAGGCTCAAGTCCTTTCTGTGGCTGTGGGCTGGATTTGGGCATATTCCCTGGTCCTGTGACAGCTGGGATTGCAGATTTGGTTCCTCCATCCCCTCCAGGAAGAGACTGCCTCTGTTGACCAGCTTCCCCAGGCACATCCTCTTTTCTGGGTGGATTTGGCAGATTTGGACTGTTTGGCCAGTACTGCTAGATGTGCAGCAGATCAGTTGCAGGAGGCGCTCTGGGCTGCTGGATGTCCAGAAAATGGCTCCTGAGCATCTGGACTGGAGCCGAGCGCCTCTGGGCACAGCTGAGCCGCTGTGTGCCGCAAAACGCGGCTCGGCCGGCCGCACAGAGTGTGCCTGGGAGCCGGGGTGCTTTCCATGCCCAGCAGTGCCTTTCCATCAGAAGATGCTCATGACAGTCCCCTCTTCTGCTGAGCATTCTGCAGCTCCTTCTGACTGTGCTGGGAGTTGTGAAGATGTGCTGCCTTCTGGAAACCAGGCAGGGTCGGGGCTTGAGGAGAGCTCAGGAACCTTCCTTCTGACTCCTGTTTAGAAATCCTTGGCATTATACATTACTGCATGAGTCACGTCTCAGGCTTAGTTAGGGCTTGCGCGTCATGTAGCCAGATCCGTACGGTGTGCACTGCATGGCTATATACATGTTTTATAAGTCTGGCCAAGTCAGATAAGGAACGCGGAAATTTTGCACTGTTGACATAGCGTAAATGTGGCCTTGATTCTTTCTGATGTCCTCTGTAGAGATCTTGCTGCATTTTAAAGAACTGTGGAAACAGAAAATGAAATAATTTTTTTAATTATCACCTGCATATGTTACACATGTCAACTATAGAACCAAAGGCTTTTGATGCTATAGTGGGGGACTGGAGGATGGTCATAAAAATGAGATGTGATTTCCATGAAGTATCTTGAGAAAGGCAACTGGGCAAGTCATCTTTGCAATCCTTGTCCAAATCGCTGTGTTCAGATTTAACAGTTTGGTACTTGCAAGTGTTTCACATAATTTTTACTGCTGCCAACTTGATGGGCATGGAGGCAGAGCACACATGGAAGATATGTCATGATAATGCCACACTCTTCTTCCCTTCTGTGTTTAAATCTCTGGTCTTCTGCACAATTATCTTCTTTTGCTTTGACCATAGTCACCTAAGAAGATTGTCTTTGCTTTTGAAGCACCTCTCAGCAGGCAGATTGGAATCTCACCTTTTTTTGTGTTTTCCCTAGTTTATCCATGCCCACTGTTCAGCGTCAGATTTCGTAAACCGTTGTTTGGAGAGACGGGACACACAATTATGAACCTGCTTGCAGTAAGTGCCAAGTTTGCCTGTTCCGTTGGTGTGCATGGATCAGCAGGGGAAGGACTATGCTCTTGCATATAGTAGCTAGGAAATAGTGGGCATTTGGGTGGATGATCGGCTGTTACTGATGCTGGATGTCAACTTTTGACAGTGTGGTAAGTTGTAAAAATGAGCCCATATCAACATGCAAACCCTGGGCACCTGAGAACACTTTAGATCTGGAAATAAATGCAGTAACTGCTCAGGTTCCTTCTCGGAAGTGCTGGGTCATTGCCGTGTTCAGCTGCAGCTCACTGGTTGTACAGCTTCAACCGAAACCAACTTACAGCTCTTCCTGCTTTGCTGATATTTTCAATATAGAAAATTCTCTTTGATACATGATCTAATCTTAGAGCTAGAGAAACTAATGCCTGTGCAGTGATGCACAGAGAACAGACTTTCTATATACAGAAATGACATCCAAGGCTGGAGTCTACAGATCTTTTCGTGTAAGAAAATCAGTGAAATGACTAAGAGACATCCTAATTTGTGTATGTGTGTGTGTTTCAGTTACGTGGGCTGCAAGCTGCGGTTCCCTCCCTCCCTCCCTGCCTCCCTCCCTCCCTCCCTGCCTTTCAGTCGCTGATTGCAGTTATTTTAGTGGGCTCACTAGTGGTCACTGGGTTGGTTATGAAACCTCCTATATTAATAGTTATTATTGTACATAACTTTCTAAAAGAAATACCTGTTTTAATTACTAGGACTTCAGAAATTACCAGTACACGCTGCCTGTGGTCCAAGGTTTAGTGGTTGATATGGAAGTCAGAAAAACCAGCATCAAAATTCCCAGCAACAGATACAATGAGGTAAATGTTTAAACAAAATGTATATTTAATGTTCTTTTGTGGTTGGAGGACCTGGGATCTAAATAAATTTTATTTTATATGCTACTGCTAATGAAAGCTGTCTCAAAACCAAACTATAAATGCATGATGCACATATTCTGAGAGGGAATGGGGATGTGTCCACAGGAAAAAGACATGAGTCAATATTCTGTTAGATAAAAAGGAAGGATAATTTCACCTTTTCTTCAGAACTTTTAATTACTTTCATATAAAGCATAAGTGTGAATAATTGAAATTATTGAGTATTGAAAATACGAAGATAGAAAATACTGTTCTGACTTGAACAATTCAACTGATAAGCTTCACACTTGATGTAAACTAGGAGAAAAAGTACATGTACTTTCCTCATTTTGTTGTATGTGTGCACACTCCAGCATTTAATTTTTGGATTGCTTCATATTTTATATGAAATATGTCTGTGTATTTGTATTTTATTAATTTATATTTGATTTCTGGTATGAGAAAGCATTTTTTTCCTACTAGTTAGGATTCAGTGCGGTTGCTAAAGCTGAGTGACAGAGATTTGAACCATAATGAAAGAAAACAAGGGAGAAGGTGGTAATTTTGTGGGCTGTCTGCCTGCAGAGCAGGGAGCAAATGGTCAACTGGTATTTGGAAGCAAACCAGCTGTTAGTGACCAAAGGAAACCTCCTGGGCAAAATGGTGTTTTTAAACGTGCTTCTAGCATCAAATGAGAATACAGCTGTATCTCATGGGAGAATTACCCTGCAGGAGGCATTTGAGTAAAATGAGAGTGAGAGTGAAGAAAAAAGAAAGAGGTGTTTTTACGTGAAGCTTGAAAACATGAAGCTGGTGAAGTAAGAAGGTCTGTTGTGAGATGTATCAGTTCTCGATGATGATGTGGGAGCACAGAAAAGGTCACTGACGCTCACACGCGATCTGAAATGACTGTGTTGGGAAAGCGCGTGAATTAAATAGCTGTTGGCATGCAAGCTGCAGGTTAATAAGCATTAGCTGTGCCTGGCATTTGCAGATGTGCTACCTCGCTTCCTTACTAGACACTGCGCAGTGCTCAACTTTGGGGAAATTCCTACATTGTGTAGCACAGCAAAATCTCTGTGCTTGTATTCTCTTTCCAGGTTGATGTTTAAATGGATTTTAAATGTTATTTATTTAAGTTTACTGTATGCAATCCACTTGGAAAGGTTGAATTTTAGAGTTTTTTTTTTTCATCGGAGATTTTTTAAAATGGATTTAATATGAATTAAACTACACGACCTTTGCTTTTTTTTTTTCCCCCTTTTAAAGCACTATTTAATTAGCAGGGAGTGTCATTTGAGCTATCAGAAAGTTAAAGACTCATTTGAAATCTTATGCAGGGGTTATATGTGGTGATTCAGATTGTAATTGAGAAATTAAATATTTAGTATATAGTTTTTCTTATTAAATGCATAGCTTTCCTTTCAAAATGATCTTCATTTCCTACCGCTTCCAGTGGAAGCTACCTCTCTGGCACCGTTTGGTCCCTCAGCAAAGTGACTGTTTTTTGGTGGGTTGTCGGGGCACAAAGCTCAGGGGCCATGTCCCATGTGCCTAAGCAAAACGGTGGCTGCTGCTGAAGCCACAATCCTGGCTTCGGAGCTAAAGCTAAAGGTTTGGAGTGTGACGTGGTAAGCTGGATAAATGGAATACACTGCTGCCTGCTGCAAAAAAACTTCATTAGGTTTCCTCCCCATTGGTTACACTGTACCGGTTTGTCAATGGTGGGGATCGGCTCCTGTTCCTGGCGCTGCAGTTAGGGCTTCGTGCGAGGCGGACGGGTCCGTGCTGCGCGCGGCCTGCAGGTTGCTCAGCACAGGAGGCTGCGCAGGCAGGGCGAGGGCTCTGCAGGGATGTCTCATAATGCAGCACGTCCCTCTGGAGGGTTTTCACTAGGGGGAGGGAGAGGTGTAATTCAATTGGCTTTTTTGTAACAGAAAATAATAATTATTTTAATAACTAATAGCTACTTGATAATTATAAGTAATAATAATCCAACATTTTCCTTCACTGTTTTGACAGTCGTGTACATATGTAATTTAATTGGCTTTTTGCTATTTAAAAGAAAAAAATGATTTATAGTCTTCAAATAAAGATAAGTGACTGGCTCAGTTTTCTTTGGGGAGCAAAATGGAAAATTCTTTTATCCATAAAATGGAAGTGAGGATAAAAGGAAGGAATCAGCCTGATTTACAAGGATATTTTGGCAAAGCATTTAAGTAGATGTTAATTAGCAAAGCTGAAATGAAGGTGTAATCACAAAAGTTGATGGGAGCTCTTTGGAGGTTTCCTTTCCAGAGAACTAAAGTGATATCTGGATGTTGGTGATTCAGGTTTCTTTAAAAAGCCTTTGAAATAGGGAGCGTTGATCCCAATTTCAGAAATTCATGAGGATGAGACATGGAGAGACCAAAGCTTTGATGTTTGTTGAAGTGGAGACTCATGAGGGAGCTGGGGTTAGTGCCATGAGACCTAGTCCTGGCCTTTCCGTGGAGGCAGAATTTTTACTTTGACTGTATCATCCATATTATAAACAACTTCAGTAGTGTAAACAAGCCAGACATTACATTCAAGTTCTTTTTTAATATATTTTTTAACATGACTGGAGAATAAAGGTAGCCCTTTAAAACATCTAAACTGTGCAAGACCTAAACCTCCTTTTCAAGGTAAAGGTATGGCCTGAGCGCTGAAACCTCTCTTAATGGCCTGAGCCTGTCCGAGAGCTGCCTGCCAAGAGCTGGTGCCGACTGAGTGGGGTGAATGCTGAAAGCCTTTTTGTCTGCAGATGATGAAAGCCATGAACAAATCCAATGAGCACGTGCTGGCGGGGGGTGCCTGCTTCAACGAGAAGGCAGACTCGCACCTCGTGTGCGTCCAGAACGACGACGGCAACTACCAGACGCAGGCCATCAGCATCCACAACCAGCCGCGCAAGGGTGAGTGCGGCGCGGGGCTGGGCTGCTGGGAGGGCGCGGGGCTTCGGGAGTCTGCTGCATGGGGCTCTCTGTATTTCACAGGTTCTGGTAGCTGGGAGGAAGTTTAGAGTGTTCACAGCACTGCATTGAAGCTTTGCGAGCCAGGTGCGCAGCACAAAGACTAGCAGCGCCCAGTGCCACCTTGCTCTGCCTGCCCTTTGCCCCAGGCAGGGCTGTGCTTGCAGTGGCGGGGGCGCAGTATGTGGCCCGCATCCTGCGCGCAGCCACGGGATGCTGCTCCGGGTCAGCACCGCTGCTCCAGTTGCAGGGCTCCGGCAGCCTCCCAGGAGATGGGGCAGGCAGCAAACAGGGTGTGTTGCCGCTTGCTGCTGCACAGCCAGGCCCTGAGCTGCCCCGGCTCCATGGGGGAGGAATAACAGGGCTGGCTTTAATGGGGAGACAAAGGTAAATGAGAGCAGCCACTGACAGCTGCGTGTTACTAACCCACCCTCAAGAAGCGCAGGAACTCCTTTGTAGTCACCTCAGTTAGACTGTCTAATTTCCTGTGTTTTCTGTTTGTTTTCTTGTTGCATTAAGCTGGAAAGCAGCAGCAGGAGTGCTCTGAGAATTTAAATGTTAGGGGCTTGGGGAAAAACTTACGGCAAAGGTGGTGGCACTGTCTGCAAATGAGAACAAGCACGACAGAGGTCAGCTCTTGAGCTGGCAATAGCCTCGGGCACTCAAGGGGATTTATACTGGCATGGAAGGTGGCGCGGGGCTGTTGCACATATCTGAGTTCAGCTCCTTTTCCATAGGGCAGAGGAGAGGGATTTCCAGCAGGTACCTTGTGATGCTTAGTGGCCATTTAAGAGAATTTTAAGTTGCCTGGCCTTGAGCTCCGCCCAGGGGGTTGACGTTATTGTGAGATGTATATAGCCTGTGTACTAGCTTTGCCAGTTGCGTGGGAACATTTAAAAAGCAAATTATGTGCTTGCTTACACTAAAATACAGTCCTGAATCTTAGAGGTGTATGTGTTGGGGGGAGAGGGAGATATATATTAAATATGAGCATTTATTAGAACTGTTTTCCAGCTTAGAAAATCATGAGATGATTTGCCCTTGCTTAGCCAAGCCTCTGATGTGAACTGAAGTCTCGGCAACTGTGAGCAGGTGGTTCTTGATTTTGATTAATTGCCTCTCTGGATGATAGAGATGTGCTACCTGGGTCTCATATAAGGCTTTGTTTTGACGAAAGCCCCACTAAATCACTCCTGCTCTTGTTGTTGCAGTGACTGGTGCCAGCTTCTTTGTGTTCAGCGGAGCTTTGAAATCCTCTTCGGGTTACCTTGCCAAGTCCAGCATTGTAGAAGGTAAGAACAGAATTGCTTGCTTAAAAATTCACCGATTCCCTCTCTGCACTGCTTCGCTGTGTCCTTATTGGGGCTCTGCTGTTATGCCTTGGGCATCTGAATCATGCTCTCGCCATCAAACGTGGGGAACTTAACTGAAAAAGAACTAGTCCAGGTGCTGTGAGACAGTGACAGAGGAAAATGAGGGTAAGATGTGAAATACGAGTGAGCCTGGGCTCAGCTGAGTGTTTTGGGGTGAGTGAAGAAACTGTGAGCCTAAGAAATGGGGAATGTGTAACCCTAACCCAGCAACCAGGAGACGAAGCCCTGCTAAACATATCCTCTTTCCCAAGTAGCTCTATGTTATACAAGACTGTAAAAAAAAAAAAGCTTATTCCGATCCGTAGGCAGATAAAAACATGCAAAGTCAAGACTGTTGGTCTAGGATGGCTCTGATTTGGTTGTTCAGGTGACACATGAGCAGACTGTGTCCCCAGGGCTGAAGGGCAGCCCTGCTTGTTAGCTCAGCTGTGCAGTGTGGTCCAAGGCATCTGCAAAACAGGCTGTGTGGGCAGCAGTTTGACTTGGGCTTTGTGGTTTGAGAGGGGTGGGCAAGAAGCCGATGCAGAGTCCAGTAGCAGACAGGGTCCTCCCCTACTCCCCCCTTAAGCTGTGTACATATATATCTATATATAGATAGATACACATACATGTATAGGATGTTAGGCCATTTCCTGGGGCTCAGTTGTTGTTACAGTGCAAGACATGAAGGCACAGATGGATGCAGACCAAGAGCTTCCTTCCCAAATTATTTCTGTGGTCATTTAGACTGGTACAGTCCAAGTTCAGTATCTTAATTCTGCCACTAAGAGGCAAGTGCTGTCAGGAATGCTGACACTGCTGTGCAAAGCTGGTGACAAGTGAGGCAAATGAATGTGTCCCTATTTACCTGGTAGATGAACTGTATGTTATCCTTGTGTGTTCTGTCATCAGCCATCCACATTTGAGGAATCTAGGAGCTAAGGAAGGGTTGTCTCTAGTATTGCTGCACATGACACTTAAAATAGATTCTGAAATGTCCGTTTGTTTTATGGGCTATGATCAATGGGGCTGTGGCCTATTTTGGCTTGTGAGGATTTCTTCATTCCCTAGATGGGGTGATGGTCCAGATAACTGCTGAGAACATGGACTCCTTGAGGCAGGCCTTGAGAGAGATGAAAGACTTCACCATCACGTGTGGCAAAGTGGACGCTGAAGATCCTCAGGAACACGTTCATATTCAGTGGGTAGATGATGATAAAAACTTCAGCAAGGGGTAAGTAGAGGAGCAGTCTCCCAGCAATGAACTGGTGACTGTTTGACTGCGGTTATTAAAAAATATAATTGATCTTATGAAGTGCTTGGGATGGCAGAGCAATTACAAGTCTGCACCTCTATTTTGCGTGATAAGCTGCAATTAAACATAATGAAAAGGAAACTAAAATAACAGAGCTTTGGGACATCAATTTAGAAAGTTGTCAATGCTACGGAAAGATTCCTTGCCAGTATCAGGTTACTGGAAACCACTAATCTGGCCTCAGCTGAGTGCTGAATCCTGCATATTAGAACTTCTATCTTAATTTGCATTAAGTAATGCTGGAAGTAAAATGCCAGTAGTAAATCTGGAGCTTTCAGAGTTCATCTGAAAGAACAATGTTTATGTCATTTTAAGGGTTTATTGTAATAAAGCAGTGTAACTATCAGTTGGGCTAGGCACCATCTTTAAGGTGTCAGCATAGGGAAAGGCTATTTCTGCAGGTAAATTCTGTTCAGGTCAGCTTCATGTTCACTACAACTTTTGCATAACATGTTTTGAGCTGTCTAAATAGTGGTTCAGGTATTGCTGGGCTACACTGAGGTTATAAATGAATAAAAATCAAATTGTATGAAACACGTATCTCATAATACAGTGTTAAAACATGTGAAGGTCTTAGTGCTGCTGCCGAGCTGTCATAAAACCTGTGGGCAGGTCCTTGCAGGGCCTGAGGTGGCCCTGGCAGGGACTACCCACCCAGCTGCTGACAGGGAGGCTCAGCCCAGTGCAGCCTAGCCCCACAGATGGTCGGAACTGGCCACAAGAATCAAAACTGCTGGGTTTGGCACTCGGCATCTTTCTTCAGGGAGTTCCCGCTGAGGCTAATGCCCTCCCTGGCCTAGGGAGTCCACGCAGTGAGTTGCTGGGCATCCAAATGGCAGGGTGCTCTTATAGCTCAACCTATAGCGAGCCAGGCGGGCAGGCTGCCTTCCTCCGTGTCCCAGGTTCCTTGGCAACGATGCCCTCAGCAGAACTATCCCTGGGAAGTGCTCTCCCTGGCTAAGTGGGAACTTACCCTTTACATCCGCTTTTGCAGGGTTGTGAGCCCTATTGATGGCAAATCAATGGAGTCTATAACAAGTGTGAAGATATTTCATGGCTCAGAGTACAAGGCCAATGGAAAGGTTATTCGGTGGACAGAGGTAAGGGAGCGGCCTGAGGGGCTCTTAAGCCAAGCCTTGCACAGAGGGGCTGCAGCTGCAGCACTGTTATCACCTGACCACCGTCCCGCCTGCTTTTCCCTGCACACCAACAAAAATAGAAAGTTCTTATTACAGAACAAAGCTGGAGTGGCTCTCCTGCCGCCAGGAAAGATTCATTAAGGCGCAGTGCAGAATTAACAGCGCCCGGCACTGATGTGTTGCTCAGGGCACTCACACCCATCCTGTGCAGCTGCCTTCATCTGTATCTGTGTTAAAAACTACAGGTGAAAATATCCCTTTGTAATGGAGTCTTATCTTAGTACTTACTCTAAAAGGGATACTTTGAACTGTCTTTCTTTTGCTAAAACTCTGAACAATTAAAAGGAAGGTGCCGCAGCATTAATGCTTGTGGCAGCTGCTCTGTTGAGCAACTACTTGGAGAGGTGGTGAGCCCTGTGACTGCCAGCACAAGTGCTCACACTCCAGGATTTCCTGAAATGTTTCACTTAACCTTGCTACAACTTGCTACTTTACTGTACTTCTTCCAAGGTCATTTGGGCTCAACAGAGATAACTTTACTAACAGCAGAACTATGAAAAAATAGGATTTTTTTTTAAGGCTGGGATGGCTTCTATTAGAAGTACAATTTATTTCTTTTCCTGAACACCTGTTTATAAAGCAGCTTGTTATTAAAAACTGTGTGCAAATACATAGTGCATTTCCATAACGAGGATTTTTAACCAGAACTGAAAGCTTGATGAGAAGAGTACTCTTAAAGTATCTTTTGAAGTGTTTTGGGCGTTTTGTTTGTTTTTTAAGTAAGAAGTCATGTGCTTTACCTTCAGTTTTTTTGCCTGACTTTCCTAAGACACTGTTCTCTGAGTCTTCATTTATCAAAATTTAATCATTTCAATAATTAAGCTTATCTTCTATAAAATCCAAGTGCTATAGCTTATATTGACATTTCTACCCCAGGTTTTTTTCCTGGAAAATGATGAACAACATAACGGTCTGAGCGACCCTGCTGATCACAGCAGATTGACTGAAAACGTGGCAAAGGCTTTTTGTCTAGCGCTGTGTCCTCATCTGAAATTGCTGAAAGAAGATGGAATGACTAAGCTAGGGCTGCGTGTTACACTTGACTCAGATCAAGTAAGTCTTGAATTGTTTTGCTTTAACTACGTGTTTTCTCCCCCTGGTTTCTTCCTCCGAAGGGAAGCAGGACACGTCACCTGCTCTAGTGGCTGAAGAGCTGCCACTGTCAAATGTTAATCCAGAGGCAGGAGCTGTTGATGCTTTGGGATAGCTGTTAAAATCTGAGAGCTCTGCAGAGAGCAAATTAACACTGGTGCTCGGCTCCCCTTGCCCCTGGCAGCACCTGTGCTGCACTCAGAGCACAGTGCCCAGGACTCTCACCTTGTGCCTGTGACTTGTTCAGAAAATAGCTGCCCCCAAGCTCGCTGTTTCACCAAGCACTAAGGCTAAGGATGGTCCGTGCGCTCCTGGGTTTAGGAGGCAGGCCCTTGCGAACCGCTCGCACTGCACAGGTGGCAGCGCGACAGGAAGGGCCCCTGTGAGTATGCTAGAGCCAAAGCTGTGAGCAGCAAGAAGCCTCTCTTGCCACAAGAGACGGGTACTTACCTGAGCAGGGTCTGGCTCCTGCTTCTCCAAGAGATCTTTGACAAAGCAGTGGAAAAAAATGGCTGCTTTTGGCAGCTGCTGGGACCTTTCAGCAGAAAGGAAAGCAAGTGAGAAGCTGCCCTAAAGACTGTGAGTGAGCGCCAAGTCCAGAGCAGCCAAGTCACTTCCCCTCCTGCCTGCTGAACCCTGTCCCCTACTCGTCTTAAAACCCACTCTTACTTTGTATTTTTTAGGTTGGTTATCAAGCTGGGAGTAACGGACAGCCCCTGCCTGCTCAGTACATGAATGACCTGGACAGTGCCTTAGTGCCAGTGATTCATGGAGGGGCTTGTCAGCTGAGCGAGGGGCCAGTCATAATGGAGCTCATCTTTTATATTCTGGAAAACATCTCATAAGAGGACTTCATTTTCCGTTCAGACCTGTTCCAGCAGCAGTTGTATCTGAATCATTTGCACTTTAAAACTGGAAAATTAAGCTTTTGTTAACACTATTAATGGGAAGGGGGGAGGGTAGGGAGGGAGGGACAGTTGTTCCATAATTCTAAATCTTCTATGCATTGTCAACAACCAGAGGATCAGGGCAGCTTCTATACTACAACATGGCTATGCTATCCTTGCAGCTAATCCACTTCTGTTACTGTTTAGAGAAATGCTCATGTTTAAAGACTTACAGTCGTGTACTCGCAATGCTCAAACGGGTGCAAAGATCACTGGGGCGCAAAATAAAAAATGAAACTCCAATCTCGTACTGTCTGTAGATGGACACGTAAGAAACAACAATCAAGACCTCCATTCTGACCTCATCATAACGCCGTTTGTGGTTACTCTGTAGACATTTAAAAGTAACGTTTACATTATTTTGACCAGATTATTGGTTGAAATGCATATGGGGAATCCTGAGAGAGATGCGTGGAACGATTACCTAGCCATAACTACATTTGTATATGAGAACTTTATGAGGAGAAGGGCAGGCATCTCTCAAAGTAATATTATGTAAACTGCAAATTGTGTGTGTGTAATAGGGTAGTTTACTTTTTTCCTCTATTTACTGTAAGAATTCGTCACCTCAGCAGATTTCTAGAGTCTCCTACAACAACTGCTATTCTATACTGTGTTTACAAATCTGTATGAATTTCAGATACTTGTCACAAAGAGAGGAAATATTAGCCCTAAAGTGCAGTTATGTATTTCATTCCTCTTCCCCAGTAGATCCTGCTTTTTAAAAGAAAAGTAACACCCAGGGCAGCTTTGAAAGTCTCCTCCCTGCTGTATGCTGTAGTGTAACGCTAGTGTCATGTAATCCAAGACGCTTGCACTTCATATTAGCAGCACCACGTAAAGCTTACCTGTGATACCAGTAGAGAGTGGCTGTTTTTGCATGTTCTGCTGAAAAAGGCTTTCTGGTCAGGGCTGAGAACTTGCACTTGGCCCAGAGCTCCTGCTTTCACCTCAGGGGGATTGTGGAAGAAGCAGCTGCTCCCTGCGGAGCTGGGACTGAGAGGTGGCCAGAGGGAACACGGTTCCATGTTCACATTAATTGTCGCTATGGAAAGCTGCTAACCAGGGAAAGGGCTGGAAGGAGAATGAGGTTGGTTTGTTCAGTCCTAACTCTGCAACGTGGCTGTCTGCGTCTCCTTGGGGAGAGGTTTCTCCGCCTGCCCACACTGGGGCCAGGTCCAGGACAGAAAACTAGTTTGGAAATGGAGGGGCTAACTTATGGTTAAAGCAGCATCTCAGACCTTGCCTTGTCCCTACTTTGCAATCAGCCCTAGTGGGTGCACTGGGCTATATTTGTTTCTACTGTGTACAAGCAACAGAGCAGCCCTATCACCTACAGAGAGATTGGAGGGCTGCTGGGGCACTCATCCTATGGTTTTTAAATAAGCAAGGATACAGAGCAGTAGCTGGGCAAAGGTCACTGTACAAACAACAATGTATTTTACATAAAAACAGCACAGTGTATGTACAGAGTGCATTTGTGAATAGATGGCTACTGCTTAAAAAAAAAAAAAAAACAGTACTTACAAATTTAATGCAGCAAATGACAGCTGTCCCACAACACGCTTGGAGAGAAGGGCCACAGACCTGGGGTCCAACTCCAGAAATAAAAATTGAACAAAAAAAGAGGGGGCACAGTTGTTAACACTTTCCTTTTAAGCATACATCAAGGTGAAATCTTACCTCTGGCATTGGGAAAAGGTGGCTTAGTCTTTCATGCTGGATAACCCTTAAGCTACTATACACACTCGTTAGCCTTCCTATTTATCTGTGCAGGGGAACAGGGCTGAGGTCCCCCCTGGGGCACCCCGTCTTTGCACACACTTTGGGACAAAATGCAGCACCATGTGGCACAGGCAGCACTCGGTGTCTGGAAGAGCATCCATAAACTTCAGTCACAGCTTCCTTCCTGAGACCGTGTCCGCCTCGGCCACAGCAGCCGCTCTCCAGTTACGTGCAGTGTTAGGTTTCATGCAGTGAAAGAGGTTAAAGATTTTAACCTTCTCTTCCTTTGCCCCAGAAGTCATTTAGGTTTGGATTATGTTTGTGCAAAACACTATCAACTGGTGACTGACATGTTTGCTTCAACCATAGCCTTTTAAATGACCTTAATTACCATGTTGTTAAGAAATGAGTACTTGTTTTAGAAAAAAAAAAATTGTACTTTTAAAATTCAGTTAGTTAACACTGCAAAAAAACTGCATATTATATTTTTATTTTCAACATGTAGTTTTGTATATTAAATTTATTGAAATTCAAAACTAAATACTGTATTGTCTTCATCTGCTCAGGAAGACAGAGGCAGCGCTGCCCTGCTTGTCTGGACTCCTTTTCTGTCTACACCCTCGCCCTACCTGAAGAGCTGCTGCAGCAGCGCTGCCCCCGCTCCGAGCGCAGGCACATCCTCTCCCTCGGGATCAGCCGTTTCTGTTTTAGTTCACAGAGATTTAAAACCACAAAACATATTTGGTACTATTTTCTGTAAGCTGCTAATCAAATACATTCCTGAAAAGTCATAATCCAGTTTTCTGCATGATAAAGAGTGGCTATTCTTCCCATCACCTGGTAGAACCAAAAAAGCCTATTTTTGTAAAAATAAATGGGACATTTGGGAAGCAGCAATGTATTAGTGTAACCTGTTCCTGAAAAGGGGGGGAAGGGGGAAGGGGATGATAAGGAAAGTTGAAGGCACAGAGCCTGGCTGCGCTCAAGCGAGCAGCGCAAACAGCCAGACCAGAACCCTGTCACCCACCCTGCTCGGAGGCACCAGCCCCCTTGGGTTCCTGCTGCGCTCACGTGCGCAGAGTGGGGACACGGGCGGCTGCCAGAGCAGTGTCCGAGAGCAGAGCTGGCTCCTCTGCTCCAAGAAAGCGACAGGAGAAACAAACAGGCCTTGGTGAGAGGGGACAGGAAAAGCAGGAGCCGGTGGCGCTCGTGGTACCGTGTGGGTGCTCGTACCCAGAGTGGGGTGAGTCCTGGCAAAGGGCTCACGCTGTCCTGACGGAAATGCTTCTGCTCCGCTGCAGGGAACTGGTCAGGGCAAAGCCTTTCACACACCGTTGTGCATAGTCCGTGTACCATTCACCTGGCTGCTACGTTAATAGTCCCACATTAAGGCAGTTCTGTCTATTTTGTGTAGACTAGTAACATTCCCCTGCAGTAGCAAACTTCCCGAGCCTTACATATGCCTTAAAAAGTTATTAATAAGCACTATGGCTGTTACCAAAATAGACATTAGGTTCAGTAGTGCATTCATTTAACATCTTTGGTGCTTGCAGCTAGCAGCTTCTTTCTGCGTACAATATTCACCCCGCATCCGTTATGTTCCTGAGGAGAGAGAGAGAAAAAAAATGACAAATGAGTGGATGCAACCTTTACTTAATAAGTGTTCACAGTTCAAGGTCATGCTGCATGTAAAATGCTGACACTGACTTCCCGGATGGTCAGCTAGAAAGTCAGCAGAGCAAAATTATTAAGCGCTAGTGCCTGGTCAGTGCCCGGGGCCGCATTACTGCCTCTGAAACAACCCCCCCCCCCCCCCCCCCCCCCCCGTCACAGTCTGCAAAATTTTACACAAACTGGAAGGTAAAATACGGCAATAATGTTCTGTGACGCCAGTAAGTATCAGCCTAACTGCAGTTTATAGAAGCAAAGCAAAATAATAACCAAGGGAAGACAACTTTCCTGGTGGCAGTGCTGACAGGAGGGGAAGGTCTCTCTCTCTCTCCTACTTCTAATGCATAGGTGAGATGCACGTAAGAGCACATGGGCTGCTTCTGTGCTGAGTACTAAGGTGGTGGCCACGAGTCACAGCTCCTTAGAGAGTCTGCAGTCACTTACAGTCTCTTTCCTTCGCCATCTACGAAAGGTCTTTTGCAAACTGTGAGCAGCAGGGACACATCCTGCCTCCTAAGAAAGGTTTGCCAACCATATATGCTAAATATTATCCTAAAGGAAGATGATGCTACAAACTCTCCCTGCATTTGTGAAAGGGATTGTGAAATAGTGTCTTTTACACACAAACTGATCAGAGATTCTGTAACCTCATTTCTCAAGTCAACTCAGCACCAGAAATAAAACAATGAATGGTACCAAAGCCTGAGCTACCTAATTAGGTCAATGTCAATAGGAGACATCAGTTCATGCAGAGTTTAACTGTGGCACTATCAAATTCTGGCCAGACTCTCTTTAGAAGCAGTATTTATACCTCAGACAGGAACTAATGTTCAAGGACCAGCCAGTTTTCTGTAATCGTCTGAAGATCTTGACCACTGAGGGGTTCCCTGAGTCTCACTTTCACCTCCAGTTTCCCTCCAGTGGGCTTTCTGCCATCAAAAATCTGAAGGAGCCACACAAAAAAAAAAAAAAAAAAAAAGCAGTTAGCACATGTGGAAACACTAACGTTAAACCACAGCGCTACAGGCAACCCTGACAAAACCTTACAGATATACACATCACGCAGACAGCCTCACTCTTACAGGGATAAAGTTTTAGACAGAAAATAGGTAGGTTAATTAAGGTGGATCTTGGAGGCCTTTTAGAAAGGGATTAATCATTGTTCTACACTAAACTGTACCTGCAAACAATACTGTCTCTCTCTCGCCAGGATAACAGCAACAAGGAATGGGATAGTTATGCAAAGACCCAACAACATCCCCAGGGATGTAAAAGACAAATCAGGGTTCCACGGATTAACTGCAAGCTCCACTCCGAGGGCATCCTTCCTCTTGTGTGGAAGGAATTTGACCAGTCATTTAACAAAGTTTAGAACTGAAATGTAAATACCAAAACAGTTATTTTGGAAAATACCTATTGACTTAAACTGTGAGAAAATGTCACAACTCTCACAAACTTGTTTAACTCTCAGGTATTCGCTATAAAAAGTGAATTATTTGATCCCCGTGGAAGTCTTACTACAGGTTATACAAGTAAGAACAGCCCATTCTTTAGCAAACTGATCCCATACAAAACTGTTATCTATGTGCAATCCAAGCAAGATGGATGTTGCCCATCCCTTCACGTTCGGATAAACTTCCTACAGGACACAGTTCTCCCAGCAAACGGACCTCGATGATCTCTCTGACTTCACATTCTGACTCCAACTTGTCCAGTTTCAAGTGTGCTGTCCCCACCTGCTTGTCACTTCTGAAAAAGGACCTGTTGGAAAGAAGTCTCTGTTAGCAGAAAGGGTAAGGTTTTTAGAAAATAAAAGAGAAACAAAGTTAAGAGCTCACTGCTATTTGTACCATCATCCTACCCAGGAAGTGAAGACGTGCCACCAGACCTCAAAAACACGGATGAGAGGGGTCAACCCTTGGTAGATGGAGCGACAAGGCCCTCATTGTGCCTAAGGTACTCACTGAGGTCCTCCTTTCCTAACCATCCTCTCTTACATCCAAAATAAAGATGAGGAATGAAGAAAAACAGTCTAAGACCTGGACTAGCAACAAGAAGAGCTTTCATCCCTGAAGGCACAGAAAAGGCTTAGTGAGACAAGGAAGGGGAGGAGTAGCAAGACACCCAGGATTGATAGTGACCTTGTACAAAGGATGTTTAGGAGAACTGGCCAAAAAAAAAGTTGTGCGTATCATTGAAAGCGTGATCCACAAGCACATGCTGATTTTAGCCAGTGTGAAGAGAAAGTTAAATGAATTATTCTGTTTCATATTGATATATCAAAACATGACATTTCAAAAAGTAACAGTTAATTCCAGCTCTTTGGATTCATCCTGATATTAATAACTTTAATACTGAAGAACTATTATTTCTGTTTTAATGAAATAAAATACAGAACATTTTTATTTGGAAAGAAAAGAAACTTCAGCATTTTCACCTCTTGAGTCACTTCTGCTTAACAGTTTTAGCAGCGAGACATCCCTCTACCTTACCAACCAGAGGCAGGTAAGAGTCCCGGCCTTATTCAGATAACCAACTCCATGGAAGTTAACAAGTGTCCAGCTCAACGTGTTGGAAATCTTTGCTTGAACTCAAGCATTTCCCTGAAATCACTCTCCAAAGGGTGAATTTAAACAAACAATTGTTGAAACAATTAAAACTATAGTCCGGAGACAGCAAAACCTGGGAAGGGGAGGCCAGGCAGCCTCGCCTGCTATGCTCTGCACAGGAAGGTTGCCAGGAATTCTGCTTCCCTTTTTAGCAACGTTTCATTTTGGATTCAGAAAGAAGAAAGCCCCAAGCCATCCACCTTCTTCTACCACCGAGACTGGAGTGAGGAGACCAGACGGGACATGTTATGCATCAACAAGAACACAGCAGGCTCACAAACGCATTCGGAGAAGCGCAGACGTGGCTGCCTCACGCACTACGTTGCTTCCTCAACTCTTTACCCCGATGGAGAAGGATTTACAGTTCTCCTGCAGTAGCCTGGACACTCTTCTTTAAACAAAGCAGCAACCTTTTTAGCTCTGTTTTATCTAATGCAAGAACCAACAAGGACTGGTCCATCATGGATTCACAGTGAAGAATGTGAGCTTGCCTTAGGCTATGGTTTAGGAACATCACTGGTGAAATCTCCTTTTATCTTCAGAAGATTTTAGAAGAGTTTTAATGAGAGAATCTTTTTGGAGAAGTGTACTGATATACTTTTTAAGTAAAAGTATTTCTGAAAGCAAGAGGAGTTTAATATATAGAAGTAACAATAAATTGCATGCTCTTTCCCTGTGAGCTGGAGCAGGTCTCCACTCACTGAGAGAAAAGAATTCTTGGGCCAAGATGGGCATCAGCTCTCAGAGATGGCAAAGAGCTGTCAGAGACTCCAGAGATGTTTCAGAAACTTCCAGAAATGTTTGCAGATGTTGTAATACCCATTCCATAGTCCTGAAGAAAGACAGGAAGCAGCCAGGTTTTAGAAAAAAACCTTGTGTCATTTAATCCTCTTTTCTCCTCTGTCACAGGCTCCAGCTAAACAGGGTAAAACAAGCAACTGAAACGGGCAAAACTCAGGAAAAACAGTGGAAATCTCACGGAGCAGGGGTTGCAGCTGGGCCCTCTGGTATCTCAGCCATCACACACCATGTCAGGCAACGTGTTCTGCGGCTGTTCCTGCTCCACACGAGCCCTGCCCGAACGCAGACCCCACTGCAGCCCACAGGCAGCCTCCGTCTGCCCAGGAAGCCTCCCGGAGGCGACGGATCCGCTTTTCTGCTCTTCCTCCTTCCCTGCTGCTGTGCGTCCAGCCTCACACACCCCCTACCAGGAACAGGCACAGACTTATAACTCATGAGATTCCTGTTCTAAGGACAAACAAACCTCAGAGCCAGAAGTGACAAGTATGTGATTGGAGATTTCTGCTAATCTTTAGGAAGGCTGGAGTTGGCAAACGACTCGGGACTTGCTGGAAAATGTCTCCACAACAGATAAACCCAAACCTGAGCTCAAGAGTGCGGTTCCAGCTGGTGCTGGAACAATCACGTGCAGTTCCAGCTGGTAAGGACACAACAGACCTGCCCCATATGTACGATGGAACACAAAGGACGGAGAAAAAGGGTTGTAAACAAATGTAAACACACTATGAACAGATTTATACAGAATGGGCAGTGTCCCTAACAGTGACACCTTGAACAACAGAGAAGCAGAGCAGCCAGGACTAATAAAGAGGAAGAATATTCTCTCCCCCGCCAATGGAGAAACAAATCCAAGATTTGGAGCAAAAAAAACAGCGCTCTGCTTCCTAAGTTAAAACCTCTACAACTCGAAAATATCTCAGAGAAACTATAGATCATTTCTGCATGTCCCAGTAAAGAAACAACGAAGAGCACAAAGAGCAATCAAGACAGAAACGGGTCATCTAACACCTCATCCAAGTCATGGGTCACAATTAACTGTGGGATTATTAAATCTAGGCCACTCAAATTCAGAATAAATCAGTAATGAGCCCAGATACACGACGATTTCCCTGAACAAACTGTTAACATTCATCTCTTCCGTCTGTCTCCCAGATAAGGGGAGTCTCTCCCTCACTCCTCCCAACGGAGTAACAGTTTGCTTGCAATGCTTGGTAAATATTGTAAAACCCTCAGAATGAAGATGAGTACAAAACATAACACTAATTCTGCCATCATCTGTCATCTGTTTTACTGCTGTTCATGTTGTGCTGTCACTTTTATTTCATTATTCTACAATGCTATCCCATATAACATTTAAATCTTCTGGTCCAGAAGATTACAAACAGATTGGATAAGAAGAAAAACATTCTGAAGCAGAATCATGACTTCCATAGTCTCATCAATTCTTTTTAATACATTAATCTGCAATCAATCTTCCAGCTATGAGTCAACTTCACTGAACTTCTGTTTTTTAATTTCCCTCTCTCCTGTAGGGAAAATGTGGAGCCTGGGCACACTTTGAAATGAATTCCAAAACATGAGAATGAGACAGCTCTTCATTGATCTAATAAAGACAGATGAGATGTTTGTCCTCCATAAATTTCAGCTACAACACACACTTTTCAACTGTTATTTAAGAATAATAAAAAAAAGTAGACTTACCCTTTATGAAATATTTCAAATTTAATTCCTTTGGTCTGAATCACTCGTCGGAAACCTCTATGATTTCGGTTGATGTTCAGCTTGAATAACTGGTTATACTCTACAGTCAAGATACAGAAAAATGAAAGCGGCTTGTGAAAGTCAGTAAACTAAGTGCAGTGCTCTACTATGTGCATGCACTTAGATCTCTGCCATTTAAAACAAACACTTGACGCTTGCACGATCCCTTCTCAGGAGGTTACTTCAGTCATTTTTAAGTTAAACAGTAACCATGTGCAACAGTTCATCCTTAGGAGGTGACAGCAAGTCACCAAAAAGTGGGTAATCTGGCTCTGTGATGACACAGTAGCTGCTACCAATACTGGAAGGTAGAAGAAAGGCCACAACAGCTAGATTTCACCTGCTAACAAACCCTTTCATGACAAGGAAGGGAAGGCCTTCTGGCCTAATTCACAATATGAGACTAGCCTGTACTTGCTAGTGATTCCTTAAGGTGCAATGTTTTTCTCTCTGTCCCAGAAAATGTACCAACCTGGAGAATTGGTATTTTTAATTACAGCTGTTTTGCTCTTCTGAGCTTGCTCCTATTAAAAGAAGAGACACACAAACAGACATTACATAAAGTCACGGCAGATATTGCTTTAGTGTATGCAGCAGTAGCCATTTTTATTACCACTCCTTTTTTATAACCATAAACAAAACATGAGGTTTAGGGTGCTTTCTGGACAATAAGAGCAGCTGTGGTACATTCAGGATTAAAATATTTGGAATTCACTGCAGTAACATGTATAACACTAGATAAAGAATAAGCCAAAACATTATATTAAATACAAGTGCTACAGATAAGCTACATGGTCCCACTCAATTCAATCCAATCATCATAAAGCTTCTGCCTGCTGCTGCTAAACTACATGATAAACTATGTACGTTCCACGACACAGTAATTCTGTTCCTTCTGCATTCACTGGAATAATGAACTTGTGGTGCTACACATGGAATTCATCACAAATCATTCAGGGAATTGGCCTACTATTATTTTGCCTGACAATCAATCTGCCACCAAAATGAATTAA
The DNA here is from genome assembly GCA_013389825.1 of Crypturellus undulatus. Lineage (NCBI taxonomy): Eukaryota > Metazoa > Chordata > Aves > Tinamiformes > Tinamidae > Crypturellus > Crypturellus undulatus. The sequence goes on along the minus strand of VWPW01006730.1, from coordinate 396,064 downwards.
CTTTTAACCCAAAGCAGCGTACAAACTAAATCTCTGAGGACTGAACAAGGACAATGTGACCTAATTATTGCAGCTAATTTGCAAAACTGATTTCAGCTATGAAGGAGAAAGGTGGTGTGTTTGACTGTTGGCTAAGTGGCAGAGATGTGGCTTTTTTAAGCAAAGGAAAATAGATTAAAAGCATGCTCATTCTTACTTATTCCCCAGAACATTACTCCTTCAGACCAGTCCTGTTTTTGGCGACCCTTAGGCGGTGACTCCTCCCACTGTAACTCGAATGAAAATATGAACTAAATCTGTCCCTCAGCAATTTCCCATAGGTAACTAAGCTTATCTCAGTGGGATTGCTGCAAAATTTATTAGGAGGTAAAATCTAGGCCCTGCACTGTCATGGAATAAATATTTAGTGCAAAAGTGCAAACATTTTTTACCCTACATGGAGAACAAGAGAAGCTCCAGCAGTTCTGGCCGTACTGGATGGTCCTCTTTATTATAGAGATCCTACTAGTCCCAGTTTCCATGTTTTTTGGACCAGAAACTACCTTAAAGGGGATGGTATCAGAAAGGTTCCGTATATGTTTAACACAGAAGCACACCAAAGAGTAAAACAGTGTGCATTCAGTATAAAACAGACATATGATTAGTAAGGCCAAGAAACTTGAATGACCAAAGTCCTATTTTCATATATGGACATATATTTCCTAATCAAGTCAAAAGAAGTCATGTGCATTTATCTCAGGACAAAGATTAGCCTTTTCAAATTATTTCTATAATTAAAGAGGTGTCCAAAGTATTTATTTTCTCTAAGAAATGGGACTTGGAGGGAGATCACATCTCAGGTATTCCCCCTCCACAGTGAACCTGTATGCTCTCATGCTTGAGGGAAGTTGATAATGAGTTTGCACCTCTCAAAACAGAATTTTTACAAATCTTCAAAGCCCTGGAGACCATCTGATTAGTGTCCCCATGAAACAAAGGTGGGCACAGCTCAGCCCAGCCCAGCCATCGGGAACGTGCTTTGACAGTAAGCTTGCCAGCCAGCCAGAGCACACTGAAGTCTGAGGCAGACACCACACTGCAAAGTGTAGGCGTAGGGAACACCGAGGGAGAGGTGTAGCAGAGCTCAAATTTGCAGGAAACAGATTCAGCAGTTCTAATTTTCACAGAACAGAGGGAAGATCAGAGAGCATGCCCAGAAGCATTTTCCTTTTCTAGAAGAAAGCCTGCACTCCTTCCTTGAAGCCCCTGCAAGCTAATGCAGCAGCAAAGGTCACAGACCGAAGAGGAACAGAGAGCCAGGACACACACTCACCACATTCGGGTAATGAAATTCAAACTTCACAAAAGCATCCAAATCGCTCGGGGTCACACCTGAACGAGACAACAACCAGGCAATCCAAACAGGTCATACAGATGTTTTCACTACATTTGGAGTATCAGGCAAGATTCTTCCAGAGCATCTAACTGATTTTCAGTAGGATTCACTACCTGTCACGTAATTTCTGCAGAAACATCTACTGTGTTAATGTTCTCATGAGTCCTGGGACATTACAGCACAGGTGGTTCTTAAGTCCACAGAAACAAGGGACTGAAAACAGCAACGCTGGCAGAAGTAACTGGTGTCTACTGAAGGGCCAATACACATTAAGGTGGTGCACACTTTCAGAAGGCATTCATAACAAAGTGAGACCCACACAGAACTTGAATCAAGACCCAGTTATGAGCAAATACAGGACAACTTGAAGAGTACTGAGCTTGAAGAGTTCTTCTGTCCAGAGGGAACCCAGATTCTCCCCCCTTTCTTTGCTCTTTGCTTGTTAAAGGTTTTTGTGAATTTCAGACTGAAACTTGGTTCATTTTTGTTTTCATGTATGTTGGTCACAAAGGTTTGGACCCCTCATGTGGTCTTCAAAAATATTATTCCCCACTACTTTCCACATCTATCCAGACAGCAAGTCCACAAACCCTTGTGAACACATACCTGGAGGAGCTGGTAAGTTTATCCCCCTCACAATAAGAAGGTGCATTTCTGTGCTGTTGAGCTCAGAAAATATTCTGTGAAAATATAAAGACACAAGAAAGTGCATTCACTTCAGTAGCCTCAGACCTCCTGATTTACTCCCAGACCAGAATGCAGTTACTATTTGTCAGACCTTTATCAAATACGAAAGGAATTAAAAATCAGAGAGAAAACAGATGACTCACACACAGGTCTTTCAGGAATTACAGTAGAGCATGGAAAGAACATGAGCAGAAATAAAACTTTTACAAGACATAGTGAAAAAAATGCCACGAACAAAGCCCAAAGACTCTAGGACTGAGTGAGAAAAATAGAAGAAAGAAGAGTGGCTGAAGTGGCAAAGTGTGAGAGAAGAAGGTAAGAGACAGGAGATGAACATGAAGGTGTTTTGAAAATAAAAGAACCTCAAACTCCAGTTAAGAATAACTTAATATTAAAATGGTTGGGAGTGTCCTCTCAGGAATACTGAGCTTAACTCTACATCCCATCTGTGTTTGCTGAAGCCATAAATTTCCTAAACAAGAGCTAGAAACCAGAAAGGCATTCTAAGCTGCCTGAAGGGTCCCTTAGTTTTTTCCCCACCTTATCATTTTAAAGGTTCTTTCCTCAAAGTGATGGCTCGGAGGATCCATTCCCTGTGCTCGTGCAAGCTGTAGGATGTCCGTATCCTTTTTACAACCTTGTGCCAGTTTTTCAAACCTATGAAACAGCAATAGAGAAAAAATATACAGAGATGGGAACATCAAAATAGCACTCTCTATAAACAGACCACAGACTAACCCTCAGGCAAGAGGTAACAACCAGCCTAGAGATACAGGCCTTGCAATGACTAACTTCTTCACACAATGAGACCCTTTACCATCCTTGCTCACCCTCAGCATCTTTAGAGGACCAGGCATACTCAACACACTAGGTTATAGTCTTAATGGATCACACAACAGGATGATTAAGGGCAGGCAGCAGGTCTTACCGACTCGTTTCTGTCACATTTCCCAGATGCATGAACTGCTTGGAATACTGCAGGCATCTCTATCAACAGAAACAGAACAAACACAAGTGTGCTTAGTGATCCTTATATGCAAAATCAAGATTGACAAGAGTTTCGAGGCTGATGCAAACCTTATTTAAGGAAAATCATGAATCCAGAGTTTGCCTAAGTCACTAAAACCATCTATTCCCCTGTCCTTTGAACCTGAAACTGAGCAGAGTGTTTGAGCTGCTTTGTCATATTACTCTAATCATTTTACTTCTAGAGATGATCTTCAAGTGCTAGTCTTTATCATTTGGGAAACATTTTTAAACTTGGGGTTTCAAACTTGGCACAAACTTGACAGCACTAAGCCTGTGAGCACACTCTCTCACTTCAAACCAGAAGACATCCAGCTCAATCTCTTCAACTTAGTTCACAGACACCTATCACAAATATTTTTAAAAGAGAAAAAGCAAAAATCCCACAGAAACAATTACAGTTGTTACAAACAATATCCAGAGAATATTACAAAAAAATCCTACATCCTAGAATTCCCAGGCAATCATGAAGTACTAAAAGGAGAAAATAGGCACCTCATATTGGTCCTTCAGCAGTTTTATGAGCTGGGTATATACTTCATCTGCTTTCTGGGACAGCCTGAGGTCTTCATGGTGAATGAAGATAAAATCACCCTCATCATCTGTAGGAGGTGATGGCAGCTGCAACACAAAAACACAGCATTTCAGGGCCCTTGGAAGAAACAATAAGGAAGACAAAAAACCACCAGAATATGGACAGATCAAGGGTAGGCCACTTTCTTCTCAAGGTAATTCCAACCTAACCTCTATTTATACCACCATGTGACCATTTCTCAAGCCCTAAGAGCCTGTAAAATGTCCTCCAGGGCTATTTTTCTGACTGCTTAGGCCATGAGGGCTATTACACTGCAGTAATGGCTTTCCATTTGCCCACATAGCAAGAGAAACCATCTAGTGATCATGTGTGCCTGATCTGATTCTCACCCCAAAAGGGAGCTACGACATGGTCAGGAAGTCTGCTCGCAACCTCAACCCAGGAAATACTTCCAAGCTCCACTGGAAGCTGTTGTATACCAGGAACCAAAGGGTTCATAAAGACTGAATTTTATCAGCCTGGAACATTTGAGGAACAGAAAAACAAAAACAAACCAAACAAAATACACAATCAAAGATATAGCGAAACTACAGGGCTCAGTGTCTACACTTGCCACTTGAACAGTTTTAACTAAAAATGTGTTTCAAGAGATATTATTGTTTAAACCACTCACAAGCTGGGCTGAACTACCAGATGTCCAAGAATATGGAATAAAGAATGTGTTATGAACAGCCCTACTAACCTTGGAAATATCAACAGGTTTGCCACATTTTGCTTGCTCAATCTTTGGGTCAAAGCTCTTCGCTATTCTGAGATATATTTTAGCCTGCTCAAGGTTATTTGCCTTCTTTGCTTTGACGGCTGCCTTCATGTATTGCTTCTTTCTGTTCTCCAGAAAGTCCAGCTGTTCCCTAGCTGAAAAAAACAGTATTATAAAAAACGTCACTCATCTGACATTACTATGCCCCTGAAGCAGGTTTATCGTGTTCAGTTTACAGCTAAAAAAAGGTCAGTAGAAGTACATTTATCAACTAAGGACACTTCCTGACGTACTTTATTGCTTCACAGACAGTTTCAATTTTAAGTATCAGAACAGAAAACAATGCAACCTCCTTCCATCATGACATCCTCCATCAAAAACTTCACATCACTTGACAGAGAGAAAGAATTGTATTTGAAGTGTTACAAAAGAAATTGCAGTCCCCAATGGCAGACAAGAGACAGAGACTATAATACAGCTGATAAATCAGCAACAGAAGCCGAATTCAAACTTTCCACTTGACATTTTAACTTCTGAAGGAGGGTGAATATTATAAAAGTACATGAACCCCCAAAATGCATCTTCTATGGTCTATCTCTTTTGTCTCCTTTGATCTAACAGAGAAAGCAAATGAGCCAACATGTGAGGGCATATTCAGACATTTCCAGCTCTGCTTATTTGTAATTCCTTGCCATTTTACTTTCTTATTAATTCCTGGACTTCCTCTTCCTTTCCCAAAACAACAAGGGTAATCACACAAGTAAGAAAAAAAATCGCTTTACACGGTAGCAAGACAGTTCATCCTGCTTCTACATTCACAAAGGTACAGCATGAGCCAAATACAACCATTTCCAGAGATACTCATATTGTATTCACCACTGCACTCCACTCATGATTACATAAGCTAAACAAGACTTGCAAGAGCTGCCTGTCTCAGCAAATATATACACCAGCCAAGCCAGTCAAACTATCACACTATTTTTACCGCTGTCAGATGACTATCAACTTACTCCCATCCTCACAAAAAAGCCTGCAGTCCTGCTGCTGTTAGCAATTTGCCCACTCAGCCAAAACCAAACTAATTAGATAAGGTAGCTAGCCCAATTTTCACTGAGTCAAAACAACTGGGACACAGTGTGCTCTCTGAGGCTGAGACACAGAACAGAGGTATTTTCAAAGAGAATCTGTGGAAAATGGACTGAGCAAAGCCCTTCTGTTCTACTGATCTTGGCACCTCGATTTTCCTGGTGCAGACATTAAATGCAACTGTTTCACTCCACTCCCACACCTCACTTCACTCTCCAATGAGAAAAACAGCTTTTCACAGTTGATTTATCAACTGTGAGCAGCTGCAAGCTGCACTTCAGGATTCTGGGGAGAAACGGTCACATTGGGATCACAAGATGTACTATGGCTACTGAAATCCAGCTTTACTACAGTGAAGCACTGGCATTTTTCTGTAAGAACCTAGAAAAACAGTCAGCATGAATCTGTCCATTTTCTTTTTGCACCTCTTGGTCTTATTTTAAAACTCAGAACATCCAGGAGAGAATAATGGGTAATCACCACTTGAGTTTGAGACCAGGTATTATCAACTCCTTCACTGAGTTAGTGTGGAGCAATTCATTAGAATTAATGAATCCCAGCTAAATATGGCACAAACCAAATCTCATGAAGACTCACAGATTTTCAGAATGGGACCATTACCATAGTGTAGTGTACTTTATAAAACAAGTCATGGAATTTCCTACAGAAAAGGGTTATGAGCTAATTGTGGCTACATGAAGGAAGGCCTTTGCACTCTGCATCAGCTGAGGCAATTCTGCCATGTTTTGACAGAACCCAGGACAAAATGAGAGGAGGACAGGATTATGATTAAGCCACAGCAATAGATTCAGTGAGCAGACTTCTGCTGCTGTGTGCCCAAATCACACAGCGAGGTGGTGATTTACTATGCACCATGGTTTTCCTATCCGTACAACTAATCTTGTACAAACAACTGTTCAGTGACCTTAGGAGAGTTGCAGAGATTGATGAATTATCATCTGTAGGCCAGTCTAAGATCCTAGTATAAAACACTAGGCAGAACCTGATGTTTGAAATGGGAAACTGCATTAGATCAATGAATAATTGGCAACCTCTCCACTCTAATGAGAACATATCTGGAGTTAAGCTGTGAGCGGAGTTAAACATTATGAATCAATATACTTATTACATCAGAATTAATTAAAAAAACAATCGCCCTTATAATTACACATACTGCCTCTAAGAAATAAAGTCGCATGGCTGCTCTGAATCTACCCTCCAGCAGACACATATTGAGGCTCCTGTCAGAGAGAATCTGTCACACATTCACAGGCTAATGTCTAAAGTACTAAAGAGAAGTAATGTCACTTGCACATGGATCTCTCAGAACGATGAAACCTTCGCCCTTACCAGAGGAAGGGAGATGATCCTCTGACACTGCCTTGTCCGAGGTGGAAGGTGCTGGGGATTTTTTCACGTGCTCAGGAGAGCTTTCCTCCTCGGCTGCAGCAGATGGCACTGTAAAGGGCTTAACAACTTGTGTCGGCTTTCCAGGCAGCTGAGCTGGCTTCTTAGCAACCGGGGCCTGTGTCAGAGATTCATTCTAACATAACAAATAGAATTCTATGTTAAATATATAAAATCAAATTGAGAGTTTGAACATTAACAGTCATAGTCTGCTATATCAGCCTTCTGATATACTTTTGAGGGGAATGTAACATTCCAGATAGAAAACTTTAACTTCTGGGGCTTTATAAGCAGGGTGATAACAGAAGGTAGTTGACTTAATGCAAGCATAATATATCTGCTATCTGCTGCAGCAGCAAAAACAACAGTTCAATATGGTAGTGATTTCAAAGAGAAGCAGATGCATGCAGGAAAAGAAACATCACACTCTACATCAAAATCTGCTCTGGTTGAAAGCAAAAACACACCATCAGCAACAAAAAATAGAGAGTCAAAGACATTAAACCAAAGTCTAAAGACTTGTGCAGCCTGCCAAGAAGCAGTAAGCTCTGAGCATCTGGAAGAGACACAAATACAGGAGCTACTGGGAAGTAAGAAGGAAATAAGTACTTTAGAACTATGCGAGGGGATGGCCAGAATCTGGGGAGCTGTCTTTGAAAATAAAGCCCACAAGAAAAACAAGCCAAACTCTGGACCCATGAGCTGACTGTAGACTGACTGTAACTCCAATCTCATTTATGTCTCTCTCTCTCTCTCTCTCTCTCTCACACACACACACACACACACACACACACACCCCTACTCTATAAGCCAAGCAGGACTTACAGTCCTCAAGGACTGAAACCCTACCCTTTTCAGATTTCAAGGAAAATTATTTAATCTCAGTACCTTGTCCAGACAGATATCCAATGGACATATCTCTATCTACCAAAACAATCAGCATTTTAACTATTATGCATATTACCAAGCAGTACTAACCTCCTCTTCTTCCTCGTTCTCCTCCATGTTTACCAGCTGGCTGGCACTTTCCAGAACGGCAGCTATTGTGCTGTTACCATCCGTTGTTGTAATACCAGGAATAGGAGGAAACCCTAAAGCAAGAAAAGAATATACAGATAAATAAAAATGCATAAAACCATCAACCATACTAGATTCAGCCTAAGAGTTAGGCTTAGGATCAGATCTCTCGTAGATATTCAGTCTTGAAGGGATGGTGCCAAAATGATGCAAAAGCAGCATGGCTTTCTAAGTTCAGCAACTGGCATCTAGCCACGTAACCTTGCAAGCCCAAGACTTCAGCAAGAGATACCCTCAGGACCAAAGAATTTACTACCTCACTTTTGCACAAAGGATAGGTAGTAAATTTTACCTGAATTTGCTGCCTTTTATCTCTCTCTACTGCTTCATCTGAGTTGGTAAGTGATCCAACAGAAGAAATCTTAACAATACATCACTAAAGTCTAGATAATGCACTATAACATTAGCGCTTGAAGGATATGCTGAAAATCCACTGCAGTGCAGAGGTTGCAAAGGAAGGCAGAATCATAGTAGTTAAATGTGAGAAGTATTAAGAACTGTCCCGATTATTTTATTAACCTTTTAAGGCTGGGAAGAAGGCTTGATGATGGAATGGCACTTTCATGCTACCTGCTTCAATCAGCAGACACCCAGAGGAACTACTGTAAAATATCTGTTAATAAAGTTATTAACATTAATACATAGCAAGATTAATCTTGTTACAAGATTACTTGCAACATCAAAAGCGTCAAGAAATAATAACTGAATGGCTTATGAGCCTGGAGATGGCTATACAGGCACAAAATAATGGCTGGAAAACACGCAGCTAAGACGCATAGGAAAATTCAGAAGTTAAGCAATATTTTCAAAAGTTTAAATATGAAGTACCTCCCTCTTACAGAAAGTGAGATTTACCAGGAAATGGATCCCATTCTAGAACAAAGGTTGCTAAACTGCAGTTCAGGGACTGTTGAATACTAGAAATACCTCAAAGCAGCACCTGGCCTGACAGAGTTGGCACTTCCTCCTAGTGTACTCACCTTTGCCACAACCAAGTGGTAAGTAAAAAAAAAAAAAAGTCACAAAGTTTATGCTGCTTTTCGAGGAGACATTTTTTTAAAAGAGACAAAAGAAAAACATGTAAACATATTACAAGTACCACTTTGCTGTGCCATCTTTCTACCACAGGAACTAATCAGACACAAGATTGAAGTAGTGAAACTTCCAAGGGGAGTGTGAAAGAAACAGTCAGACAGGAGATAAAGCCATCCAGAGGTGGAGGACTTGTAGACCACCTTGCTCAAACCTTTAGACTCAATACTGTACATGCTGAAGAAGATAAAAAGAGCACAGTGACTCAGTTTCTGCCTCTGTCACTGTCTAAGTGCAATCATGGACAGGATTCACTTCATCTCTGCACATTATTTCTACTAGCCATGAGAAGAGAACTGCAATACTCATCTGCCTCAGCTGTTGCAAAGGGAAGCTTAGCTAAACATAGTGTTCTGAGGCTCCTGTGGAGAGGAAATAGCATGTTACATAGGTAAGATTAGGTAATTTTTTTTCCAGATTTTAAAATCTCCTTCCAGTAAATTAAATCCAACATATCTCAAGTTTATTATTTCCTCTAAGAGGGCAAGCACAGTAAAGAAAAGGGTACAGAAGGGATTTTTAGCACCTGCCACAGTTAAATTGCTGAACTTCTCAAAGAGGGCTGGTCTCCAGGTCTGACACTGCCAAACAGGTAGTGAAGGCCCAGGGATATTCACTAATGAAATTTAAGGAGCATAAGGCCAGGCTACTCTGTAAGGAAAGAGAAGAGCTGTTCCCTGTTCCCCAGCCTTGTTCCACGGGGTAGGAAGGCTCTATCTACACAGCTTTTACAGAGCTCTACAAATGTATAAGAGTTGGTATTAGGACTTTTTATATTCACACTCACCAGGAGGAACAGGTAGCTCAGAAAAATCCACTTTTCTCCCTGCTTTATGGGCTCTTATAGCATCCTGGTATTGCTGTAGGGAAAGACACTCATTAAGACATAAAACTGAGTTGACTATAAGAAGTTAGCAATCATCTACATTTATTCAGTACAAGCATTGAAAAATATAGAGTAGTGTGCTATAAAACTGTGCATGCATACCACTGCCCTTTAATTCTGAAGCCAATGCTGCTTCATTGATTACTTGTATCTGTTTCTGAAACAGTAGAAAGGGGAAGGCAAAATGCTGCTTTTAAAGCTCCAACTTCCCTAAAATTTTAAATCTCTTAAGTTACCTCATCCATGTACAACAGACTTTTTACCAGGCAGAAATCTTTGGACTGGAACTCCGCTCTGCAACTCCTATAGCTCAAAACCAGGCACAGCATTACTTAATTCTTCTGTCATGGGGGTCCAGAGATGCTCTACCTCCTTCTTAATCACTACATACAGCACACGTCTGGAACCAGTTTCCGCAGAGCTCAACACCAGTACTTTTGTTTCTCTTTCCCCTGAATGCTTTACAGCTTCCCAATCGGAGCTCTTTTTAACTTGAAGGATGATACTTCAGCTTTTAAAAATCCTTAAACATGAGTATTACTTAAGATGACTTTGCTAGAAACAAGCAACTTGGTACACTTTACCTTGGCTATCCTCTCATGCATCCTGCCTTTCCGATCATCCCCACTTGCTTTAGCCTGGGCTGCTGCTGACTTGTACTTCTCAAGCCTTTGTTGCAATGCTTCCAGCACTGTTTTTGGCTGCAGGTAAGCTTGAAATAAGAGAGACAATGAAATGCCATGTGATTCAGATTTCAGAATATATGAATTGCCCTCTCCCCTCACTTTTTTATCTGCTGCAGAGCCAGCCACCCCCCCTCCAAAAAAAACCAGCAACAGTGCAAAACTTTATTAAGAATACAGTTCTTCTAAAGAAAGTTTACTTATTTTTACTTCCATTCCTGATTCAGAACAACAGTACAAATAGGATCAGTAGCAAACAGTATAAGGAATATTAGTCAGGTATTCCGGATCCTATTGTGGGACAGTCCTCATAAGCATCTTCCAGACCTGCTACTTTTATGCCTTGGCACATAAATCCTATGTCCTACCTGAACTGTCCTCAGTCTGAGGTCCAGGTGTTGTAAGATCCTGGGAACTTCCCATAGGAGTCTGTATCCTCTGCTTAGATGTAGCTTGTGTGTTTTCAAGTTCTGCAAAGAAAGGAAAGCAGGAAGATTCGCAGCATATTACATAAGCAGAAAGTCAGCCCTCGTTAGTCAGTTTGATCCCATAATCTTCCAGGAAGTTGTTTGGCTTCAAACCTGTATGGGGGTGGCCAGGTAAGTCTGAAGTTCACAATATTCCAGCCTTTTAAGAATCACCTTCCAAAACAGAAGTTGGTAAAACATCCTAGTAAAGATGTGCTGAAATGGGGATGCAAGTAAGACTATTAATTAGGACATCCCAGTTTCCACAATCATATAATAGTGAATATTTTAGGAACTAGAAAATAAAATAAAAATAACAATAATAGAAAAAATCTTGGGCTTCTTTATATATTATTATATCATGGTTGAAGAGTCTGTCATTCCAGCTGGTGACCAGTTTTTAACTTAAGAAGCCATAATCTTTATTATTTTATTCTAAGAAGTGAAATAAGATAGTATTATTTTATTTCAATAAATAACCTACTACTTTTATGAAATGGCAAATAAAACACTGAGTACCAGAAATCAGCTCTTAAGATATTGGTGGTGATGCTAATAAGAAATTAATAAGAAGAAATAAGCTCACATGGATTGAAATAACTTTAGTTTTGGTAACTGCTTTAGGGCTTCGACTTCAATGCACTGGAGTTAACCATATTCTACTCTCAGAATGATTATGTTTATTAATCTTGCAATTTGAAGTGTTATGAACTTTTGCTGAAATGTGTAACACCAAAAAATACTAAGGCAGAATTTAAGATCTTGCCATCACCCTCTTTCCTTCCATTTTAAAATAATAGCTACTATTATCTCAAGGTATAAGAAAGAGAAAATTACACCTACACATTTGCAGGAACAGGGCTGGTATATTTTCATTGAATAAAATATTTTCTAGGTTTTTATCTTTTCTCCATGTAACAAAGGTCAGAAAGAAAGCCCCCTCAAAAAGCAATAAAGATATTTTGAAAGTTCAGAATGTTCTATACCTTTAACTTTCTCTCAATTTCTCTTTAAGTAGGAGTTTGCAACAGAAGAAAATTTAGAACAACTTTTTGAATATCAAATAGAATACCCCCTGCAAGTCCCTCTGAACCACAGATGGGAATGTATCACTTCCGTTGTTGATACAAATTCAGAAGTAGAAATTCACATAAGGGAAAAAAAAACAAGTAGAGGATTATACAGGGATCAAGAGAAAAGGAGAATCACAAGATTTAAGACAAAATTTTATTTCTAGGGTTGTATAAGCAGATAAAATGATAAGTTACAAAATTAAGCAGCCATTATGAGCATACAAATCAGAAGAATATGCTGAAGAGGACAAGATAATGCTCTGTTGGTTAGCCACAAACTGGATATGCTATGGAAATTAACTCTGTGAAAGAAGAACAAGGATACAGTAATATGAAAAATACCTATATGCTGCTACTAGAAATCCTAACCATTCATTTCAAGCCCAGACAGGTCAAGAGAATCATTTTAAAATATGTTATGATACCTCATTTTTCTTTGATGGTCTTGATTAGAATTTGAGTATGCAGTAAACCTCAGACCTAAGTAACCTTTAACTCTGCTTACAGTTTTGCAATCAAATTCAGAATCATTCCATTATATAGAAAGGCTTCTAAAAGAGTATCTGTAAGACAAATCTTACCTTGGGGAGATGGTGGCAAATTCTGGAGGTCTATTGGCTGCCCACTGTCCAAAGCTTCTAGGACCACATTAAATTTCTAATAGGGAAAGCACAACATAAGATTTATTCTAGTATGTCCAGGACTTGCTAGGTGCCACAAAGAACCTAGAATGTGACATCCAGTGAACACATTCGTATTTCGTGTGGGTAGTGCACGAAGTAGTTCAGCAATCAGATTCCTGACAGAAGGCTAGATTTTCTGTGTACCTTGCCTGTCTTCATATACTCCTTTGCTTTCTCCAGGTCCCCTCGTTGCTTGGCTTTGAGAGCTGCTACTTTATACTCCTTCTGTCTCATAAGTAGCAGTGCCCGTGTGCTGCTGCTCTGAAGATCTGTGGAAATAAACATTGCTGAGACTTAAACAAGTAAGATGTATGTCCCTTCCTTTGCTTATCTACACAAATTGCTTAGTTCTCTTTTGCTTTGAATCACACATTCCCCTAACAAAGGCCCTTTTCTTCCAGTCCTCAGAAGTCCAATCAGACATGTCAATCTCTCTTCCCAATGAAATGAAATCTCTTTTATTCAAGATATCAAAACCTGTTAAAAGTACAGAATCCCCTATGCCACCTGTTGGAGGAGAAACTGAGGCACGGTAAAAGTTAAGTGAAAGATATCAACACATTGCAGGCCAGAAGGGGGTCCCCTGGGAAGTCTTCAATATACAGTGATGAGAAACTGCAATCACATCAGGACTCTATTAAACATATCTGATCTCATGGCTGACCCAATCTGAAATATTTTGCTGAGAAGTTCTACATAAGCACAATACAGTTCCTTGCTACAAATTCGGAAAAAAAAAAAAAGGTAATATTAAAAAAAAACACCCGAACTGCTTATCCCCTCTGAACATGATACCTGTTTCCATGGTAGAACTTGAAGCAGCATGACCCTGTACAGACTCCAGCTCCAGATGCTGCTCTACATCATGCGACGGTTTCTGCTCATGCTCTGCAGCAGACTCTACTCCCTTCTCTTCTGGGACACTGGCTGAATCACCTAAGTTTTCTAGTTCAGCTGCTGGGGGTTGAGGTACCCGAGAAGAACTCTTTCCTGTTGCAACAGGAGGTGGAATTTCTTCCTCACTGATTTTTTTGCCTTTTTTCACTGCAGACAGCATCGTTTCCAATGTCTGTCAGAGATGAAAGGACAAAGTCAATAGGAATTTTCATTAAGTATAGAGCAGGTGTAATATCATCACAATGTTTGTGGTGGAGAAGGATTAAACACAAAAACTGAGCTGCATTTAACCCATGTTAAAAATAGTAAATGTATTTGTCCAACAGTTCTACGCATTGAGGTACTTAATACTCAGTTTCAGAAACTAATTGCCGCTAACCCAAAGCAGAAGATTAGCATCCCTTAGCATTCCCTACTTTTTTGCAGGGGTATCTTGAGAGCTATTGTCAGAGTAGGAAAAGGTGCTCAACTGTCAGAGCAACCCAAAGCAAAGGAACTATGAATGAAGGAGCACTTGCTGGCATGTTCTGCCTCCTAATTAAGGTATTATCTGTGCTACTACTGTGAAGTGAGATCTAGTCTACTATCCTTCGCTACACTGCTTAGGCACACAGAAACTCCCTCTCTTGAGGAAAAAAAAAAGAGAGAAAAAGAAGTGGCAAACAGAGCTTTTAGTTTGTGTACTGGATAAAGACAGGATGGCATGGCTATGCCTCCTGCCCTCCAGAATGTTTCATGTGTATTAGCCTTCAAAGCTAGCAGACAGTAGACAAACAGAAATCTCCATCCTTGTGCATTTCCTCCTCTGGGTTTGACCTCACTTGTTCCCTTAATACTTCAAGGCACTTAGTAACTATTCAGACATTAAATTCATCCCTCTGTGGACACTGCTGAGCTATAAAGCTTTGCTCAACAAGACGGAGTTAGCTGCTGATGTGAGATAGGAGGCCATATGAAAGAAGGAAGGGAGACAGAGACAGCCCTGCAGAGCCGTGATCACAAACGAACAGCAAGCACGCCACCTGGCTGGCAGAGGCAAACGCAAAAAACAGCTCCTCACTGCAATTTGCATTTGCCTTAACGAAGAATCCCATTCAAATCCCTTTCAAGCACAGCCAACACACCGAAGTATCACCTTCCTCTGTCACAAAGAACTGAGTGGAGAGTCAGTAGCTGAAGATAGGTATCTGTGATGAACCGATGTGCTAGGAAAAGTCCTACGATTTGCTTTAAAGCAGCAATGACTGATTATCACAGGTCAAATGCATATCTAGATGGATGGGTTTAACATAGGCATTTCCCACATCCCCTTCTTCCATGTACCAAAAGACATACAACAGAAACAAAGCTGATACGAAAAAAAGGCATTTAAAATTCACCTGCACATTTACCATCTCAGATCAGTGCTGAATACAAGATTTTTCTTCAAAGTAAGTCAAGACAGCACACTAATTGCTGCATTTCTCTCTCCTTTTAACAAATTCACCGTGTCACATATCTAGAAAGTCTCTTACATTACAGCTTAAAGAATTGAATTTGCCTCAGTCACACATCTGATGAATCCAACTTACCTTAAGGCCTCTTTCATATCGGCGTGTTTTGGCACTCTCACCCAACTCCTTTGCATTAGAAATTGCCGTCCTATAGTTAGCAATTCTACTTTCTATTGTCTGCTGCAGTTCACTGGTAACATCAGGAAGTGAGGAGGTCTCAGAATAAAAATAATAGGAAAAACAAATCAAGAAAACTTATTTCAAACTAGGAGAGTCTTCCTACAGCACTGAAAAACAAAGTTCCTCTTCTACACACACTTGCATTAACCAAAAGCGCAAGGACGAAACAGACTCTCTTGAACAGAAGAGCACTTGTACTGCACTAACGGTTCCTGGATCCACCTCTGGGCTCCCTCTGAAAGGCCTAATAGAGAAGGATGGGTGGAGACATTTAGGAAACACTCAGTCACAGGGTAATTGGAGCCATGTGGTTAGAGAGTAGGTGTGGGAGAACAGTAAAGTCTCTCAAATACTGCAAAACAGAGGGTGTGAAAAAGTATTTTGGCATGTGGCTCAAATTTCCCCTCCTCCTCCATTATTTTTTTTAAATCATCATCCAATTTTTCTCCCTTCTGGGGAACTTCAACCTGACTTTATTACAAGAGGTCCTTCTTTTACCTCTTCCTACAGCCTGAGATTTTTCAGTGGCAAAAGCAGCCTAAGCAAATAGTTACCAACAGAGGCTTACAAAGATTGCTCCACAACTACAGAGACTTTTCAGATGGCTACTGAAGCAATTATTGCCATTATCCCTATAGAAATGCCCCTACACCATTCATTAATGGACACAATGCATGAAGGTACTGGAGCACACAATAAAAACAGAGCAGGGAAGAACTTAAGTGCAGGAGGATTGAAAAAGTAAGTTGGGAAAGCAAATGCTGCTGAGAAAAATTCCATACCAGTGCTGAAGATGCTGAGTTACAAGAAAGCATTTCAGCAAACTGCTTAAGACCCAGTGGGGGAAGGTAGGAATTTAGGAAGCTGGAACTGCAGTCTGCAGGCTCACACGTACAATGAGACATGTTTGAATCCAGGTGCTTACATCCTCAATCCTACGTTAACATTAAAAATTCTACCTCGAAACAAAACACAGCATTCAACTATATCACTGCAGCATCAGATTCCACAGACTGCAACAGCAAAGCTTTACTGGAGGATAAGAGCAGCTTTCTGTATCTCATTTGTTACCCTTGTATAAGCTGTGTGATAATAAGAGTGATTCAGCAAAACAATGAGAAACATGCAGCTCTTTCCTACCTGTGGTTGCATTTCAGGCTGCTCATTTTCTGGCTGAACTGAGGAGTCCGTTTCAATTGCTTCATCCTCACAGCTTCCCGTCTCACCTTCCTCCCCAAGAACTTCCTGCAATTCTGCCTTAAAAAAGAAAAAAAAAATGGCTGTCAAAAATGCTGCTTAGCAGTTCTTCCCTAAGCCCTGCCAACGAGATCACTCAGTTAAATCTCAAAGAAATTACATAGGATATGTTGTCTCAGGCTAAGGAGTACCTAGAACTGTAACAACATGGTTACAGACATCACTTTAAAAAAATGCCTGATAGGAAGATACTGGCCTTACTTTACCAAGTAACACAAATGGAATTCCCACTTCCTCCTACTCCTCAAAGACCCCCAAACATACAAATGTTACAACATTACAGATCTCACTGAAGTATTCCATCCTACATAAGCCCTTCCAGTATTCTCTTTGCAAAGCTAATGAACATTTTTGCTAAAAGTGATTCCTGAAAAAAATCAAAACCAAAGAAACTCTACAACTTTTTGCTGACAAAATCATACATACCAACAGATCTGTATTTTTCTCCAAGTCATCATCCTCTGTTTCTTCATCATCTTCACTCAGGTCCTTCATACACTCTGCTGCCATCTTTTCAATATGATCCATGGGCAGAGGAGCTGCAAAAGGCAACCAGAAGGAGCCATAAACCCTAAGTAACATGTATGTGGCCACCAGATGCAATTTCTTAAGGAGATGCTGCTGTCTGGGCAAAGGTAGCGACTTCTTGCTTACTTCCTCTTTACGTAATAAAGGCTCTATTCCTAAACAAGAATGCCAGGTCTGGAAAGGGAGTCCCAGAAATACTTGCTTCAAGACCCACAGAAAACGAAGCAGTTGCTCCCACTTGCTCCCCACACTGTCCTCTCTCCTATTTCCAAATGAGGTTTTACTTCTCTTATTTTAATGTCTTTATTTTTCCCCGTACAGCTCTCTGATTTGATTTACCCAAACAGTTATATTTTTACCATGCTCTTTCCTACAGTCCATCCCATTTGTTTCCTTCAGCAAATATTTGTTCTCCCTCTAAATTAACTCTCTAACAGACTGAAGTAGGCTGTAACAGCACTGCATAAGATGAGTGCAAGTCCTAAACAGCAAGGAATAAAACTGAATCCTGGAATTATGTGCAACAGATTTTATGACTGAGATGCAATTTAATTCCAGAAAATGAATGTTTTTTCCTCACAAAATTAATGACTGACACCAAACCTCCATTTTTTTTGTTTGCTAGTACACTTTGCCTGCAGATTGCATCAGCTGAGTCCTCCAGGAGACAGTCAAAATACACACTGGGAAAATGTGGTAGAAATGTGAGCATACCATATCAAAATCTCTTTCTCTGACAGAACGCACATTCTCACCTCTTTCTGTACTGCTCTTAACTAAGGGCACAGGTAAGAACAGCTTTTCTACTCTGCCCCTTTGTTCAGGCGACATCTGCAACCACACGCAAGCAAAAGTACCTTAAGATGTTCTTTTTTTTTGAGCAAGTGTAATGTTAAATCCATCCAGATTTCTGTGTGAAGGATTATTATTTGAATAATGTATACCTGAATCTCCTAAAGGGAGATCTACGTAACAGATAAATCAACTCTGCTAAGAAATGCTCACATGCCTATTACCAGAGTGGATCTGGTGAATACACTAAAGACAGAACACTGCCTTCCAGGAAGGAGAAAGAATTCAAAATGTGATCCTGGGAAATTTGATAGTCACATTTCTGTTGGTATGAGCAAAGAATTTCACAAGACACAAAAGTAAAATCATCACTCAATAATAGAGGCTCAGCTGATCTTCAAAGTAATTCTTCCAACCTGTAAGAAAGGGCAAAGATGTCATCAGGTAAGTTCAGAGCACTGCTTCTATATGGAAGGTTCTGTTCACTAAGAACCACTGTGCGAAGGACAACTTTTCTCAGAAGATGGATTCCTTCTGCCAGTTGCCTAAAACTGCAACAGTCTACGACCAAAACAAACAAACAAAAAAAAAACAAAACTGTAAAGAAAGAGGGAAATGTAAAATACCCATGTTTCACTTTGAAGATACTAGGTGAATCATAGGTAAGTGAGGGTACATTGAGGGACAGAGGGGAAAGACTGGGGAAGTGAATATCAGGAGAAACTAATGCGTCTGGAAGTAATAGTCAAGGTAAGCAAGAAGACAAGGAAAATGTATCTAATAATCTAGCTCATAAATTGGATGATGGGGAGAAATAACTTCTGTTCACTAATACAAGGAAACTGAACAACAGTAATAAATAATAAGTACCATGACTGACTAGCAGGAATGGTAAAACACAAGGCTGCTCTGAAAACACAGATGGAAAAAGAAGATATCGGGGTAGGTTTGCACAGTAATGACATTTAAGACCGAGGAAAAAAAGACAAGTTAATTACAGATGAAACAATTAGATCAGGGTAAAAGTGCTAGAAGTTACCTCAAGCTCCCAGACTGATTTAAGATTTAGATAAGTATAGATATGTATCTATATCTATGATATTATTCAGCAAAATAACCTAATAACAGAAACTTTTATGAGAAGATTCAATTCACCAGACAAAAACCAGAGAACAGCACTGGCCATACTTGGATGTTTCTCAACATCTTGGATGTTTCTCAACAAAAAAATCACTGAAAAAAAGAGATGCATGCTCATGTTGGTCCTAGTAAGTAGTGGTTGTAACATGGAGGGATAAAAAAATGCTAATAAATAGAAGAAAATAGATCTTAAAAAATTGAAAACAAACGTTAAAGTGTTTTAGGCTATGAAGGAATAAGTGGTCCTGCTAGTCAGGAAGACTTGAGATAAATCCCACAAGTAACAGAACATTCTATCTATGCTTTCAATTGGGTTAATGGGAGATTATACAAACAATTGTGTGAAAGTGCAAGTTACCCCATCCAAAAGTACCAACAACTTTAATCTTAGCATGTTTAGGATGAAAAGGTAACAGATATTTTTATCTCAGAATATTAAGTGGCAAAAACGATTTCTAAGTTAACTCAGAGCTACCATATGACTGGGAAAAATATCTGTACCTACATTTAAGAGAAGATGAAGAAAAACTATTAAGTCAACTCCAGGTTTGTCACTGCATGTGGTTTCAGAACAGTTCTTGAAAGAGAGAGAACACACAAAGATTGAGGAGGAAAAGGATATTATATAACATCTATCTACAACAATATTTCAGAGCGAAGTACAAAAACTTCTGCTATAAATCAGGAAAATACCTGACTCCACTAGCCAGACTCACTAAAAAAGAAATAAAATAAAATAATAAATTAAAAAAAAAAAAGCACTAGGAAAAAAAAGCAGCCCTTGCACACATCAGTCAATATAATTTCAACATAGAAGTATTAATAATACTACTGCACAAGGCCTTGGGGAAGCTGCATCTGGAACAGTTCTGATTCTTGGTAGGTATTCTTGAGAAGATAAATTTAAATGGGGTGCATAGCCATAAATTAGAACAAAGATCAAACAATTACTGTAATTGCTACTGTAAATGCCCAGCTCAAAGAGCTCCCGATCTAACTACAGGAACCAGCTAAAATCACTGGAGTTTTGTACAAGGTCTGCACTGCTGCTGGGACTTCAACAAGTCATCCACTTTCTCAATCTATAACAAAAGTACAAGAGTGTCCTATATCTCTCCTTCTCCCTGGCTTTGAAGACATATTTATGAAGCATATTTATGCTTTGAAGACAATAACATGTGCTAACCTCAAGTCTAGAGACATACTGAACAAAACAGGCTATAAATTAACCTACGAGTCATTAGTAGGACAAGAAAGGAGGAAGAGCAAAAAAACAGTAAGACAAGAGACTCTCCACCTAGAGAAACCACTTTCTTTACACATCAAGCACTACTTCAAGCCATGCTTGTGATACAAAGATAAATTGTTCTGTATCAAGACAACAAACTCATCCTCAGGCAATGTCTTCGTCAATTCAAAGGAAGCAGCAGGCACAAAGATCTGTGGCACCGACCAGGAAGAGCGCTGATTCTCCTGCCTCTGTGAATGTACTTCTCATTTTCTGCATCACCACCTCATTCTCCGAGCAAATTTCTCTTTCCTTGCATGACTTTCTGGGCAACTTCATCCCGCAATTTTTTTTAAAGTTTCTAGCCTTTGCCCTAAAATCTCTATCTAACTCTTCCTTGCTGACTTCTCATCCCCATCGCATGCCATGCCTAATCACAGCTTCTTCTACCTGTCCTCTCCCCTTTCTCAATGCAATTCCAAGGATGTGGTTATTTGTGTGGACGCACACAATTTCTGCCTGTCCACGGAAGCAGTATACTTCCCTATGTAGATGTGACTGACAAACCAGATTTTAAGTGTATAGCTTTACAGCTGATTTGAAGAGATCTAAAATGCATTCCACCCTTCCACTGCATTTGCTGAACCTGCTTGAAATTAGCCTAGAAACAATTATTTTTTTCCATTCATATTATCTAATTTATCACATCACCATGTGATCACTAGCATTGACAAAAGAGTGGTAAAAACACATGATAAGGATCAGTTGCTTCAGCAGCAGCATAACAACTTAACTTCTACCCACACCTGCTGTTATAAATAAAGAAGAACTTTAGTGCTTAGGTACTACATCACACATGCTGTTTGTATATTTGACCTATAGGAAAAATTTGCAAATAGGAGAGCTGGCCACATTCAACGGCAAACTGGCTTTAGGATCCGAATGTCCCTTGGGAACAGAAGCTTCCCTGGTGTGTATTCCCATGAGGAAGGGGAAAGACAAGCAGGCTTCCATGAGGGTGAATTCAGGTCTAATCCAGTACAGCAAGTTGCGGCTACAGTTCCCAATATGCATGGCAAACCAACTGCCATGTCGCAGCCACATTGTTCTCTGCACTCACGATCCTGCAGCAGCAATGTAGCTTTTTCTGCTGGCATTCTACGGACCTAGGAGTGAGTAACTGCACCCTGTGCTCACTCCAGACCTGAGTGCCACTGTGTACTCTGCTGGGTCCCTTTTCTGTTTCTTTCTGGATCTGTTTCTCTCCTGCATTTGCTGCACTCTCCTCCTTCCAGGCACTGTGCTACATCCTGTCCCTGCCATGTGCCCATCAAAACACTGCTGCAGCAGGTGTCATCACCTCCCTATACTTTCCTGCATTCCCTGCAAGCCTCTGGTCTAACTATTTCTAAGTCTACTGGGAAGGAAAAACAGTTTTACATTATATTAAAAAAACAGATGTATTAGTCCGACTGCAAACCTTCAGAGAGCAGAGTAAATATTAACTTTCTGCTCATTCTCTCTGAAGTTTCATTTCCCTCTTATGCACAAAGAGACTGAAAAACATATTAAGTGACACAAAAGAGCCAAAGGAAGTCCGTATTTGAGAAGTAACAACAATTCAGAAGCTCCTGACAACCAGATTCATCCTCTGGGAGGAAATTGCTAGACTGCAGGTTTTCATCAAGAATAATCTATGCCCAAAGGCAGAATTTCTGCTATTGCTACAATGAAAAATTCTGATCCTCTGAGAATGAAGACTCAGTGCTGCTGTAGTTGCTTTGTGCCACTAAAAGTGAGTGCCTATAGATCTGTTAATGCAAACACCTTCTTGTTCCCATACATGAGTTCAGACTATTCTTTCCAGAGAAGACTGATCCATAAATCCTGAAAAAACAACTATTATTTTAAACTATTAAAAAATAAAACAGCTATGAATGACTAC
This sequence comes from Crypturellus undulatus, assembly GCA_013389825.1. Lineage (NCBI taxonomy): Eukaryota > Metazoa > Chordata > Aves > Tinamiformes > Tinamidae > Crypturellus > Crypturellus undulatus. Next base: position 373,767 of record VWPW01006730.1, on the reverse strand, counting down.
ACAGGAAAATATAACTGCAGCAGCCAATTACAATGAGTTAAGAACATCCAAAAGCTGCAGAAACATACATCACAAAATCTACTGCAGTAATTTAAAGAGGTTACTACAGTCTTGACATCTAGAGAGTAGAAATGGTTTGGAAATTCATTTTTAGTACTACACCTGTTCTGACTCACGAATCACAGTACCAAATACTCTCATCTTCTGCATAATACAAGCCACAGACTTTCTTCTAGTAACTACATCAAGTCCATAATTTCCCTTTTAAAGGGATATTCCAGTTTGGTTATAGACTTGAAATAACAAAAAAGCTAACGCTAATTCAGTAAATTAACTCTTCAAACAAATTCCCCCCAAATAAAGAAAAAAAAAAACACTAAACAAACAACTCCAAACACACACTTTTAATTCTACAGTCATCTAGCTCCTACTTCAGATTGTTATGACTTCATATTTCATTAATAAGGTTTCTAGCCATCAGATATTTTCTTCCTATTTATGTTTACAAAAGCACAGATAAGTAACTATGTTTTTGTGGAGTAAAAACTCAACCTTTCAAAGTAAAGTAAACACACCCATTGCAATTTCATCCTCTATCAGTCATGAAAAATATTTTAGAGAGTTTAATGATTTATTAATAGGCATCTTTCTATAAATTATTCAGGTCTTCAATGAGTAAAACTCAGGGACTTTAACTTACTTCTCCCTTTTGTTTTTGTCTTCCCTTCTGTCGCCTTCACTCCAGTGATAGCTGCCAGTTCTGCTTCTAGGTCCCCATCGTCGCCACCTTCCTCTGCACCCAGCATCATCTCCTCAGGATTAAAATCTACAAACAGCCCCAGCTGGAACCAAGGGAAAAACACTATGGTGAGAACCAAGGTGACACTCAAAAACATCACACTAAACTTATGCATCGCCCACAAATGAATTATTTTAAAAGGGCCCTTTCTTCTGTCCAAGTTATTATGCCATTTCTATTACCAAAGCAATGTACATAAGGCATCCATAACTGAAACCATGTATATGAATAACTTTGCTAGGAAGCAATTAATACTCCCTCTAAGACTGTATGCAATCAACCTAATCTCTTCAAAACCAGTCTACTTAATAATTTGAAGTAAAAAGGTGAAGTAAAATGATGACTATTATATTTGCCTCAATAAGCAGGGTTTTAGTAAAGTTCAAGGCTATTGCTAAGCTAAAAGCTGAAAAATATCTGATCACCCTTTATACGATACAGATCTGATATTGCAAACAGTTCACCCTCCTCTCTTGGCAAAAGTCATATTTACGTATACAGACATGGTTTGTACTTCTCACTACTTCAGCTTGCCATAAACACAAGGAAAAGCACTGCACACACAGAAACACGGCATTACAAACCCAGCAATGCCCGTAGTAGTCACCTGTTTGGAACAGATCATCCCTACAGCTAAATGACAGCATCTCTGGGGAAAAATACTAATTACACTAATCAGAATAAGCAAAAAAATAGTGGGGGTTATCACTCTACTGTTGCAAAACATACTAAATGACACAGAGATCAGAGAAATCTCTCGGGTCCTTATCTAAAAGACTGTCTTAAATGCCACTTTGCCACTATTTTTACAGCACTGGTTAAGATATTAACTTCTCCAGGAAAATGGCATACATTATTCTGAATCTTTTTATAAATATGAATTAACTGAATCCCATTCATCCTGTGAATTAAATAGAGAAGCTTTCCTCAGACTTTTTGAAAGGACAAATCCCCTCTGGCTTACTGGTCCTCACGTGGCCAAGCAGGCAGCAGATCAGCTCCTCTGAGAGTCAGAGAGAAAAAAAATAGTTATTACTGTAACAAGCATTAACATCGCCCCTCTTCTAGGGTCTGAAGTGCTGCCATAACTGAAGCTGGCTGTTTATGATTGAATGCAAATCAGTGATAAGTTTTCTTTAATTCCCCACCTGGTAAGAAACAAGGTGGTGCTGGGCATTGCCTTTAAAAGTTTCACGATCCTTTTGAACCTTGTATTATCCCAAAGCAGAACATAAAATACAGGTGAGAAACACTGAGGAGGAAGAGTGTTCAAACTGAGCAACTGTCTGTTTGTTAGGCCTCATCCTGCCCCTGACACAGTGAAAGGTGCTGGGCAGACCAGTTAGCTGCACTGGGCCTCCTTCCTCCTCTGTCCTCTGTTACACAAAACGCATTTGCAGACTCAGAGAGGAAAGGAGGTCAGGACAAGATTCAATTAGCGAATGTTTATAACTGTGATGTAGAGATGCAAAATTCTATGAAATATGAACCATTTATAAGAGTGCAAACTGAATCAGGAGCATGTGTGATCTATCCACACCACAGGTGACACAGCCATGAACAGAATCCAGCACTTCCAGCTCTAAGTCTCTCAACCTGCTCGCTAAGACATGTTTCCAATTAAATGAGTCAAGTGCTTAAAAGAATAGGAAAAAAGTTATAAATATTTTGCAGTTTATATACTACAGATCAAAAGCCAAATCTGAACAGGACTGCCTTTTTGCTAGACAGTATTTCTATCTTTGATGATACCAGGTGACTTCCTGCACCTGCATCCTGCTCAAGGATGCTTCTCTCCTCAATCCAGAACCTCTACCGACAGATATGGAGTGCTATAAAGACACATATAATGTCACTACAGAGGAATAAATCACAGGGGCAGAGCTTTACCTGTTTATTACAAGAAAAACGACCACATGGAAATCTGAGGGAATTCAAAATTAGCTGCTTCTCATCTAGCACTCTACTGTTCTCACAGACTTGTTTGCCTGAGTTTGCTTATTCTGTTCTTCCTAAGTTATTTTTATCATTTTGGAAAGTGCATGGAAAGTGCCAATATAGTTATTAAACCTATTATTAATCTCAATATAGCCGAGGTAGGAAACAAACTACTACTGGCGTTGAGTCACGAGGGCTCGTGGTGTTACAACACAGCGGCTTCCCTGCAGGACCTCCAGTGCTGCATGCAGAGAGCAGAGTACGCAGGAGGTAAACAAACCCACCATTTGAAGTTAGAAGTTTCCAAAGTGCTGCAAGCTCCCCCTAACGCGAGGGAAACCCCAAGCAGGGCGAGGGCGGGAGGCGGCGTCCTTACCTGCTTTGCCACCGCGGCTCCCCGGCCCTTGGCCTGGGGGCTCTTCGCGGCTCTCCTGCCGAGCATGGCGCTGCCGCAGCCGCGGGGGCCGGCGCCTCCGCGGGGCAAACGCGGCTGGAGGGGAGTGCGAGGGAACGGAGCAGCCGCCGGGGCCGCCGCTCCCCCGCGGCCGCCCGCGCCNGCCGCCGGGACGCCGCTCCGCGCCTGCGCGCAGGGGGCGGGGCCTCGCTCAGGGAGGGGAGGCGCAATGAGGCCCCCGGGGGCAGCTGGGGCTTCCTGCGGCTGCGGCCCGTGGGAGCGAGGGGGGCGCTCCCTCGTGCCGGCGCTGGGACACGCAGGAATTCATCATTTCTAACCTTAGAAAAGTGAATGTGCGAGCAGACCATGCGAACACGCACTTTTTTGACCGTTTTTGCAGTTTTTGAAAGTGTTTCCACACTCTCCTTTTCTACCTAACATATTTTGGTAAACAGCTCTATTACGAAAGCAGCCTTTACCAGACCTACGTTATCCAGAGACAGTTCTTTGAGGCCCAGAACCAGTTATGCTCCAAAAACTACATAAAGACAATTTTACTTGAACGTCAAAATGCTGCTGGTATTTTTACGTTGCTGGTAGCAAGGAATTTCTTTCCCCTTCAGCCTTTCTTGCAAAGCAAAGGTACCTTTTCAGTAGATGAGCAGCACAGGCTTAAGCAAGTATTAATCACATCTTTTGCATCCAAGAAGAGGCAACAAGAGAAAGCTACATAAAGTGCAGTACCACAAAGACCTTTAATATTAAATACAAGTAACTTCAGTCCATGCAACATATTACAAAGACAACCTGTTACCAGCACCTAAAAATACTTTTTAAAACAGTTTGATTTCAAATATTTAAAACGGCCCAAAGCACATTCTTTATTATACAAAAAGTGCTTGGCTACACCAAACATTTAAAACACATTATTTAAGAAAAATACAATACTTAACTATTTCCATTTTATCATTTTAAAAATATTAAAAATAGATGATATTTAAAATATTTGTACACATATAAAATATCTATTATTGCCTTATTCATCCTTGAGTGCGTACATGACATCATCCTGGCTGATATTCAGTCGCACACGCATGTGAAGATATTTATTACTGGATTCCACCAGCAAGAGCCTGCAGGCACCAAGTCTTGAGCAAACTGCCATTATTTCTGACACTGTAGGACTCTGCATACCTTCAATTCTGCACAATGCTACGTGTTGATGATAGACCTAGGAGAAGAAAACACACACAAAAAAAAAAAAACAAAATAAATGCTGTTTTAACACAAACTATTAAAAGACTTTGTAAAATAAATAATAAGACTAAACTAAGGTTCCCTTTGCCATACAATCAGAGAAAGCAAAAGCAATCTGCATTTTAGCTACAACTTTTTATCTCTTACTACATCTTTTCTCCCCTGCACTGTGTGGAATAAAACAAACCCAGCAGATCAAGAGCTGGCATAAAACTACATATTTAACTACACTGAAATGACAGCCAGGCCCAGTGACAAGTTAGCATGAGTCATGCTGACTAGAATCGGTGAAGATCACAGCTAAAAAAGGCATATAATCCACCTTTAAGCACAGAAGAAAGCACTTGTGACAAATCGTGCAGACTAGCAAACCCAGAAAGAATCAGACGGTCTTCTGCTTTTTTAAATCTTTGGAAAGAAATTCCTTCTGGTGTCAGAGGAAAGCTACATTATTTAAGGGAACAAAAAAGGGCAAATCCTAGCAGCTTAACAAAATATCCCCTGATGTTTAAGCACTGGTCACCCAGTGTATTTCTTTAAACATAGATGTTCAGGAACTATTAACAGGAAACCCGACTAGAATGTTTACCAACAAACCTACAGGAAGCATGAAAACTGGCAAGTTATAGTCCTAAACTTTATTACATAAATATTAACAGTTAGTTTCTGTACTGTTGAAAGCTATGAAATAGATTCCATGCAGAGAATAATCTGCCTATATGTTGGTGATTCCACAAATCAACTTAAAAAACATATTAGTGATATATCTGCATCTGTTGAGCAAGATAGCAAAATAGAAGTTAGAATTAAATTTCAAGGCTTCCTACTTGAATTACATCAACTAATATTCCCAGCGTACCTCTTATTTCTTCTGCTACGAAACAGATCATATGGAGGAGTGCAACATATTCAAATGCAGGCCAAAAAATTCATTTTGTTTTCTGGAACTCTGGTAATATTATTGCAACAGCAGGTGCTTCCAATTCTAGGCATTCAACCCCATTCGAGAACAGGTGGTGGCAACAATCAGGCTTTACACCTAGCCTGAACAGCCATGTTTCAGTTTACCTTGTTACCTTACCTTAGTTCAAATCATAATATTTAAGAAATTGCAATTTTTTCACTTTTGCCTGATAATTTTTTTGAATGACCAATTTGTGTTTTTAAGTATTATGAAACACTAACATACCTGTTGCACTGTTGCTTCCTCAACACCTGCCCTGCGAAATTCAGCTAAAATTGCTTTCAGAAAGATTTGCTCATGTAGAGAGGCGCTCCTGAATAGCAAGAGAAAACAAAAATCAGTCTACCAAGTCTAGAATTTGTGAATCTTAAGGAAGAAGTTAAGAAAGGAAGGAAAACTGCTTGGGAAGCACATATTAAAATGCAGAGTATTTTCCTACAAGAGAGAAAAGAATGCAAGACCCCCTTATGCTTCTCAACTAGCCAGTATATTACAGCCAGCATCACTCCACCTCTGCTTCACTGTACCTGCACATGACATTTTATTCCATACATAACAGAAGGCTTAACTTCAGCTCAAGCATTCTGCAAAGTTTGATCATTGCACAGATCCTGTTTCTTACAAACCCTTCTATATTTCATGTCCTATAAGACAAATTTTACTGTGCTAAATACTCACAAATTAAAGAATTGAAGGATGCAATATCATCATGCATGTGTTGGGCTAGGGGAACAAGCCTGTAGTTCCTCTCATAATTCTAAACTGTGAGTGGCAGAAGCCATGCAGAACACAGCACAAATTCTGCAGGGTGTTAAAGAATTCGATTACATTCTGTTTAGGGCTGTGGCTGCATCTAAATGACCAAGAAGAGTTGCATAATACAAGCAGATCTGCAGCACAAATATGACTCTGACAAATCCATGCCTTCACTTCAAGGGTTCCTAGGGCTTTTCCTTCAGTCTAGTTGTAGCCTAACCCAGTATGCTGGATGGCTAGTAGTGATTTTCATTCTGAGCTTCTGAAGTGCATCTTCCAAAATTGGTTCCATCTGGAAGGAATTGAGGTACATGCATTTGGAAACTACAGGCCAGTGTAAATCAGCATGAAGTAAACAGGGACAAGCAGGTAATTTCCAAAGCCTGCTCCCCATCTGAGCTAACACTCTACCATGGAGACATCCTGTATAACTTGGCCTCTGTCTTTATTCCTGTTTTTTATTTCTCTCTCCTATAGCTGTGTTGAGGCTCAACTGTACAGTATTTCAACAAGCATTAAGTAATTAAGCATGCATTCCTAAAAGAGGGAGCAAACTGAAGATTTTTGGAAAATGGTGCAGTGAAAAAGATACAAAAGGAAGAAACACTCAAAAATGTTTTTACCTGATTGCATTTATATATGGGGATGAAAACATTTCATCTATGGCTTCTGTTATGTGGGCCATCCTGACTATTCCAGAGGTATTCTTTTGGCTAGCAAACTCGCATATCTCAGTGGCCCTTCTGCAGATATCAAGGCAACGCCTTGCATCACCAGACAATGCTGCTACCTGAAAGTAAACATCACACATATTTAACATTTCCTTTTAGTTGAGTAAAGAAGTTAGCTAGAATAGACAGAAAACAAAGAAAAAAGTCTGCCATCCATTTTGAGGTGCCCCTCATCCCCCCGCCGTGTTCTTTACTTGATGCAAGATGAGAAGATCTAGACTGTGTTTACCTTTCTGGAAACTAGCTGAATTGCATCTTCTTCAAATGCCTTCATATTGCTCAGTCTGGAAGAAATAATTTGCTGTAGCTGTTTGTAGGTGTAGGGCTGAAAGGACATTCTGGTGAGGCCCTGCAGCAAACAATACAGTTAGAAGTGTTTGTAGTGCTTTTAGCACATGGTATCGTTTTACTTTTGCTGTGGAATTCCATATTCAAAAGAACATATCTAAATTCCTGCTAAAGAAGATATTCTCTCCAATTAATAGATTCTGAAGCTATACTTCTCTTATATCCACTTGACCTCTCTCAGCTGCTCAAATATAGCCTGTCTAGTTAGCATCTTTAGTTTCTCTGGTAGGAGCAAACCCTCATTCACATCCTTCCCCTCCAAGTGATATTAGTATCAGTTAATCAGTTCTTCTACTTCATACTTGCAAAACAAATATACGCATCCATAAATGCAACAGGTTCAGTGAGGACCAGGGGCTAGACCACCCCACTAAAAGGTTAGAAAAGAAAGAGCTGCTGCCATTAGAAAGCAAATTTCTCTTACAGAACTCAAAAACAAGTCAGAGTCACACAGTACGAGAATCTTGACAGCAACTGTCTAAATACCTCTTCCAATAGAGTCACAGAGTGGAACATATCAAATATTAATTTCTCCTTTAGCTGAGTACTCAGTACAGGTCTGAAGTATCAGCACTGAGCTTTCATACTGGTACTTTAAATCAGTATACCTGTACACATTTCTACTGCCAGCTTCATATGGTAGCCCGCAAAGTTAACAAGCAGCCACAAATTAAAAATCTTCTTATGGATTAGGCTAATAAAAACTGATTTCAGATACGAATACCATATCATGACCTCTGTTTTAAATGGGTGGCACACACACTGCCTTTCATATTCTGCCCAAGGCCAGAGCTTTGCATTCCTCAGAACCTCTCTTGTAGGCCAAGAAACAAGTGCCTGGAGTCCCAGATCATCAGCTGTTCTGCAGGTTTAGCCAGTAGGGTGGAAAGCAATCAAATCAATTCCCATGTAACTCTAAGTCACAGAAACATGGAAGGCACAGAGAACCATGGAAGGCAAATCACTTTTCAGAGCAGTGTTGAAGTGATAGCCTAGGAAAATTATTAAATCTGTTCATAGTGCATATAATTTTCTGTCCAAAGGTATCCAAAACAAGTCATGATGGCAGACAGAGCAGTAATCAGCTGCCTGGAAGAAATGGAGGAAAAAAGAACCAGGCGGGTGTGATTGATCAGTCGGGTGTCACAAGTCTGCTATGTTTGGGACATGACTAATTTAGCAATGTGTAAAGTCATCATGCCTGGAGTGGATGGATGAAAAATAATAGATTAGGGAATTTGACATTTGAAAGTGGGAAGCTGCTGTGGCCAAGCGAGCTTCCTCTTTTCAAATGGGAAAACTCCAAGTGCAATTACGACCACGTAGGCTTATTTTTATCACAGCCTGTAATAGCAAGGCACGAGCAGTGGTGACTGGGGAGGAGCCACCTTGGCGTTGGGGATGCCCAACTGAGACCCCTACTGAGTGGGGACCCAGGCAGCCCGTCACCAATGCTCATGCTGTCTCCTCCAGGTGATTGAGGTATGTTGCCACGCTTAGGTTAGCCAGTAGGGCACTTTGTAGTTTAGTTTACTTATTTCCTCATTTTTCTGTAACTAACTTCTAGAAGTCTTTGGTTTCCTGTGCAATATAAATAAATCGTGTGATACCGCACTCAAGATTGAGCATGTGGTCCCTTGCCGCCTGGAATCCACATCCCCTACTACAAAGAGGAAGGGCAATCAGAAGGGAATTCCTCTGAACTCTGGAGTGAGCAGCTTAACCACAAGGCACAGCATTTGATTATCCAAATCTTAATATGTTTAATAAGACATCTGCTAATTCATTCTTATAAGAACAGAGTGCTCTTACATGGCATCATATCTAATTAGCTGGCTGGCTCCTACACCTTCTTTTCTAAGATTTGTATGTTCAACATCCACCCTTTGGAGAGGTGAGGGAATTATAAAAGCATTGCTTAATACCTACTGCAACTCATCCTCTCTTTCTCCTGGATTACCTTTGACAACACACAGTATTTAATCTGTACTCCTCATTTCTCAGCATGACATAACTGCTAGGACATACCAGCCGGCTGGCTACTCTGTTCATCATTATTCTCTCTGGCAAGTCCATGGTGTTAGCAATGGCCAAGATGATTAGCTTAGAGTGCTTTTGAGTTGGCCAGTCAAATAAATTGTACATCACATTCTGTTTCCGGGTCCACAGAAGATCAAGCTGAGGAGAGAAAAAGAAGTTGCCTGAAAAACAATGACCACGTGTTTAAATATCATGACTTCAGAGAGCCATAGAGAACTTCTTAGGTAATTCCAAAAAAGTTGTCTTTGCACTTCCTTTATCTATGTCTTTTCTGAATTAAGGCACTAATCTCTCTTTTGAAAAAGCTCAGCCCCCCAACTGCTTGAACAGTTCACCACAGTATGAATCTGCAATTTTCAAACACTATTCTGATTTTAATACTGTGTCTAATACAATCAAAAGGCCACCTCACAGAATAAAGTAAATGTGTTTGTTATTTACTGAACACAGCACATTCAAAGAGTTTCAAAGGTAGAATCTGACATATTTGATTGGAATTTTCTCACAGAAAGAACAGCAGATTCCAGACAGTGCAGGTTCTAAATAGCTGAATCTTAGGGTACTTAGAACTTTATACAACAACTCGTTTCACAAGTTGTGCCAAAACAAAATATGTAACCCACCTGAAAACTAACAGTTTAAAAGGATACTTGGCTATTTACATTCAGTATAATAAGGCCAAAAGGAACTATTTGTATCTTCTTTCCTACATCTACTCCCATTAAAGGATACACAATATACTCCTAGCATAAACAATGAAGTATATTTTGTCTTTTTCCAGCATTGGAAATCCTCTTATAACATTTGAGGAAAAGAGAATGAACAGTTTTGACTCACCTCATCCACTATCAGCACGGTGGTCTTCCTTTTTGGTCCAGGGGTAGAGAACAGTTTGGCCAACAGTGCTGCAGCATGGGTTGCTGTCACCTTCTGACCTGTCAGAAACTGTACAAGGATAATACTCAGCAGCAAGCACTTGATTTCTTTTCCCTGGCAGTGGGAACAACTGCTTCTATATGCTATAAAGGCATACAGAAATTAGTGCATGGAATGTCAGAATTACAGTATATAGGCTGAATCAATTGTTCAGTCAAGTTCAGACTCAAGCCTTAAAATAAAATGCAGGCTGCATTTGAAGATTGTATTTGTTCTCCAGAATCTTGTCTTCCCTTTTTAAGAATTGACGTCAGATCTTAATCATTAGAGTTTGAGCACAACAATAATATATAATCTAAACTTGTTTCATGTTTCCACTTCAAGAACAGTCTGAATCGGTCGTGTAAAGCAATTTCCAGAGATCCTGATTCTACAGCTCTGGAACTGGGCATCTTCCAATATGCCATAGAATTCAGTTTATTACAGTGAAATTAGCATCTGCAAACAGGAATCTGTCATTCATTTTAGCTGTTTATCTGTACAGGCCTTTCTGTTGCTGCTCCCTGTTGCTTCAGGGTTATTAAAAAAGTTAGTGAACTAAAGCAGAAGATGAATATGCACCAAAAGAGACCCAAAGCAATCAAATATAGAAGTAGCCTATGTAGATGCTTAATGCTTTAATAACAACAGAAAAAGAAAAAGAAAAGAAACAACTGGTTTATTTGACAACATGTTCCCATAAAGTATATGGGAACTTGGGTCAGCTTGAATTAATGAGGCCCATAGAGACAACAGATTTCAGTCCCAAAGATTTATTCTTGGTTAATTTTACAAATTTACCAATGTTAAATGCATTTATGCTGGACAGAACAAAGAGCATTAAGATACTATTATCATGAAATTAGGTTCTCATGGATCCTTTCATTGTGCTAAAGAAACAGTGACCTAGCTGTAGCACACGCCCCTCAGTAATGTACTGACTATGCTGCTTTGAGGGAAGGATGCATATATGCATATTTATCCCCCTCAATATGGCTTGAGATATGTATCTCTGAATCTGAATGATATGTATCACAGGAGATGTCAAAAATAAACGGAACAGAAGTTTGTAAGAAAAGGCACTAGATGTTTCAGGAAATAGATCATTTCAGTTCTAGGTCATTGGCTTAAAGTCAGCCTAGACTGATGTAGGTCTTGAGCAATTACCGTTTGAAGACAACTGAATGATCTTAATGCAGTTCTCAGAAGGTTAAATCATACCCATGTAGACACTAGTCCTGTCAGCAGTCTCAGATGAGATACTAGTTTGTCACAATGACTTTAAATGCAACTTTCTTCACAAAGTCCCCCTCTGTGTGATGACAAGCCGATTAACCTCTTAGTCCCTCCAGTAATTATTCTACTGCTACAATAACTTCCAGAGCTGTCATCTTAGCAACTTTCTAAGTATATGTGCACAAGAAGTTATATTATAGAAAACAAAGAACCACTGAAGAGGCTTTGCTCACCTCTAGTATCTGCACGTAAGCTTGGTGAGGGTCAGTCAGCTTCATGCCATTGATCTCTATGAACTGGAAGGACGGTAGCTCGTCATTTTCTGCAGCTTGCTGCAGACAGCGAATTACTTCGTGCACAGTTGCAGTTTTACCTGTTCCAGGAACTCCAGAAATGTACATGCACCTACAAAAAATGACACTTTATCAACATTAGCAAGCTCTTAACATCAAGTAGTTGGAAATCCTGGGCTCTGAGGCTATCCTTGAATACTACTCCCCCTGCCACTTCAGGCAATTCCCTGAAATTTTATTACTTTATTTTCAAATTGAACATGCACTATATTGGAAGAGCAAGAAGATTTTTGTTACTACTGAAGTAATCAATCTAAAATATCTTTTCTTAAAAAAAAAAAAAAAAAAAAAAAAAAANACAAAAAAATAAAATATAAAAAAAAAAAAAAAAAAAAAAAAAAAAAAAAAAAAAAAAAAAAAGAGGTAAAATTCAGCTAGGACCCGTATTTTAACTAAATGAGAATAACTCAAACTTACCCTCCTGTACCATCAATAAGTTTGCTTTCCACAAAGTTATAGATATCCTGGAATTCTTCTTCACGACAAGGCAGAGATTCTGGGACAGCTGAAACATGCAGCCTTTTGGGTTTNAAAAAAAAAAAAAAAAAAAAAAAAGTCAGGGGATCCAGGAGTTGCAATTTCACATTTCTAACTGAAAGGCCTCTTGAAAAACAAATAACCAGATCTCCCCTTCACAGTTATGCAAATTTTTCAAATCTCTTAACTCTGAGCATCAGTGTCAAGTATCCCAAAAGAAACAGCCTAGACTCTCCACATGTCTTCTTCTCTGGAGATCTTCAAGACCCGCTTGGATGCAGCCCTGTGCCACATGCTCTAGGTGGCCCTCCGTGTGCAGGGGGTAAGGACTAGATGACCTCTAGAGGTCCCTTCCAACCTTAGGCATTCTATCATTCTATGTTTTTAATTTTAAGAGAAATGGATAGTCATCTTCATAAGCTAATGTTGCAAATATCCAAAGATTATCTGTTGCCATTCACAAAAAGAATTGAATGTCAACACAGGGAATGGGATAGAATGGGAGAAACTGATTATAAAAAATAGTTATCCAAGTGACAGAAAGAAGGTAAACCTCAATGAATGATGCTAGCAGCCCAGTATGCACTCTTCACAGTGTATGAGGATTCAGAGTAAAACCTGTGAAGCTTTTTCTACCTACCAAGAGGAGCCAAGTAGTGTACTCTTGTAACCTAAAGTTAACAGAAGAGAATCCTTGTTTTTCTGATGTTGCATAGAGTAAAAATAAACAGAAACCTAGAAAACTTATTATGGACTGATTACAATAATTTGAAATCATAAAAGTAGTACTGTAAGTACTACTATATTTGTAATTCTAGCATCCTGTTTTTTCAGTTCATGAGACATTCTGTTATCAAGGCACCAGGACCTTTTACCAAATGTATTCAGTATAGCAAGGACAACATTTCTGTCTTTCAGCATAACCTGTTGCTATGTGTACCTCAAGGAAACATACAGTTTCTTCCCTTCATCCAATTACACATTACCTTAATCTGGCTTCTTCTAGGATGTTGGCTGGTTTCTGTGCTACATGGCTGCGCTTGGGAATTTTAGGAGTTGCATTCCGGGGAGTCTTGGGTGTTGCTGGTAAAGGCTGGAGAAAAAAAAAAAAAAAAAAGTTAAAAATCTCAAATTTTCTATCTGTGCCAATTTCTACTGGAGATTGATCATCCATACAAGTTTCCGAAGCATTATTTAGGTGCAAAGCCTACCTGAGAATGCCAGAGTGCAAAACGAAAACAGAACCAATCTTCTCAAAAAATAATTATCAAACAAGCTTTATAGTTTTTGTTTCCTTAAGGAGAGACAGAAATTGGGAGAGTAATGGTGACACCAACAACCCCACCTTTCAACTGATGGAAGAATTTAAAGATTCTTTATGTTTTTCTGAAGTGCTGTCTTGAAAGGTAATTCTTAAAAATCAGCAAGCAACTAAAAACCGACATAGGTGAATGCTACGTCCAAACAAAAAAGAATACCTTAATTATCCCTTCTCATTGTGGTTAGGAGTTCTGGTTATGCTAGGACTTCTGTCACTAGTCATATATTACTGAATTGTTTCTCATACAGAATCAAATCCATTTATCATCTCTCCTGCCTTGCTCGGAACAGGTGTGGACATACTCTTGTTGATATAAAATGATCAGAACTGCACCCTCTTCTAATTAGGGTGCTTCTGTTTTAACAACTGAACTCTCAGCATGTTTCCCCAGGTCACTTAAAGTCTAGTAAGAACCTTCCCTTAAAGTTTCCCAATGCTTCATTCAGAACTTATTTACGCATCACCATGTAGCCATTCTGAAGGCACAGCTTGAGAGATACCATGTCAAAGCATACGTTAATTCTACTGATTTCTAGCAAATCTCTCCCTGCTCTCCTTCAGTAAGTCAAAGCTTTATAGTAACAGAACAGGTCACTGTTCAGCCTCAGCCCAATCCAATATTTTTCCTTCTCAGGCTGGAGTCTTTTGATCAACATCTATTCCCAACACACACACACACACACACTTCATAAAACCTATGCAGTTCTCATGCAGATCATATGAGCCAAGTTGATTTTTCATTAACGTTTGACAAGATTTTGTTACTTAAGATTGAGTACACATGCATCAGGCATTCAAATAACTGGCTTAGAAATACTAAAAACCAGCTCTTTTAAATGTCAACAGTAACAAGAACCTTACAGTTTTCTTTGGGGTCTTGGCAGGAGTGTGGACTGAAGACTTCCTTGAAGATTTTGGGGTGCTGAATATTCTGCTTGATTTAGAATTGCTCTTTGGGGTACAGAGCACATCATTCTCTTCTTCTTCTTCTTCTTTGTCCTCTTCTTCACTACTGGAGTAAGAGCTATCTGAGCTAGACATAAAATCCTCTTCCTTCTCTGATTCCAGTATATTTAAGAAGCTATGAATAATAAAAAATGATAATGAGTTTTTTAAAAGCTACATACAACTCTACTCACCACAGATAATAATCTGATACATTGCCAGCTTTTTCTGCAGTTACCACAATCAACAGGCCAACATATTCTCCACTTGAGCTGTTACTTGCCCATGGCTATTACTCAAATCACCTGGATAAAAAGAACCTAGTTTCCTGATGAACACCTTGAGTCAGCTTTATGCTTCCAAATATGAGACATTTTTCACTCAGACTACAATAAACTGTGCTTTTGGAGCCATCTGCATTTTAATATAAAGTCAGAAAAATCTCTGATGCCTTCAAGCTATCACTAGCAATCTGAATAAGAAGTAATGGAAGCAAAGGTTACCTGATTTGCTCTGCCATGCGAGCGCTTGTCCTCAGTGCACATTTTCTGTGAGAACGAGGGGTCAGTGTAGGGCTAACACTAGGTAGTTTCTGATATCCAGTTAAACTGTAAAGAAAGAACAAAAAGCTATTTTTATTTCCCTTTTACATCACACTTGGAGAGGTGGAGAAAAGGCCCCTTTGTCTTCAGGCTTGGTTTTTATGGCAGCAAGGAGATGAAGATTTTTATCCACACTGATAAGACTTCAAGACATGTCTTCCTTTTCATATCCTATGATTTCCCATCCCAATCCCTTCCATCTGTTGAGGGAAGGAGGTTGCTTGTGTCCGTCTACAAGATTAGCTTCTCTTGTGATACTCCCTCCTCACTCAGTCAGCTCCGAGACATCCACTTCCTAGAGCTTCATGATAGTGTATCTGTAACTGTTTAAGCCATCTCCCTTCTCTGTGTACCAAATTGTTCTGTCTGTTGAGATCATAGAGACTTTACTCATTTAATTGTTAGAAGTCCTTTTATGAAAGTGGTTTAAGAGAAATATATACAAATAGAAATCTCATACAAAAATGAATTATCATTATGTTATTCCTTACCATATAGAGTCTTCTTTCATATGAAGGTTCTTTTCTTCCTTGCTAGACTCTCTGGCCTTAATATAGGGGGATAATCGAATTGGATCGCTAAGACTCTGCTCACACTCTGCACTATCAAACTTTGACTTTGGCTTATCATTTCTGCAAGATATTTTTGGTGGTGAGCCTAAAATTCCAGTGAATTTCACTTTTCGTTTAGTAGTTGATGGCTCTGACACTGCATCACAGTCATCATCCAGAAGTCCTAAAACATCATGTCCCGAGAGTTTGCCTTTGGGAGACTTGGTGGGACCTGGGAATCAAGACCAAAATGAACTTTTGTCAGGCTTTGATATGTCCGCTTTGTTAACTATTAGATGACGTGGTGTGACTGGCTCAGTGGTTGTTGCTTAAATTTATAAATTTAAATGAAAGGTGACCATACTAAGCTACAAAGAACTGAATCACTGAAAGGTATGCATTTCCTTTAGAGAGATGAAGTAGCAACACATGGATTGATTCTGTGGTTTGCCTCTTACCATCACTAACAACTCCATCCAACAAAACATCTACAACAGCAATGGAATGAAAGCAATACAGTTGGTTGAAATAGCAGACATACAAGACAACTGATGCTCACAAAAGGCACAGGTTAACCCCAAAGCCTGATCAAAATAGGTGGTTAAAATACTGATGTTGAGCTATACCTGTGTCTGAGCTACCCAAACTGAAGCAACAGAATACAAGCACAAATAGAGATTCAAAACTATACAGGTAAACATATACATACTGTTTAACTGTAACTTCTTCCTTGCTGTTGGGGTTTTCATGTCATTAGCTACTCTTCGTGAATGTCTCTCCTTAGACAGGGAGGACTTGGAAGCAGAATGTTTTGATTCTATTTCCATCTCAACATTTTTCTTTTTTGTCGCACTCTGCAAAACTCTCTCAGTTTCTTTTTCCAGGGCACAAATGATGTCCAGAGAATACAGCGGGGATTTTGGCAAAAATTTTGGGCTACCACTTGTTTTCTTGTTTGCTTCTTTTAACTTGGAGAATATGTCAGGGGATAAAGGTTTAAAGCATTTCCCATCCCAAGACTGTTTTACATAGAAAGTCTTTTCTGTGTTTAATACAACTGGTAGTGATTCCCCCAGGTGTAGTGGTATTACCTGTAAAAAGAGAAAATATGAAAGCACACATACTTCAGCATTTCCTGTTAATCTAGCATTCAAGTATTTTCTGTTCACATAACTTATTACTGTAATGCTTGTAAACTTCATTATAGACAGTAACAACTTCAAACTGTATTTAGACTAGCATAAGTTACTGCACTACAGGACTCCCATCACTCCTCTCTGCAATCTCCTAAGCTTTAGGATGACTTCGGTAGTTGTCAGACAGCTCTGAGTTGGGGGAAAGGAGGAATATTAACTTTTCCAACTATCCCATGCAACTGCGTTAAATACACATCATACATTTGACAGGGGAGGGAATAAAATAGCTGTACTGCTGTACTCTGTTCCTTTATTTTTTGGCCGGGGGGGGGGGGGGCGGCTCTTCTTTCTTCCCTTCATGTACAAAATGGGCTGCAGAACATACCATGACACTTTTAATAATGGTCTCCACAGATATGTCAGTATCGTATCCAGAAACTTGGTCAAAAAATACTTCTTGTTGAGAAACCTCTCTTTTAAGTAGTCTCCTTTTATTCAGAGGTACCTCCGTAATATGAGAAAACCACTGCACAATAGCATGTTTCTGCTGAGCACCTGTAATAACAACAACAAAATAGTCAGTGAATATTAAAGATTGCTTTCATTGATTGTGGATAGTTAACACTATTTTGGCAATATTTCAGATAAAATATTTCACTAGACATTTTACATATGCATACCTCAAAAGGTTATACTGTTCCCTAAGAACTTTTTGTGTAGGCAGAAAAAACAGATGAAGAAAATTGTTGTCTTTTTCCACACAATCAAGACAGACATAAATTGGCTCAACATCATACAGAGTCAGTAGTAAAACTGGGAACTGACCTCAGATCACTGAAGTCACATCTCCAACAAAATACTTGTATTTAAAAGCTGCTCTGGTAATATGCAATTCTGACCATCATAGTCCTGTCTTGCAGAGTATTCAATGTTATACCTCATTACTAATGGAAAGTTATTTACCAAGGATGTGAAAAGTGAAAATGCAGACAATTTTTTATCAATTGCTATGTAATTTTATTTTTAAAGTGATGTTTAAAGATGCCAGGCTATGTGTCTCAACTCCATTATTACCTTTTGTTCAAGCATATGGCACTCTTTTAAGGTCATTCTAGCTCCAAGACTAGTGATACCACTACCTGAAAGCTGCTTCCACGTGAAACGTGTGTAAAGGCTGTATGAAATGGAGCAAGTGAAGCAAAAGAAGCAATGAGAAACTCCTTTCACGTATGAGAAACATCACCATTAAATGTTCTTAATCTTAAGCGGGGGTGGGGGGAGAAAAAAGAAAACAAACAAACAACTCCACACATTTATCCAGTGAATGACTAGTCTACAGCTAATAATTAAAAAGTTTCTTACATGTTTCTCTAAAACATCTGACCACTATCAGTAGCAAGATACAGGATTAATGGAAAGCTGCTATTTAACAGTCCAGATATGCTTATTCTATTTCAAAAGCAGAGAGGCCTACATACAAAAACTATCTTTAAAAGCAACATTTTAGGCAGTACTCAGTCTCAATGTAGTCAAAGTCTAACCCTTCTCCCAAACTGAGAAAGTCTAACAGGAAAATGTTGCATGGACTTGAGTCACCAAGTACAAAAGTCCTTCCAGTAGAGAGGTAAGAAAATGTCTAATAAGAGACATTGCATTTTAAAAACTGAATTAGCATGTTTGAGCTGAGATTGCGGGTGATAAAGACAAAACTAATGAAGAGTCTCAACCACAAACTACCCACAGATCAACCAATTCATAGCTGTATTTTTGGACCGGTTCACTACCATAAATATGTTCCTCATTTGTATATACATAACCTGCTCAGACCCCACTAGTTAAAAGTAGTTGCAGAAAAGGAGAACTAAGAAATTTCAAAAAGTTGTTTGCAAATTCAGTTATTTTAAAAATAAATGAGAACACTTTTGTTCCCTATTTAGAAGACAGAGAATCCTGTTATTGGAACATTATTGCACTAATGAAAGAAGTTCTGAATACACATTGCAGACAGATACAATGCGGATGGAGTTAAAAAAAACATTCAGGTTACAACCGAAGAGCAGCTTTCTCTCTAGATTTTATGTTGACAAGAAGAAAACCTCAGCATCCTATTTCCAAGAAAGTTTCATATCTTTCATTACAGCATGAAAGAAATATTACAACAAATTTTTGCTAATAAATAAAATGGAGTTATATGCATTCATATTATGAAAAAAATAAAGAATAAGAAACCCTGAAAACATTATCATGACAATGGTCCAAACCTAAATAGCAAAAGCTTTCAAAGAAATCAAGCAGACATAATTGTTGAGCTGTTTCGGATTCCGACTCAAGATACAGCCTTTTACGTGTCACTTCTATGATTTATTTTTCCAGTCTGCCTTCATCTATAAACAAGTAGTTCCATGAAGGACAGTAGTAGTAAGCCTCTTTTATTTTTCAGCTTGCACCTTCTTACCAAATTCCTTGATACCTAATACAAGTTCCTCAATTGCAGTGTTCCTACTCCATATAAATTCACTAATATTTAAGTGTGAGCTCACATAGCCTTCTTCACCCCCTTTTTTCTAACAGATGACAAAGGTCCTAGAAACTGAATGCAATTATTTCTCTTATTATCTATCAATTTTTGTTAAAATAGTTGTTAACCTCAAATATTTAGGATGCACGTGGATAAACGCAGTGATTACCAAATTGTAAGTATTGTGTTACCAAATTGTAAGTAATCACACAGTGATTACTATGATTGGGCAACTAATACAGTGTTAACACTACATCACTAGGAAGCAGACAGCTATAAAACATTTTAAGATTTCTCAGTTAGAAAGAAGTAAATTTTTATTACTCTTACCATCTTCGTATAAATCCAGGAGTTGTGCCACAAAAGGTCGATCTGCATTCTCCCCTTCTACTAAAACAAACTCGCCAATCTGTATACAGGTTTCCGTTTTACTTCTTTCTGATTTAATAAGGAATCCCCTAGAAAGGGATATGCACATGGTGATTAACAGGACTTACACTCTCTACAATTCAAGTTTTATTAAAGTCAATCAGCTGGCAACCTAACAGTTATTTCTCTTACCTCCTGCAAAGCCTGAAAGTTTCCTGCTTAAATGTAGGAATACACACATTTAAAATAATTTCTTTCATGCAAAAGAATGTGGAGTGCTCTAACATCCAAAAAGCAGCAGAGAGCAAAATATGCTTAGAAACACTACCAAACTGGAGTTAGACAAAACAAACTCTGCCTAACAAGACCCCTGCCAAAAAGTCACTTAACACATATTCAGAGATTTAATCCAATGCTTTCTTCTGTTAATTCAATATACATTTTTTAAGTCATGAATTTTTTTACTATATACATACAAAGTCCTTCTCAGAACCACTACTCTATTCTAATTCTCACTGCTGCATTAACCTATTCCTGAAGGAGGCATAAATAAGCGTTATTTACTTGTACTGCCGAGTCCTCAGTTTTCTGTCGGAGTTTGTGGGTTTTCCATACCAGATATAGATACGCTTGCTCTGTTGACGGGTGTTCATGATTCCTAGGAAAAATAAGTAATAATATATAATATTATTTAATTTAAAAAGAACAGGGAACACGCGAGGCTTGCCAGATTTCCCGATCTGCCACCAATTCTAGAGGTGTGTGGGAAGAAGCCAGCGCACACGGGTTAACATACAGCAGTTGGTCTCTTCCAAACCTCCATAGCGCCAGGGAGGAAGGGAAAGTTTTGAATATTTGGGATAACATGGCTCTGACAACGCATGGGCCCTTCGGGGGGCTTTGCCTGGCCACTTTTCACTTAGGCCCCATAACTCACAACAACCAAGCAGATGAGGCCATTCCAAGCCTTTAACACGCACTTAGGTTTTACTTAAAGCTTCTGAACAAGTTTTCCCTCTGGGAACGCCTCAGGAAAACGCACCGCTCCCCACGACGCACGCAGCCCCCCACAGGCCCAGCGGGCGGTCGCGGCGCGTCGCGGCACAGAGGGCCCCGTCGGGCGACATGCGGGGGGCTCCATCACCGGCTCCGGCCCACGAGGGGAGCCCGAGGCCCCGCGCCTTCCTCACGGAGCGGCCGCCATGGCCGCTGCGCTCCCCCACTCACCACAGCGCCTCAGCGGCCCCGCGCGCGGCGCTAACGGCAGCGGCGCGAGCTCCCGCGCGGGTAGAATTTCGCGCCAAAGCTAGCCTGAAGCCCCGCCCCCTCCCCGCGCATGCGCACACGGCAGCGAGCGCAGCGCAGAAGGCGGGCGGGAGTTACGCCATACTTGTGCCTGGCGCGGCGAAGCCGCGGCTGCCCTGAGGTAAAATGGCGGCTGGGCGGGGCGGAGAAGGGGCGTCTCGGAAGCGGTCAGTGCCGCTGGCGGAAACGGCGCGGGGAGCGGGAGCGGCGCCGCCGCGGCCATGGCGAACCGGACGGTGAAGGACGCGCACAGCATCCACGGCACCAACCCGCAGTACCTGGTGGAGAAGATCATCCGCACGCGCATCTACGAGTCCAAGTACTGGAAGGAGGAGTGCTTCGGCCTCACGGGTAGGGCGGTGCGGGCCGGGCTGGGCCGGGCGCGGGGAGCCGCCGCCGCGGGGCCCTCACGGTGTCGCCCCGCGCAGCCGAGCTGGTGGTGGACAAGGCCATGGAGCTGCGCTACGTGGGCGGCGTGTACGGCGGCAACATCAAACCCACGCCGTTCCTGTGCCTCACGCTGAAGATGCTGCAGATCCAGCCCGAGAAGGACATCATCGTGGAGTTCATCAAGAACGAGGACTTCAAGTGAGCGCCGCTCTCCTCCTCCTCCTCCCCGCGGCCGCACGCCGCTCACGCGCTGCGCTGCCCTTCCAGGTACGTGCGGATGCTGGGCGCCCTGTACATGAGGCTGACGGGCACCGCCATCGACTGCTACAAGTACCTCGAGCCGCTCTACAACGACTACCGGAAGATAAAAAGCCAGAACAGGAACGGTGGTAAGTGCCAGCGCGTAGCCTAGGCCTAGCCGTATGGTGGACAGCTTTTTGCTGGGAAAAATATATAAGGGTAGATGAACCTAAATATAGACTCCAGTAATAGCAGCTTAAAGAACTGTAGGCAAAGCATGTTATTAAAACCTTATTTTTAATCATTCATTCATCCGTTGGATAGCCCCCCGCGGTAAGCTCTTACAAATGGGACCTGCCTCGCATCTTTTGTGTTTCCCAAACACTTGTATTTGGTATTTGTTGAACTGAGCTTTAGTGCAAAACAGAAAACATATATAATCAGTACTGGTTTAAGTGTTGGGAATCTACCAATTCTACCACTACCGTGATTTTCTCTCTTTGCAAAGCAGGCCTATTGTTTTTTCTAATCCTTAGGATTTATTTTTGAGCTATTGCTTGTACAGCCCGCTTCTATCAAGCCTTTTAGGCTTCAAGCCGTTCATCTTTATTTCAGCTGCTAGCATTGATTTTGTCTCTTGAATGTTTTTTTCCCAGAATTTGAACTGATGCACGTGGATGAATTTATTGATGAACTACTCCATGAGGAACGTGTGTGTGATATCATTCTGCCTCGATTACAGGTTTGGAAAAGTGGATGATAACTGAATTCTTAACTGCATCACATCTGGTACTTGCATCAGCCTCCTGGTGCATGAAGCCACATACAGGACTCCTTGGATACAGCAGATGCTTTCTTAAGTTTTTGTTCTTTTTTATTTTACATGAGATAAAGTTGTAATTTCTCTTAGAAACGGTATGTTTTGGAAGAAGCTGAGCAACTTGAGCCTCGTGTCAGTGCTTTGGAAGAAGACATGGATGATGTGGAGTCGAGTGAGGAGGAGGAGGAAGAAGATGAAAAAGTTAGTTGACTGTTTTACAGCATTTTTTAATGGGGTAGTTAAAACTGAGGATGAAATAGTACATTTTATGGCTTATGAAAAATACCTGACAAGAGGCACTAGAAAGCTGAAAGGCAAGTTTTTTCTTTCCTTAATGTATTTTCATAAATGTCTGTGACAATGTGCTTGGCCATGAAGCAGCTTTAAAGTGCTCCACGTTTGTCAAGCTCTTCTGTCTGCTCATATTGCAGGTATTTTATATGCATATGAAATATATTTATATATAGGCATTTTGGCTTTCACTCTCACCATTTATTCTATGATGATGGTCCTACTGGGCTGCTTTAGCTTTTTGAGGGAGGGAGCAGACAGTATGAGAGGTGGCTATTTTAATTTCTAGTACACTTAATTTTTATAATTAGCAAATTTATGTAGTAATGCTCATTTCTGAGTAAAAAATACTTGAGGAATGGGAAGCTTGGAGGACTTGTTTCCTCTTTTATTTCTTATTAGTTGTTTAGGAATCCTTCCTCATAACTAAGGACGGACTTACAGAGTTAACTTTTGCAATGTTTCCAGTTGGAGCGAGTACCCTCTCCCGATCACCGCAGAAGAGGCTACAGAGACCTGGATAAACCCCGCAGATCCCCTGTTGTGCGATACAGGCGGAGCCGAAGCAGGTCTCCGAGAAGGTGAGACGTGGCTCTCTCCGAACAGTAGTTTTATTTCAAAAAGAAAAAAGTACTGCAGAGTACTTTTACTAGCTCTAAGTACAGAGCTGATGATACTGTCCCATTGGAATCTCTTGTAACCTCTGCTTCTTTTAGTCACTGCTTAGGCTCACAGTGTTGCATAGCCCCAATCAAGCCCTGTTTGCCCATTTCCCTAGTACTGCAGTAATTCTTCAACTTGCTGGCCACCTTCAGCTAAATTTGACAATGAAGTGAAGTTGTCAAGCAGAATTAAGTGCTTTGTAAACCATGTAAACCAAAGAAGAAAATAATCTTGCTAACCGGGCCTATGGGTATTAAGTCAGGAAAAAAAAAAATCACTTGCCTCTTTTGGCTCACTGTTCAGGCCAGACCAGAAGCATGTACTGGCCCAGGGTAGCAGGCTAAACCATGCTGCTGGGATAGAAGACCAGCAAAGCCCTGGTGCTCTCTGCAGGCACTATAGGAAGCAAAATGCTGATTTCGTCGATGGCTCTTAGTGAATTTTTCTTTTTTTTTTTTTCCCCTTCCAATTACAGACGAAGCCGTTCTCCAAAGAGAAGAAGGTAATCTATTTTTCTGCTGTATAATCTTAGAATGCGTACATTTTTAGTATGATTATATAAAAGCTCCCTTTCAGCCCATCGCCACGCCGGGAGAGGCATCGCAGCAAAAGCCCAAGACGGCACCGGAGCAGATCCAGGGAGAGGCGGCACAGATCAAGATCTAAATCTCCAGGTATTTCTGTAGTTTACCTCTTCAACACTGGCATGTCTCTATCAGCAGAGCATCTAAAAGGAAAATACAACAAACTAGAGTAGAGCCTTAATCTGGATCAAGAATGGTTAGTAATAGGAAAGCATGCCTGGAGAACTCTTGACATGTGCAACATTGCACTTGGTACCTTTTTTTTTTCTTTTTCTCCAAATATTTAGTTTGTGGGCCTAATGAAGGCTAGGGTGGTTATGGCCTTACCTAGGACACTTAGTCACTAGAAGCAGGTTACATTAGCAAAACAAAAGAATTTTGGCTTCTGTGACTGTAAGCACAAATTAACTGTTACCCTTTTTACCTCACAGGGCATCACCGTAGTCACAGACACAGAAGTCACTCTAAGTCACCTGAAAGGTAACAGCCTGGCATATTTCTTACACCTGTTTCTTCTGTTTAAGAATCTCAGGACTGGAGTTGTTTTATACCGTGGGAGATAAAAGTATTTGACTTGGTACCTCCTCCAGTGCTGAAGTCAAGATACATTGTCTATTGCAGAAAAAGCTACTGTGGTTCATAGTACTATTAACTGTTCTAAAATACCACTATGTCCTATGAATCTTTTTGTTTTAGATCTAAGAAAAGCCACAAGAAAAGTCGTCGAGGGAATGAATAGAGAACTAAACCAAGCAGGCATTTTAGGGACCTTGAGACGCAGTCTAATACTGCCCTATTTGCCTTATGGGGCAGCAAGAGATGTACTGACTGCTTTAGCAGTCTCTTTCCTTAATCCCACCGCTGTTGTGTAAGTAGTAGTTTATTTGTTTCTTTTTATCAAAAGAAAGCTAAGGAAACTTTTTATGTAGTTACTTATTCATGCTCCTGGTAAAATTTGAAATTTTTTAAAAATTGTTTTCTTAAGGATTGAAAAAATTGTGATAAGCAATAAAAATAAATTTTTGTCTCTCAAGATTCCTTGCTCCTTTTTCTCCATTTTGTTTGTTTTGACTTCTAAGTGAAGTCAATTTTAATTCCTAGATTAAGGCTTTGTTAACAAAGGCAACTAGCTACAGTTGAAAAACTGAGAATGGCTGTCTTATGAGCTCAATGCTAACTTAGTAAGTTAAAAAAAAAAAAAAAAAACCCTGCCTTTGAGGACAAATAGTTTGTGGTGTACATCGGGTTTGGGAACAGACTGACACACACCTCGACTCAGATATAGAGCTCCTGAATGAAGTTTCCACTCAGCAAGGCTTTTCTCAGCTCTTAGTTACAATTCTTAAAAAATATGTATCCTAAATTGCAAGAAACCAGGAGTGTGTTAAATCTGCTCTATACTCTCCCTTTATTCATAAACTTGCTTGACAAGCATGGATTTACAGTTTTGTCTCGCAAGGATTTTATATATGAAATTGGAATATTGCTACTTAAGTTTATTTTCCACATAATGTGCAATACATGACAGCACAGAAATTGTATATACAATGACTTTATGGAAGAAATCTCTACTAAGTTATAATAGTAGAGACTTAACCTTACCAAAATAATATGAAATTATTTTAGAAATGTATGTATGAATGAAAAAGCGGGGAGACCAAGTATCTAGAAGAAAAATGCCTTACCTACTGTCTAATGTCATGTAGTGACATATGCAGGGGCATAGGAGTGGCCACACTACTTGTCTTACTGATTAGAACTACTCACCTTTCACATTTTCTATAAAATATTTAAATGAAAGCTTTTTTTTTCTACTTACAGTTAAACACAACATATATACAGCAAGTGATGAGGAAAAGTCTTGCATCCTTTTTTTTGCAGTTTTATTTTTCTTTTAAAAAGATTTTTTGGCACTACATAGTTCTGTAAAGAATAGAAGTGACAAATTTTTAAACACATGAAATCCCTTTCTAATTTTATTTTTTAGAACAATATATATAAAGTCTGAAGCAACCAAAGTATGAATACAGCTAATAGAAAATAAAGAACTTAATTTTAAAAATTCTCTCTCTTTACAGTTTATCAAGATAAAACAAAACACAAGTCCCCTTAAAAATAGGGTAATAAAATAGATGAAATTTGTATCACTCAGTTTTGTGATACTAGTAAAAACTATACTTCATATCTATGTACAAATGATACAGTTTAAAAACAGTCTTAAATAATCTTGTATCTAAACATGTTGCATTAAGATTTTAAATCAGAACCTGATTTTTTTTCCTCCCCTTCCCCCACCCACCCAGTCATAATCCCCTTAAATTTCACTTTTTCTGTTGAATGAAATTCAGATTCAAGTGTGGGTGTCCTTGAGACAGAAGCGAGAATCGCTGGTTACTCTGCATCAGTGGACCAGCTAAAAGAAAATGGATTACAATTACTTCAGCAAGTTAGACATAGTTAACAGTGCATGGCTAAATTCAATGTGTAACACTTACAAATAAAGGCATTTATGTGATTGACATAAACGCTATCTACAGGACTAGCCCATTTAACAGTACAATGCAATGTTATTTTTATCCTATCTCTGAAATTCCCTCAGAATCATCAATACATTGTTACTGTTCTATTATTTAAAGAAATTAAGATTAAATTAACAAAAATAATTTAGGATTTTTAAATCTTGGTCTCACCTGGAAACCTTGCTACAGCCTATGGCTTACGCTTCGAAAACAAAAAAAAAGGATGTGATGCCAAATCTCCTATCTTACACAATGTGACCAAGCAGCACAGTAATTGCATGCCTTTAGGTAAAATTTGGGCATTGTCTCTCTTGCTGAAGCCAAAGGCTATTTTCCCATGGCCTTTCCTAATCCTGCAAGATGCTGAACACCTTTATTAGTCACTAGCATCAGAAAAAGTTGGACAAAGTTAATTCTTCAAAGAATCCTGAATAACTGAGCCCCATCCATCTTTGACTTTTGCACTGCTTTGACTGCAGGTGGCACTAGGTGACCTCCAGAGGTCCCTTCTGACCTAACTATTCTATGAGCTTTTAAGTTCATAAGGTATGCAAGTCATCTGTAAGGCAACGCACAAAAGCCACATAAAATTATTACAACAAAAACTTATGCAAATTCTTAGCATGCACACAGACAAGTTATTTTATCATCTTATTGAAGGAGAGGTGGCTCTGAGACAGGTGCAATGAACGAGGGAAAAAAAAAAAAAGCTGGGGGTGCAACACCATCCAAGCTGCCTATGAGATTCCAGAATACCATTTAATCCCTTCCCTCCCACAAAGATTTTCATCCATCCATACAGGAAGCTGAAGCGTTGATTTGACTCTTGGATTCATTCTTATGGTTCCAGGGAGCCTAGGCATGTGAAACATGATTCCTCAGCTTTTAAAGCCTCTGAGACAGTAAAGAGACATGTTGCATGAGCTGTTGATTCATATACTAGTTCTAGTACCTTGAGGGTAGAAAGGTTTGTTCGGTGGATAGCTGGCATTTCCCTGCTGCATGTAGTTCTGAGGCATATTGTAAGGCCACGCTCCTCGGAGGAGAGGAAAATGGGTAGGGGTCCCATGGTCCCAAGGGACAGAAGGAGGGTTCATTTTACCAAACTGTCCTTGGAAACCCTGATCTATTTTTCAATTGAAAGGGAAAAGCACATTGCAAGTTGAAATAATTAAACAATAAGTCACATACACAGTTTACATCTCAAATAACATTTTGCAGGGGACTTTATGCAATTAACCTGAGTGCTAATTTTTAAAATACATATACTAACAAGAATTACCACCTAAATTATTTCATTATTTATCATAATAGAATTTTATTGGAGGGAGAAGATGACGAATCAGTATTTAAAATCAAGACCAAAAATCTCACTATTCCATATAGAAATAAATTAGACAGTGTGTTATTCTCACGATGAAAAATACAAGCTCTGAAAAATGTTACTAATGACTTATCCTACATAGATCTTCACTATCACTGACAAACATGCGACATGAAAACATGTCCTACTTCAAGAAATAATTCTCAGAAGCAGTACAGTAGAATTCCACTAACATCTGTATGCTTAAGAAACTCTGTAAGTAGATCACAGGACAAACTTAAAATTTTTTGGATAGACAAATAAAAACTTCTGAAATTAGTATACAAATTGTAAAATATTCCATTCATAAATCTATTATTATTGCAGTGTAAAGGATGAGAAATCAAGCATCAAGGAGGCAAGAGGCATAATTATTCTCAGTGCTGTCAATTTTGCTCTTTTTGTTCATAGCTCTGAATTTTATAAGAAACTGAAGTACCCTGTAATTTAAAAATCTTGGTCACTGTACATTCAAAAAAAAAAAAAAAAAAAAAAGGCAACTATCTTTCTCAGAATACTAGTTCCCCTTAGGAAACTTACAGACTTTCAATAAGCAAGCTATGTGTTTAAAAAGAACAGTTGTTTTTATACATTAAAATATGAAATGCAGTCCAGAAAATGCATAAAAAAGTTGACCTTTTGAACCTTCTAACAATCCTACTTCTAACTAGATGGTCTATTAAAAAGAAAGTAAACTTGCTTCTTCCTACTCAAGATAACGTGAGGCAAGACAAAGTTTCCATCAATTTGCTGTTCTCAAATTGTTCCAGGCAGGCATGAAAGCAGGCTTCAAACAGAGAGTACACAGCTCATCTTCGCAGTGCTCCTACCCAGTGACCTACTGTAATAGCATCTAAACCATAAAGGAAACAGTTGATTAAAACACAAAGAGGGCAAACACCAAGACTGGAAACGAGGAAAAAGTGTGATGAGACAAAATGAAAGGATTTCAGCTGGGGAGGAAAAAAAAATATATATATATATACTGAGACTGACAGCAAGAAAACAGGGAAACATTCTGTGCAGACAAGCTGAGTGTGGAAATGTGCAAACAGAGACAAAGTGCAAAAGAAAGAGACTGCAGACAGAACAACAGACAAGATAACAAGCCCTAACACTAGTTAAGGTAGGAAAGAAAGTCAAGAAAAGAAACTGGAATTTGGTGAACATGTCTGAAAGAAGACAGCTACCTGAGTAAGAAGTTGTGGATCGGAAGGAGGTGCTTGAGAAATAAAGGCAGCACTAGGGTGAACTCAGAAGCGGGGGGACAGATGAAGCATGACAGAGAATTAAGACAAGAAATGATCCGGGATTAGGGACAAAAGCAAATTTAGAAAGCACACTGGTAGCAGTCTCTGCATCCTCTACAATATATTCCCCACACTGTCCATATCAAAAAACACGCAACTTCTGTCAGCAAATACCAAAAGGCTGAATGGCAAAGTATATCTCATCTAACACTGTTGACTCATAGATGAAAATCCTTTATTGCTGTCAGTAACTCCATTAGCATGGAGAGAAGATGTGCAGGAGATTTAAAATTCCAATCTCTTGTGATGAATGACTGTATCGGTATATTGTATGACGAATATTTTTTTAAACATAGGTTAAGTTATGCACAGAATAAATTAAGAGAATAGTATTATGGTTTAGAAGATCACTGTCAGGGAGAGCCACTGTGTATGTTGTTTAAAGAACTGCCTTTTTAGTTACTACATGCTGTTTTTCTCAGCCCCATCAAACACCCTTTCACAGGAGGCAAAGGCTGCTGCCCATTTGTTACAGAATATGGAAAACATATGAAGTACTTTCAGGAAAGGATGTCAATATTAAAGATGATATATGAGCCAGGATAACGTATAGGAGAAACAACTGTGTAAGACCTTGGCATTAAGCTTATACTGGAGTACTGCAAGGGGACAACTCTCAATAGGCACAACCATAATTCTCTCAGTCTCTGAGTTTGTAGATGTAATCCTAGCATTTATCTAATAATCTATACAGCAGCAAAAGTAGCAACCATATTTGTAAGCACATTTACAGAAAAGTAATTTAGACTTAAACAAGTATCACAATTTCTCAGTTGAATGCATGATTTCTCATATGTTGGACAGCTCTTAAAGGCAGATAGGACCAATGCCTAAAAGTTACCTAGCTCCAACCTGCCTATTTTTTCCCTACAAAAATGTTAAGACAACAAAATAATGACTTTGTCCCTTAAGCATCATTTTTAACACAAAATAAATTTAGCATTAGCTGTTTCTGTAACATTTAACTTTTGTACACAAAGTGCGAGAGGTTTGATACAACAGAGAAGAGTTACCTGAATTCCCCACAGTGCCATTGTTCACCAGTGAGTTTGGAGTCACGGGGTTGTGCCAGTGTCCCTCATGAGAAGTGCTGGGGATTCCCATGGGCCTGGCAGCAGGTTGTGCAAAGATGATACTGGGATCGTTCAAGCTTACACTGCTCTGGTTATTTGTGGTGGTGCTGCTGCCAGACCTCATAGAAAATGGAACATTTGCAGAATGAGGAGGGTTACCCGGTGCAGAGTGAATAACAGGCCCATGAATAGGCCACGAAGTGTTGGGAAGCTGAATTTGGTGGTGATGGTGCATCTGAAGTAGTCCCAGGTTATGCAATGTGGAATACTGACCTGGGGGAGATTGGGGAAAGTTAAACAAAGGCAGCTGGACCTGATGGGGTGGCTGTGCACCCTGTTGTGGTTGCGGAACGTGCTTATTTTGGGATATTGGTTGTGGTTGAGTCTGGTTAATGGAGGCTGGCTGAGAGGAATTCTGTGTAAATTGTTGAGGTTGTGGAGAGTAAGATGACTGATGCGAATCAGACTGGAGGGGAAAAAAAAAGTATGTATTTCTGATTAGTTCACTAGCTATTTAATGGTGACTTTCTTTAACAAGCACACAATTTTGTAAGGCAAAACAAAAACAACAGAGCACACCCCAATAACACCCCAAAACTAAGGCAAAGTTCCTGCTAGTTTAAATGAGTACAGCTCAACTTACACTCATTTTCACCAGCAGATAGTTTGGATAGCTTAACGTGACACATCCCACCATCAGAAATGTCATTCTGAGCAAACATTAGCCCCAAGCTACTCATCAGACTCCTCATACATCTGTTTCTGATTTTTATTCAGCATCTTCCCCACCCTGTTTATTTACAGCCCAGAACCTCCTAAACTAGTTACAAAATCTCTCTTCTAAACAGTGGTTATTATTACCAAGGATACCTTTGCAAGGACTTCCAAAATAAACAAAAAATATTTATTTATATATTTAATCTGTTAAAAACAACTGAAACCCCACAGACCCAGTTTCAACCTCTGTATCCTGATGCTAGGCCATGGCTGAAGGCACAGAAATAGCCATTACTGCAGCATTTGTAAATCTTTTGCTATCACCAGCAACATACAGAAAGAGTCCTGAGCCTATCTGAGCTGCTTCGTATTGCTCACAGCAGAAGAGCATTTCAAGAACTAGGTTGAAAGGGGTGTTTCCCTGGTTATCTACCAAATTTTATTACCAGTGTCCTGATTAATCTAAGTTGTTTTTAAGTACCCAGATGAGGTGCTGATGGCATGAGATAGGTGCCTCCAAAGTAAGATTCCAATTAGACACAGTTGCCTAAGACAGAAGTGACTGTGTGAATTTCAGGTCTCAATCTCCCTGTGGAGTTGCTTGCCTTTCTCCATGAGTTCTAGCAGACAGCTAAGCTCCAGGTAACTCAGCTGCTGTCAAAATATCTGAAGTTCAAGGTCTCTGCAGCTTGTCACTATCTCTGACTGCTCTCCTGCCTGTTTAAATTGGCAGTCACTTTTCTTCAATAATTGGCAGACCTGAAGCACGTCCTCCTCAGCAGCCTCCCAGCTGATTTCTTACAGCATGATGCTGTGGTATCTTGCCATGGGCACAGCTGAAGCCCGGGAGCTGAGGCTGCTATTCCAATCATTCCTATCCCAGGGCCTCTATGCCTTTGTACTGGGGAGAGAAAGTAAAGCCTGGGATTTGAAGCCAGTGACTGGCTTAAGTATGTTTAAATGTGTTTAAAAAAATCCCATCCCCCAAAGAAGTACATACACACACCACAGCCTGAGTGCAAATATTAAATCCCCACATATATACTGGGATATGACAACAGCAGGAAAGGGGACATGATAAACACCAGCTTCCTGATCTGCTTCCACACCCTTGCCTTCCCTTTTCCCTCCTCCTGCACTGTAATATTCTTTCATAGAATCATAGAATCATAGAATGCCTAAGGTTAGAAGGGACCTCTAGAGGTCATCTAGTCCAACCCCCCCTGCACACGCAGGGCCACCTAGAGCACGTGGCACAGGGCTGCATCCAAGCGGGTCTTGAAGATCTCCAGAGAAGGAGACTCCACAACCTCTCTGGGCAGCCTGTGCCAGTGCTCTGTCAAACATCTCATGTGCTCTTTCATATCAAACAGCCCCCAGGCAGCATATACTGTGGACTCTCTAAGAAATCCTGACCAAATGATGCCCAGGCAACACATACACAAGAGTCCATGGCATCCAGATGACACAGGACTAACCCTGCATATACAGTAAGTCCAGTGTCTCTGTGTGCACCACATCTCCAGCTGCAATTTCCCGAATGGAAATACAAGGCTCCTACAGAGATGCATCTGTGTCGTGAAAGAGCATGGTGACCACCTAGGTGCTCTTTTAGAACAGGTTGCATCACCTCTTTAATAGCAGATTATGACATTAAAAAATGATGTTACAAAGTCTCTGTTATTGGGAAACACATTCCAAAGAATGTTTGCAGATCAGTTATGAAATACTCAATTCCTAAAATAGCAAAGTAACTAAACAAAATGCTTTAGTAATCCACAACCCTGATTGCTATGTTTGCTGACTTGCCAGCTTCATAAGCAGGCACAGGTTTCTCAGTCTATTAGCTGAAAATGAATCCACTTCTGTGGTATTCTGTACACCAATAATACTAAATGCCAGCAGCTGTATTTGTTCAAACACTCTCTGCTCTCTTTCTCCACACAGGAGCAGGCCAAGCATGTTCTTATCTAGTTCTAAAAGGACTTGAAGAAATCCTAAGGAAAAAAAAAAATGTTTATGCTTCTAGCTTGCTCTGGCAGCCTTTTTCTTTGTGTATCACATCTGAAGTCAAGTATGATTCACTTATGTTCCATGCCTATTCATGATAGTCATCCTTTCCCCTCTGACTTCCAATTTTTTTCTACCCACTGCCACTGGCTGCCTTCCATTTATCTGCAGAATCCTTAACACAGCTCCCTTCTGAAATACCAGAAATATCATGACAGTACAAACCTAATTCTCTTGCATGTAAATGACGAGCTGCACTTCATCTTTAATTTCAACTTTGAAAACTTTTAGTACAAACTGCCAGAACAATTAGGCACAAGACTTCAAAAGGCATCTCAATCTGACAGAGAGCGAGGACAGCCTTTCAGAACTGCAAGTTGTCTTGTATGAAACTTGACCATGCAGCTTCAATATGGAAAGACCACAAATGCTCTGTGAGCGACTGGATGGTTAACCAAACAGTTTTAGTAGCTGGCACTATAGAGTGCAACATTGCCATTATAAGGTCCAGAATTTGTTCAGAACAATCTGGGCAAATCTGTTCCTACCATGGCCCAGAATTGTTGGTTTGTTCTATCTACTTGTTTTAAAACTAAAGCTAACTGCAACTTACACATTCTGATGACTGTCTAGTGCGCAAGGGTCGTTCCACCTGCTGCTGGCTCACGGCCACTAGCTGTGAATTTACCATGCTTCGGACCAACTGGGCACCTAATTAAAGAACAAACAATTTTAATATAAATTACAACAGTTATGGGTCACAGAATACTGAACATGCAGACACACGTTAAAACCCAGATCTAATTCCAAGTATACAAATTCTAGCATGAACAAGGCTCACGTTGCTAACAGCTGAGAACACTACTTCTGACAGGCTTGCATGCTATTCCCATGAGCAGTGGGAATTTAACAATATTAACAGCAGAAATTTGGGGGGAAAAAAAGAAAAAAAGGGAGACCCAAACACAGAAGAGAGGCAAGATTCTCTCTAAAGATCATTTATGATCCTTTTTCAAGTACTGTAGGCATTTAAGGACCTAACTCAAACGGGTTTTCAGTTAGACTTGCCTCTGATTGCTAATAGTATTTTGAGAGCCAGATCTAGCTTCCCAATACACTTGCCTGCTTTTGGAAGCCTAACTTAAGGCCACTGATTGTTGGTGCAAGGATACCTACTTACCTCTCAGAGATGATGTAGCATTAGCTAGCATTTGATAAACATTTGGAAGAGAAAATGCATTTAATTATTACTACTATTCCTACTCCTAAATGCCCCAGTCATGAGTGAAAGACCAATAATGCAATACTGTGAAGCAGGCGAAATTTATTGTCGAATGCATCTTTCCCCATCACCCAAGTAAAGACTGTACTTGAAGAGAAATTATTTCCCTTGGAGAAAAGTAACACTTGACTAAAGCCTGTGTTTGAAATGACTGAAAGCAAGTATCAGACAAAGAAAAATGGAAGATAATTATCTGTATAGATACTCAGGGCAAAAAGGGACTTCAGAACTTTCAAATAGTACTAAACACACTCTACACTTACTTGGCACACTATTATTTCTCTGTCGTGTTTGTTTGAATTCAGGACAATCTCTTCTAACATGACCTGTATCCCCACAGATGAAGCATCTTTTCTCTCTTGTTTCTCTATCATCTTCTTTCATTTCTTTTTCATCATCTTTCTCATTTTCCTTTTTCTTCAACCTGAATAAAAACATTTAATAGTGCCAGTGGAAGAACACACAGACAAACAAAACAAATCTCTGTACAGTTGTTACAGATCTTGCAGATATGTCCTCCATCTGATGGGGTATTTCTCTATAAAAGTCTATTAGCACCTAGACCCTAGGCAGCACATGAAGAAAGCACACTGATGCTCATTCAAACATCAAGCATTAAAATAATAAATAGATTAGCAATCACGAACCAAGGTGAGAAGCAAAGGTCTTTTCCACAAGATGTTTGCAGGACTGCTAAGTGCTAAGAGCATCTTGTAAGACACACAACTTAAGAGTCACTCTGTATAGCTGGGTTGCAGCAGTGACCTTCTGTGAAGAACAGATGACAGCTCCTCTCCCCAGAGAGAGGAGGGTGGTATAATTCCAAGTGCTAGTATTCGAGGAATGGGTTAGGGAGAGGCCGAATAAGATGGTCAGCCTGTGACCTTGAGGTCCAAGTGCACTTTTGTTTATCTTCAATTCTCCCGACTGAATCAAAGGCTACAAATAATAAGGGACTCTGCAGTAGGAAGAAACAACTTTTCTTTTAAAGAATCATGGGGCACACATCTGAATATAAGGAGTAAATCAAAATTCCCATAATTCAGTCTATGATCAACTTGAAGGGCTTCAATGGGAAGTCAGGAGTTTAGGAGTCAGACACTTTACACTGAATGCATCATTCAAAACTCGAAGTAGTAAAACTCAAGGAGTGTAAGTGCTTTCCAAGTTCTTGCTAAACTCTCTTAAAAAACATGGACCTGCATGTAATAAGGACCACTTTGCAAGAGTGCTGGAGCCAATATTCCTAACTGCAATTAATGTACAAGGGCACAATCACTAAGTGACAACAGTAATATGATGTTATTGAAATGCAGCTGACACACCTACGCACATTTTAATTACCCTGAGATTTTAATCAATTGATTTTTATCTGGCTTGCAGAGGTATGCAGCAATTCAAATCTGTTTTCCCAAAAAGTTCACTACATGAAATCCATTTAATAAAATATGACTGTATTACTTGGTTGTACAATTTATAAGATCATCTTAAGATTTACAATATGAAAAAAAAAAGAAAGAAAAAAACCCTTCACCTTACTGAGCTAAAAGTTATAGCTATAATTAAAGACAGATCATGAGGCAAAATATAAACTCACAAACTGCTAATTTTACTATGTGCTTGCATAAGTACTCTAAGATTTAGAGAGATGACCAGAAATAGTCCAACAAAAGTAAAAACAGGATGGAAAGGTCAGCATGAGATATGAAACTGACTGTCTCTGCAATTTAGTATACCCATTTCCATTACAACTCAAATCCCCATATCTCCTCTGATGTAATATAACCTTGAAGATTTTAATTTTAAAGTGTTAGCTTCATATATATTGCTTACCTTCTCCTCTTTGGACAGTCTTTCATGTAGTGACCAATTTTCCCACAGACACGGCAACATCTGTCATTGGGTGCCAATTCCCCATCTGTCAGCACTTTTGAGTCAAAAAAGTATTCCTATCAAAACACAGACAATATACAAACCATTGACTTACAGGACAGGAAAAAGGAGGACGGAATACTGGGTAACTTTCTCTCCCTGTCCCTTCCCTAAATTTACTTTTTCTTCAGTTATAAGCTCTCCTACCACCACTCATAAAGACAACTTTTTGGGAGATGTTGACTAATCTGCTCTAAAAAAAGAATACTTCAGCCTGACACAGGCTGAATTTGCACATTTATCCACGCTTCAGCTTTTTGCATCTTCCCCAGTACCTTCCCCAAAGGTGATATGGGTAATGTTTTGTATATGATCTATTTTGGCATCTTCAGTTCCTGCTAGGATGTTTTCCAAAGCAGCCTACAGCCCTTTCCAAATTATATGAAAAAGTTTCTCTCCCCTGCGCAAACCTCAGGTGCCCATAGCATGTGGTAAAATATAAACATCTTTTAATGGTGGGAAACAGATGTAGCATCTGTTCATTGACCTAATCACATCAGTGTCTCGGAGTTGCTAAGGACAGCTTTAGTTCTGTCACATGTCAGGGCAAAGGCCACAGTTTACAGCTTGTGAGCTGCATAAACATTGTGAAAGTACTTATCTTGTCTGAAAGATTGAACTGGGGGCCCAGATGGACATGTCCTAACCCCAGCTTGGGGACAAAGACCTACTGTAGCCTGAGGTGACTCTCTCAAGCTTTTTGCTCCAGTTTCCTGCTTATACTGCTAAGCAGAAAAACGGGAGAAGACTGAAATTCTGAGATAAAGTAGAACAAACCTAAGAACACTCATTAATGTAATGCTGTGTTGAGCATGTACGTAAACAAGAAACTGTTAAAAAAACTAAAAATAATTTCCCAGAATGTTTACCAGAATGTTACTAAATATGCTTACATATTTGTCAAAAGAAATAACTACATGCAACACAGTAATTCATTATTTGTATCACAGTAGCACTCAAAACCTGCAGTATAACTCAGGTCCTATTTTATTAGGCACAGCACGAAACATAGTAATTGCATAAAAGAGTATACAATACAAACTAAAAAAAAAAAACTACACAAAGAATTAATAAATGGAAAGAGGAGATAAAAAAGAACGAGCAGAAATAATAGTAAATCTGCCTTCCTGTGCACCCACACTGCCAGCTCACATTCCAAAGGGTTTAAGTGATATACTAAAAAAAAAAGAAAAAAAAAAGATAAAGAGTTTTTCAAAAATCACCTCACCACTGAGGAGCACAAGCCCTACCGAAAGTCACCAGGAGAACACTTCTGAAGTGTGTTTAAAAACATCTTTTCAAGCAGATATTAACAACATGAATTCTAGGTATTTTATTTGCTGATTTAAAACAAACAAACAAACAAAAAAACCTCAATTCTCTATTACACATCAATGACTGCACACTGCATCAGAGAGGAGTTTTTGTTTTTTTAATAGGGTGCCTTATGAGTTTATGAGCATATTCCTGGCAGTGATTCACTATATATGTTTTGAAGGTTGATGAATAACACAACACTATCTTTCACTCCCCTTTTCCCTTCCTCAGTAGCACTTGTTCTTCTCCCTGCTCTCTGAAATTGATAACACATGCAACATCTTGAAAGTCTGCTTTCCATGTCTACGTAACTAGCTGCTAAATCTCTTCAAGCCGTTTGCAGGTTTAAATAAGTATCACAAAAAACTAACAAATTGTCGTATCACACAGTGAAAAGTTCAGTTTAAAAAAGTATTTTCCCCAAAATAGCCTAAAACACTGATCTGATTTTTACTCTGTTTTTTATACCACAGAAGCCCCAAACTATGCAGATGATGTGCAATTACATTCATTCTGCATACCAAAATAATCAAGATTAGAGACGTTTGCTCTAGACGCATCATTTTACTGGACAGAGAAAGGTAAAATACATACTAAAAACTTCCAATAAACCTACGAAAACTTACAGCTTCTCTTCCAATGGCTGGGTAGAATGGGGTACCAAATAATTTCCTCCCATTGATAAATGCCTTCATTATGAAATTGGTCACTATTGGAAAAAAGACAATGATGTTGTAATACAACAGAGAAGGCACAAATTTTAGAAATTAGTGAGCATTAACCCTCAGTACACTTTAATAGCTTACTTTTCCTAGAGACTCCAGCACCGAGATTATGATTCAAGTCAAACGGATCTGTTTAAGGAAGGGAAAAACAAACCTAAGAGTGGCAAGAGATATGGTGCAACAAAAAGTTTATCTTTATACAGACAACTTCAATACATTCACTGAGTAGGCGATAGCAAAGCAAAAGTGATGTGTTTTAAAAACGTGATTAATCAAAATAACAGTAATTTACATATACATATGAAAACAGAAGTCTAATGTCCTCCTTGATAAAATGTAGGATTTGCAAAGAACTTTTTTTTAATTAATGTGAATGGTACTTTCCTTACATAAAGATCCTATGTAACCATGAGAGCACATCCTGGAGCAAATGTGGTCATTCCTGCTTGGTTAGTAGAAGAAAAATTAAGCAGATAAATACCTTCAATGGCAATGCATTTGGATGTCCACTGTTTCTCAAATGTAGTTAACAGCTTCTTCTGACGAATGCTGATCACATACTCCTTGAAGTCAAATTCTTCAGTGTAGAATCGCAGCAACCCTAACCAGAGTTCTCCAAGGGACTCAGTGTTCTTTCCAAGAGAAGGCAGACGCTTTTTCTACACGAAATTGAAGACAATTTACGCAGGTAGAGTTTCCCAAACACTTTTTGTCCTCGTGAACTACCTCCAATCATGAATTTGTCTACCATGGAGAGTTTCACTTGGTTTAAAAATAAGCTATGATTATAAATCACTAGCCCAACCCAGGTCTGCTCCTAAAAAATAACTTTCTTTTCCCCTGGTTTCATCTATGTTATTTAGAGATGATTAGAGATAAATCAAGAAAAAGCAGCCACTGATTCCAGAAAAACAAGATTCGCATGGGAAGTTATAATAATAGTTATGGTACTTTAGCTAGTC
Organism: Crypturellus undulatus; assembly: GCA_013389825.1. Lineage (NCBI taxonomy): Eukaryota > Metazoa > Chordata > Aves > Tinamiformes > Tinamidae > Crypturellus > Crypturellus undulatus. The sequence continues at coordinate 334,614 of VWPW01006730.1, read as the reverse complement.
TTGTATAAATTACACTGTTAAAAATATATCACTTTCCCATAAAAACAAGACTTAAGCATTAGTATTCTTCTGGAATTAAAATATTACCAGTTCTTCCATGTCATCAAAGAAAAAGGCATTCCATCCATCCACCATTCTCTGTGGAATCTGTTTTCCATCAAATATCTGCAGAAATAAAGGGCATAGTTAATGCTCTAATTTAAAGCCATTATAAAAGAGCTGCAGTTCTTCTGCTACAAGGTAGTGCAAAAATAACTATTATTGCAGTAACTTTAAGAGAGGATAGCAATAATGCAAAAAGACCTTCAAGCATACTTTAAATATAGGAAATTCTGCCCATAAATCAAATATTTTCATACTTCATTTTACTTGTTTTTTTGCAACTGAAGAAAAAAGAAAACTGAATTACCTTATGAAAATTCAGACAGCAAAAAAATCTCTAAGATGGGTTTATATGACTTCTTACAACTTTTTACCACTTAACTCTAGCAAAGCCAAAAGGGAAATTCCACTACTATTTAAACATACTCTCAGGAGTAGCATAAATAAACCCTCCAAACACTCACTACTGAGTATTGGTAAGAAAGTTAGTTTCAACTGCAGTGTTTAAGGCAATTTTCTGCTTGCAGGTAACCATGAAAAAAGTCAGGAGTAATTTTCAGAAGTGTTTGGGAGTTCCAGCATGTATCCAGGGAGAAGCAGAGAGTTGACTAAGTACATTTCCCACCCACTCATCCACACGTAATAGTGATAAAAAAATGTTATTTTCTCAAAAACTTTCCTGACACATATAAGACATTATCTTTAAAGTTGTACCAAAACACTAGTTAAATAATCAAAGAAACACTAAATAACAGAAGAAAGAGTATATTTATTTTCACCGCCTCTTTTCTACCCTTCCGGAAGCCTACCTCCTGGAGGACTGGAATAACTGGTGGGTTCCTCTGCTGTAGAAAGTACAGAACCATAAGGATATAGGCATATGAAGACAGACTCCCTCGGGATGCATCTCCAATGTCGCAGCGCTGAACAAAATAAAAATTGTTTTAGGAAGCCTGAAAAATAAACGTCTTGGAGTCAAATATCTTCTGGCAAACCCAGAACATAACTTGACTCATTTAAAAACACAAATATTTCAAGGTGAAAATATCTTTTTGCTTTTCATGTGATAACTAATCCCCAAACAGAAAGTCCAGCAAACCCCAACACCTAATGCCTAGGTTTCAATACTGCAAAATTACTTTTTTCCTAAGCTAATGTTAGCAGAACTGCTTCTATTAATTCTTTTTTTTTTTATTTTCTTAATTATTAATAGGTAAGTATTTCCATATTATACTGTCAACTTTGGCAGTATCTGATATTTTGCTAGCATTGCATACATATATTTACTTAACCCAAGGCTCAGCCAGCACAAACACCAGTGAATACCTTACTAGACTTGAAAAAATCTTATTACGATCTAATCTCTTGAAAATACCAATTTTTAAACTGCTCTGTACTCTTCAAGCGTGGGTCATAAAGAGCATAAAAATGCATTTATCCAAGTCTGAAAAAAGTATGAATCCACAAACTTGCATTAGAAGCAGCAGTGACAGCTGTTCTAATGCATGCTTAGGGGGAAGTATTTAACACAGCATTTGTATAACTTTGAAGTTGCTTCCATAAATTTGAGAGTATGTGTACCTGAATTTGAGAACACCTTCTTTAGAGTAGCTTTTTGAAATGTATGTAATACTATAAAAATGTAAGATTCATTATTATGAACTAATGACATTTTTAGTCTGGGTACAGAAAAAGAACAGCAATATTCCACACTACTGAGAACACGCATACAAAAATCATTGCGAGTCTTGGTGACAGTACAATAGACATTTCCATCCCATTCTGGAACAAAGTTATTTTACTTATATTGATAAATTATTTCTACACTAACATCTGGTAGCATGATGTACTTTCTGCAACAATTTCATTTTCCACACACAGGCTAAGCTTTCCTTGGATGTGGCTGGAGAGCTTATTTAACAGTGCTGTTTGAATAAAGAGATATATCACATTCCAATTATCAGAGGCTGCATAGTAAATTATTAAAAGCCTTTGTGTTTTTCTTTAAAATATTAAAGAATGTGTCTAACAGTGAGACCAACATTTCCATTTACAAATCCAAGTGCATACCGCAGGCATATGAAGACTCTTTAGCCTTTGCAGGAGCAAGGCAGGGGAGCAGAAAGAAGGTGCAGTACTCTCTGGGATGGTTCTAGATACAGACACCTAGCTAGCCTCTATGTCCTGCCATTATCATTTATTTTTTCCTGGGAATTTTTCTGCAAAGCAGCTGGTTTGAAATTGAAATAGAAAAAAAATTTTCTCCTTTCAGGACTTCATCTTTCTCTTAATCAAAAATAATTCAACAGATTCTTTTTGGCATTGAAATATATGCCAGCAACATTACTATCTTTAATAGAAACAGAGGAGAATTTTTTTTTTTAATTAGAAATTGGTTCTAACATATACAATAAGATGGCATGTCACATCATATGAATAATGTTACGTTTACTATTGTTATGTCTTCTTTCAGTTAGTATTAGCAAAGAGAAGCTCAGCGGCTCTATCAGAAAACAGTTACAGAAATAAGAAACCATCATTTTCTATTACCTTTGCAAAAACTTTCATCGTATAACCCAGGTATTGCACTCTAGGGTCAATAGCTGCATATGTAGCAAGCATTCTTGTGTTATGTTGTGCCTGAGGGGGGAGAAAAAAAAAAGAGGAAACAGGTGTTTCAAAATAATTTACTCTTTATTATTATTAAGCATGAGGGATGCGCAATATAAGCGGAGGGTGGGAAATCAGCACCCAGTAACATTCCTGCAATATTTCTTGCACAAACGCAAATTAAAGGTGAATCTAGGGCCAGGATTAATGCAAGAACAACAAAAACAACCCTGGAAAACACCAACAATGAAATTAGGCTACATAAGGCTACACTGCAGCAAAATCCACAAATTGTATAATCTTTTTAGGTAACATGAGCCCGTTACATATGAAATATTGGAATTTCACTGTACCAAACATGAACTAGGATGAGACATATTCACAATGACAGAAAACCCATGGCAACCAGTGCACTAACAGCTTTTCAGAAACATGCACAAAAAGGCTGTGTGCCATGAGGTTGCTGTGCCATCATGCCATAGAACTACTCAGGCCAGACCGAGGGCAAGGGCCATTGATTTCAAATAACGAAGGAAAAAAATACAAGATTTTAATTCTGGTCTCAAAAATTACTCCGTCTCATATGATTTGGTGAACTAGAACTTCTAAAAATGTAAAGACAAATATATTCTCCAGAAATCAAAAAGCTTTCTATATACATAAAAGTAAATGCAATCAGGTGCTTACCAGTGTATTGTATAAACTGATATCTCCTTCTAAACCACTTCGTCTGTGTTCAAATTTTACTATAGGCACTTTGGCTGTTGTTATAGGCAAGATGTTTCTCAAACCTGGAGAGGCAAGACTTTAGTACATAAAATATTTCTATTAACTATATATAGAGTAAATGTAAATATAAAACAAATAATATTTAAAAACACCTACCTGGATGCTTCTTAAGAACTTTTGCCAAACCTTCTATTATTTCCTTACAGTTTAATTTCTAGGAAAAACAAATAGCACAGCTTCAAATGTTAAAGCAAAGACCTATACCCACAAGTAAATTTACCATTGAAGATTACATTTATAAAGGAAATTCTGTGCAAAAATAAATAAGCAATAAATCAAAGCATCCACTTCTGTATACTGGCGACTCATACTCTTTATATGGACATTTGTAGTGCACTAAAGGTGTGTATAGGACATGGAAAGTCGATGAATCTATATTTTGCTTCAACTGCGTTAAGATCAAGAAGTTAATATGCTATTAAGGCAAACTGTACCTACTCTTCATAAACAAATCCTAGAGTGAAAAAACTTTTTAAAATAAATCTTACATTTAAAATAGTAAATTGCAATAATCTCAAGACTCTTACCTCTGCATTTTCGTGGCCTTCCAAGGTCATGCAGATATCTAGATCACTGTCCCGAAACCCAAATCCATTCTTTGAAGAGCCAAATAAGCAAAGCCTGGCTTTATCTGATCAAGAGTGTAGACCAAAGTGGGAAAAAAAAAAGAACAAAATAAAGACCCCAAAATGTATTTTCTGTTACAGTTCAATGACGGTTTACTATGAAATACTGCTCGAGATAGAAAGTGTGATATATGAAACAATTAAACATTTTAAGAAAGAGCTTCTAATGACACTTTTAACATCACATTTGATAAAAGAGGAAGCACAGCATTTTGAACTGATCTATAGAAAGTGAGGCAGAATAAAAATAAAACAAAAACCTTAGAAGTTAGATATGTTACAAACTCACTAACTATTAAATACAATTTTTTACATATGCTGAAATGTGCAGCTCTAGTGTTTGAAATGATCCAAGAAGTGTGTAAACCCAGTCACACTAGAGTTTAATCCTGCTGATAAAACACAGCTACTTTGAAGGCATTCTTTTGGTTGCATTGATATTTTAATGAGGCTTCTTTTTTTTTTTTTTTTTGCTAGCCATGTTTGCCAATTCTTCTTTAATCTCCTTTAATTCTTTTTTAATCATAATACATTAAGAAGATAAAAACACTAAGACTAACATATTTTATAACACATTATGTCCAAGTTGTTTTGTTTACATTTTTATGTGAAGCACAGGATTGTAAGGTATTTTCACTCTTCTAATGGGAAGCTCACAGAACTGAGAAGAAGCAATTGCTTCTCATAGGAACAGGAGACATTTATACAAGAAGACATTTATCTGCTCAACTGAAATCAGTGTTTGGAAAATATACTCAGCTCTGTGTGGCTACTCCCTACCCTTCAATGGAATCCAAAATTTCAGACTTTTAAGGTTCTGTAACAGGCTTTAATCTTCTGCTGCTGCCAAAAAGCACAGCGCACAGCCAGAGGATGGAGGTGCAATTCACAGCTGCCTGATCCCAGGCCAGTTACGGCAGAAGGGATGGCCTCCTGTGAAGAGCAACAAACTGCAGTGCAGGAGCCCAGTGTTGAGTACCTGCCTCAAACATTATTTTACATCACCTCATATTTACATCTCTGCCTTAGATTCCATCAGTGCAATAGGACACTTTTGCCTATTTTATTTAAAAAAACAAACAAAAAAAAGGCATGTGAAGATATTCATGATTTCTGAGATATTCAAACGCTGTGACTAGGCAACAAAAGCACCTGGACCACAGCCAAGACAGCACTACACCCAATTGGCCAGGGCCCATCTGAACTTTCCTTGCCCTCACCGCAAACGCGTCACAAGTCCTGTATCTGTGTAATCGCTCCTGCAGCTTTTCCTTTCTTCTCGAGACATGCATGTGGACTAACATTTGAGAGATACTCAACTTAGAAGTCTGCAAGGTATGCTTATGTACAAGCAAAAAAAGAGGCCACTGCTTTAAACAAGGAAAACAAGTAATAAGGAGAACAGATACATCATCAGGCTCTGGACAACATGCATAAAAAGCAGCATTACCAAGAACTGCTTCCTATTGTAACATACCATTATATTCCTTTCGAATAAATCTTTCCAAGCTTGCCAGAATTTGTTCTCTATTTTGCTGCTCTGATAAAGGAGGGGATAATTCGTCTAAGTAAAAAGAAAAGGTTAAAACACAGTCAGATCACATCAGCTACACTTCTACCTCAAAACACCTCTGCAGATAATCAGAATTATTGGATACTTCTTAACATTTGCTTTCCTTGAATATTTATTAAAATATTTTTCTTTCTTTTCATGATGTCATCAGAGTTGCTTGGATTTTATTTCAGATGTTTGTCTTTACTGCAATTACTCAACCACAGACAGACAGAAAGGCCGTTTCCCAACAGAACCTATAAAATTTGACCACAAAAGTTACTTTTCACTCAGAGGCTAATTTCTGGAAATCCATGTTTTATAAACCCAGTGGGAAATTCCAAAGGGCATTTGTTCTTCAAATCCACTATGAGAACTTGATATTAACCATGTATTTAATAAAGTAAAATAAGAATCTTAGTCAATTTGCAGTCCAGGCTACCTGAAACAACTTCTTCCTATTAAATTTAATTGGAAGAAATTATTTAACACTGTAGCTTTTGCTTTTATCCAAATTACAAATCATAGTTTAGTGTAGAGAGCAATACACATTCTAACTTACCAAAGCATCTCTTGCACACTATATCAAGTATTTCCCGAAATCTGTCTGTCATTGGTGGGAGTGGTTTTAGATCAATTTTCTTAAAATCCTCTGGGCAATCATTTTTGGAATGTCCATCCCGTTTGCAGATGCTGCATACTATAGTTGGTGGCTTTGGAAAACAAAAAGTATGCAAATATACTTTTTATATAAGATAGTCAAGCAGACATAACACTTTCATATATGTGATGCAACAAGAACACCTGGACAATAGCAGTCTACAAAAAACACCCCTGCATTTGGTCCTCAGAGTGCATAACAGCATTCAGAATTCCCACCAGACAGCAGGAGAGAGATAGAAATCAAAATAGTACCTTTGCCGTGGAAATAAAAAGCTGTGCACAGAAGGGGCAGCAGACTTTCTAGTCCAAATCGTATTTACAGTGTTTTTAGTCCTGAAAAGCAGGTACCCTAAAATGGGTTGAACTACATTCGTAACAGAGACTAGAATGATAGCTAGAGTCCTGTCACCCATCTACCCTTGACAGTTTTAGTGATTTAAAAATCTTAGTCCACTTTCCCATGATCAGCTGCTTAAATACACAGCTTACCTTTCCTGAAGTCAAAATAAACTTATCAAACACATAATGCATTTCTTCTGCAGAGAGTTTGCTTTCATCTTTACGATCATGAGCTTCCACCATTGCTTTGCAGTTGTGCGAGGTAGCTGGTGTGCCAGTGCACTTAGTCTTCGGAGAAGACTCTGTTACCAAACTCGGTCTACTTTCAGCATCAGAAAATTCATTATTAGAATTCTTGTCATAAGACTGGTGTTCACTGCAGTTACAGTGGTGGCCTGGCTCACCTTCAGCTAGACAAACTCCTGAAATTTCTACATCATCCCTCTCTTTAAGTGATTTTTGTTTTAATTCACAGCATTCATTAGAAACAAGGGATAAGGTTTCTTGTTTGTCTTCATCATAATTAGAGTCCAACGTTAAAAGTAGCAAAGAGTCTATATTCTTGGACGTACGTCTTTTGGCACCAGATTCTACTGTTTCATTACATTCAAGTTCATTCTCTGGTATGTTACATCCACTTCCTATATTCTGTCTGTCTGCAACTTTTTCCCCCTGCGGAAGGCAACAGTTGACTACAGGTTCTTCAGATCTTGTGGATTTCTTACTGTTAACTTTTCCTTTTTCTTTTTTCCTAGTATCTGGTTTGGATTTAATCCCATCTTTACTTTGTGGGCATGCAAAATATTTATATGCTGTCCTAAATCGCTCCAGGATGTACTCAAATACCATCTGGCTATTTAGACTTCGTGCAACATTCCTCTTTACTGTAAAAGGATCTAGGAAAAAAAAGAACAATTTGATCAGTAACTGATTGCTGCATTTCAAACAGCAATTTGAGACTAAAGCAGTTCAAACAGTACGTTATGAGACAGCAGTTAAAAGTGAGAGATTCTTACAATACAGTACAGAAGCATATATGGGTGTATTTACAGAATCTAGAGCCACAAAACACAGTACATCTATTACAAATGGCTGGTTGTTATAGACAGCCCTAAATGGGGTTATTTAAAAGAAAACCACAGGTATATTGTACCATTACATTATGGTCAATCTCAAAATCAGAAAATTAAACATCCAAACGCAAAACAAATGTTTCAGCAAGGCTGTGCACACAGTTTTTCCTCACTGAAGGAAGATTTGTATTTCCCTAAGAAATTAATTTCTAAAATTGACATTAAGGAAACATTACATGAGCTAATCTTCCTGGCTTTCATTCTTAGTTTTTCCTAGTGACTTCTAGATCAAATATTTTTCCAAGTGAAAAAGAGCACTTGCAGCACTAGAAATCTGCCTGGGAAGATAACATCAAACTGAGTTTCTGTTGCCTCCTTCATAACTTCAGTTATGAAAAGTTAAGAAACATTAACAGCTACCAGACCCAGAATGTAACCTATATTTAAAAATACATCCTCCTACTTCTTTCTTAAGAATCAATACTATCACCTTAGAGGTTTTAGTTGTCCCATGCTGAATAAATACTATTTAATACTATTTTTTTCTCCTTAAAACTCCCTAGCTCAGATTGATTAAAGAACTATGAGAAGAAATTCAAGTCACGTAAGTGATCCTGAAGACCCATCCAGTACACCCACTACTCTGGGTACGCCTCAACAATTCATTACTTGTTCTCTTTCTCCTCTTGTTCTCCTGATACCTTGCTGACTCTTCCTTCAGTATATCTTTAATATTTTCTTTGCCTCTGTGACTTCTCTTGAACTCCTCCTCCCTCCATTCTCTCATCTCATGCGCTTTACTGAAAATCTAATGCATCGATATCTTCTATGAAGATAACAGGCAAAATCATTTTCTTTCTTTGGTCCCGTACATCCTTTAACGCAGGCTAGTATATTACTATCAGATTCATATAGTCTCACTTGTCCAAAAAGCACTGCCCATAGCAGGACATTAAGACCCTGAAGCACAGCTTGTGACACGGCATTCAGCTTCATGGTATAGAGCATTACTCAAAGTGGAGGGAGTTTCTTTCTTCAAAGAATTTGCTCCACCTCACTACCATCAGAGATAACCTCTCCGCAAAGTCTGCATGAGATACAGAGGAAAAAATGATAGCTGGCAACTCTCAAAATACTTTGTAGTACTGTAAATAGAGATATAGGTGTTGAAAATTCTATTATCCAAATTATTAAAAAGGAAAAACAAGTGGTTTATAAAAGATGTAACAAGTGGAGACAAGAATAGTAAGAAATGGAGAGACAAAATTCCATTCTGTATTTCAAGAATTGGTGACAAAACACCACTAAACTGAAAACTTGTCTTCAAGCAGACTAAATGGTTGAAAAAATATAAAAACTGCACTTTCTCCTACATTTACAAATGATGTAACCAGACATGTTGCAAGAGACCTGTAAGCGTTACACAAATAAATATAACAATGCTTTATGACTAGAGATCTGAAAAAAAATCCTACCTTCAATGGCTATTCGCCTTTTAGGCCAGTTCTTGTTCTCCCTCGTTAAGAGTTCCTGTACCCGTATGCTGATGACATACTCCTCCAAAGCAAATTCCAGTGTGTAAAACTTCAACAATTCTAACCACAGCTGTCCCAGTGAAACTTGGTGAGGGGTTTTGAATGCTAAGGGGGACTGAAACAGATTGACAAGAATGCTCAGTTGCAATAAGAAATGAAGACTCACTTTTTTTTTTCTTGGTTCCTTCTGGTATTAATGTTTAAAGATCAAAAACAGGGAAAAACAGACAGAATATTATTTTCACTGAAACAAAACAGTGACTTACATTGCCATGTTTCTCCTTTGCATTACTTTGGTTGTCCACTTCTGAGCTTGCTACCTTCTTACCACCACCTTTTTGCTGCTCAGCTTTAGTTTTACCTTCTGTTCCAACCGAGTTTTTTCCTGAACCATTAGTTGGTGGTTTGTACTCCCACCGTACAAACTCTTCTTCTACACCTTTCAGTTGGTGGTCATCCGGCCTCTTTGAGTCAAAGCCTTCAATCTAACAACAATTAAATATAGTTCTGAAACAAGACTGTATATAATATACATCACCAAAAAGATTTCACTAAAAGTAACAGCGATAATTGCGGTATCTATTCCCTTAAAGCCAGACAAGTAAATTTAGACAACTAAAGAGAAAGTATTTCCTCCAAAATAAAGCATTTCACAATTGCATAGGATAATAGCTGCCTTTTAAAGGTCATCACAATCATTAGGCGTCAACTGTGAGAGGATTAAGTACCAATGCATTTTGTTTAGAAATTTCTTAGGCAATCAAGTTTAATGCATTTCATTGCATTTTAGACCTTTTAGAGCACAGAAATAGTTTCAAAAAATTAACAGGAGGGTTATCTGTATTATCAAACACTTACCCAGTTGCCCAGATAGGATGGTAAAATAGGTGGTTTTCTTTGCTGAAGAAAAAATATCACCATTAAGGCAAAGGAATATGAAGGAATCCCACCTTCAGCCTGGCAGTCAACATGGCACAGCTATAAGAGAATAAATCGTTACGTTCCTGATGTAGCATCAACATTTTCAATTAAAAGGCATCACAAAAGTACAAATTTAAAGGAAAAATAACATGACATATGCACTAAAGTTGAACAGAAAGTCCCTTCTCAGAAACTGCAGTATACAGTGTAAGTATTACATTTTGCTTTATAAATGTAGACAGAAATGGTAAACTCTTACAAGGAATTCTCAGTCACCTACTGCTCATCTATGATCTGCTCAGAATAAAACACATTTCCTGTATTATTCAATAAGCTATACTGAAAAACAAACATATACGTCAGTCACTTAAGCCAAAATGCAAACTAAAATGTCTAAAAATGCTTTAGTTATGCTATTTTGTTATGTTATTTTCTTTAGGTTTATCACATTTTGTGATTGTGGGATGCAGTTATGTTCTGATTTACAATTGCAATGAGCTGCCAGACATTTATTACTGTGCACATATGAAAATGATTCAGATACAGAGGGGATTCATTGCACCTAGCTGAAATCTGATACTGTTCTTTTCTACAGAAGACAGAAAATATATGCATCAGACTTCAAACAGCTTTCCTTTGTATTTTTGATTGCTGTCTTTACATGTCGTAAAACACCTATTTGTGTAAGAAGGCTTTGCTAAGTCAACCCACAATATTATTATACAATTAGTCTTTCAATAATGCAAAAATATTATAAACCAAATACTGCTTGACAGAAATTTCAGAGTTGAATTGAAAGACAGTTAAATACATGACAACTGCCTCTTTTCTGAGCAAATCAGCTTTTTGATTAATATTATCTACACAGTAGTGAATTTTGCATTGCTCTGTTGAGCTGCTTTTTTAATGAAACTGTTCTAGCAGAACAGCTTGCTAATGGAACAACAGAAGCATCAGAAATGTATATCCTTTCTAACCAAAATCTTCAGTCCCATTCTGGCCTGTTCATATCACAGTGTAAATTACTGGCAGGAAGTTCTTTTCTACAGACACACTTATGGCATATGTTTATATGCTGCAGAATATATACTACTTAAAAACAGAAAATAAACATATTAAAATAGCATCAATATTAAAAAACTTACTCTAGCCCAGTAGCGGAAAGCCAAAACCAAGGGAATAAGAACAGGCTCCAGTTTTCCAAGTGCAGCCAGCAGGTCAGTTGTAAGGCAAGCCACATCATTCCTAGCACTCACTTTACATGTCAAACCACTGCAATTAAAAACATAAGTCAGGGAGGAAAACAAAAGAAAACAGAGTTCTCTCTCTAAGTAAAACTCACCATACTAAAACCATGCTTTGAAATGTCAAGGTCAAACCTGATCTTTCTAATGAAAGCTAGAGAGGCATTTTCTTTACTATCAACTCATTAGTTGGATCTGTAAGTTACAGAAGTCCATCACAGCAAAAAGCACAAAATATCTTTAAGAATTTGCTCTATATTTATGTTCTGCCATTACTTAACTGAGCAATTCTACACAACTGACAAACTCCAGGTGTATCTTCTATATACGGAAAAAACAATTAAATGCAAGTTAGAGTGATCAGTAACACCTAATCCGTAGTCATGGCAATGTGGATCATCATACAGCAACTACATTTCTTTTTGGAGGTTACTACCTGTTAGGAATGTACTGCAAGTGTCAGATGGGGTGTGACTCACAAAATATTTTTAAAACCCTGGATTACACAGGCAGTAGAATTTTTAAATATTGTCTGAGAACCATTCCACTTTTTCCATACTTAACTATAATAGAGTGGGAATTTTCAGCCTCAACTAAGGAGTTCTTTGAATACATTTTAGTGTAAGGTCAAAACCAAAGTTTAGCTTTCTTTCTGGATTGTAGTTTCCCTTTGACATGAAAGTTAGATAGATGTTACAGTGGCAGTGTACACTGTCTGGCAGCGAAGGCAAGCAGTTACTATGAAAAAGCACAAGAGAAACTGGTATCTCATTAAAATGCTTTTCAATAACATGTACCTTTTAATATCTTTGCAAAAGACAACAGGAACTTTGGCATGGAAATCTGACTCCACGTCTGAGTAGACAGCTAAGCAATGAGAAAAAAAGAAAACACATTGTGTATAAAAGTCTTTCACAGTTTTCCCAGTTGTATCTTCAAAACTATTGCATTTGTATCACGTATTTACAAAACAAGGCAAGTTCCAAGCGCTGCATATCACATCATTAAGGGATACTTCTGTGGTTACTTTCAATTCTCACCATCAGTATTATGCAGGAACACTGAACAATGCAACTGCTCAAATAATTATTTAAATAGAAATGAGATGCAAGTGATGCAAATAACTCACCACTGTTCTTTAGGATTTCAAGCACCTGTATCAGAACATCTGGCTGACTCATCTAAAATGACAAAATTAGAAGAGATTATATTATTCAGACCCATTTTATTTGCACTTGGTTTAAAAATACTTACACTGCACAGTTTATGTTTTTTTCTGTTTGAAAGAGGTGAAATCACTTATCAATATTAATGAAAACATTAACTGTGCCTGCCTGCACCATGAAAACAGGTATTAACTAATAAGCTAGCTTTTTTGTTTAGCCTGCAGTCTTTCTAGTTAATACATTTGCTCGATGAAATCTGTTACCATGAAATTACAGTAAAAACAATGCTTGCTATATATTCAACAGTTTTAGAGTCAACATATGCCATCAGAAATATATAACAGTAAACAATTTAGATTTTAAATCAGAATTTACTTCCCCAAAGATTATTAAAGGTTAATATTTTAAAAAGTGTTTTCTTCTATCCCCAGAAATCAACTGTACATTTCTGAACTGATGCTTCAAAGAAAAGTTGTAAAAAAAGTTCAAAGAAAAGCTAAAAATTAGTACTATCTTTGAGCTTCTAAGGCAAAATGACACGGTAAACTCAACGCACACTTATTTGAAAATGGACTCGGTTTTGCTTCCCAACTGCAGTGTCATTTCAAAATGTTCTATGTAAATATGTACCCAAAACAGATATCTGGAATTCCACTGTAACACACACAGTCTACAAAAAAAGCAACTTCAGCCACTGCGTATCTTTAACAAGAATATGCTGCTTGTATCCCATACAAAAAATGAATCAACAACTTCAGTGCCTACAGCTCAAGCTACACCACTCCTGAGGAATTTTGTACCACAGGAAGCTATGAACTGGGACAGCTACTTGGAATTGACTAAAACATAAAAAGGAAAATTGCCAATTTTAAGGCAACAGTTAAATAAAAATAAACAAACAGGAATAAAGATAGGAACAAAGATCTACAAGACTTTACTGTTTGAATCTTGAGCACTTAAAAGCATATTTATTTGCAGTCAACTTTTTTCATATTGCCTCAGAGCTTATTCATTTTTTTATGGTGAGGATAAAAAAAAAAAAAAAAAAAAAAAACCACAGAATTGAAGTTATCTCATAAGCAATAAAAAGCTTTGGCAACTTGATTCATAACATAGCTGGTATCAAGCCAAAGCTGATGTGCTTTGTGTTATCATAGCACAGTATGTCCCAATAGAAGATGCATACAAGGGGGGAAAAATAAATGTTGATGGGCTAGATTTAAAAGAACAGTTTTAGTTAAAACAAGAGAACATCTACTTACCTTAGGGGGAAATTTTATATCTATGTTAACATCACTGGTTTTAAAAGCAAACCTAGTTAAACAGGAGCCATACATCCTTAATGAACAGTCTGGAAGAGAGAGAAACATAATTATTTAACAGCTAGTAAACAGATTATCCTATAAGGGACAACATACTTTGCTTTAGATATCATAGCTGCCATGTGGTATTCTCGAATTAATGAAAAATGAAGCAGTTTCCTCATTCCTGAGAAGGCCAGTCATTTCTACAACACAGCTCCGCAGGAAAACTGATGACTCCAATAGTACAATTACCACATATCCAAAAATTTTAAATCTATTTCAAAATAAATTTTCATTGCAGCTTTGATTTACATTTTAAACATAAAATTAAACATAAAATAGTAATAACTGCTACCATTTTAATGCAAGATTTTAGTTTTGTTCCCAATAACAGCTTGATTCCACTGCAGCAGCTGATTACACAATCCCTTATTGTCTCATAAAATACTTTTGATAGAGAACATACACACAACAATCTTCATTAATTACATTTGCAACTTCCTATGCCTAATTCATTTGAAAATATACATATAAAGTGTAACTTTGATGTAATCTAAGTCACAAAGCCATGCATCCATTTAATAAATATATCTGGCATTTTTAATAAATCTGTAATTCTGTAGTTAATATGACTCCTATCAGGAGGGATGCACAACAGATCTACTCTAAACTAATCAGGAAATAATTATACAATAATAATTTCATGAAAAATGCCATGTTACTGCATAGATTTTAATATGAAATGGAAAGAGCATGTGGATGAAAGCTTTCCTGTTATACATATTTGGGTTCTGACATTTATAGAAGTTAATATTTGGGGCTACTCTTAACCCCTTCCCAATCACATATCCTTCAGGGAAAAAAAAACAGTTACTCTTGTGCTCAAACCAGGTACTCTCAAACAGAACCACAACAAAACAGTTAAAAAAAGAAACTAAACCTCACACAGATGCAGCTTCAAGCAAATTCTCTAGCTTAGAAGCTAGTCCTTCCAAAATGAATGTTTTGCCCAAGAAAGAAAAAACTCTAAATCCACTGCAATTATTCCCTATGGAGTCCCATGGTAGTAAGAACTATCACACAGATTCTGTTGTGGGCTCTAGCAAAAAAGATACCAGTACAGTTTCCTGTACTGTTCAGGAATGGAGTTTTGCAGCTTAGGAAAACACACTCATTAACACATACCAGGCCTTAAAAAGTGGGAAAAGAAATTGCCATTCACTGCTATAGACATACCTCTCCACATGAGCTCATCAGTCCAAACATACCAGCTAGCTAAATGTCACTAACACAGCAGTAAAACTGCTACCTCTGCTTTGTGTTATGCTAAAATATTAATTTTCAGTGGAAAACTCTATAGCAGGTCAGAACAGAGGTTTGCACAGAGGAGCCACCTCTGGCAATCATAAGGCTAAAGATCCTACAGCAAACAACTGTTTCTTACAACTACATTTTTATAAAGCAAAGAAAAAAATGCTGTATTTCTAAAACAAAACTGAGAACAGCAGCTCAATTTTGACATAAATGAAACCTGAGTTTGAAAACTCCTTTTTTCTGTTAATGAGATTAACATCTTGTTCTGCTTAGGGTCACTGAAAAGTCAACTACTGATAACATTACAAAAACGTTAGCATAGCTACAAAACTCAAATCCTAAAATTTCAGTGCATGAATTGCGCCACAGAAAATTATTGCAAAAAAAAAAGCTCTATGGGTTATTTTATTTTCTAATAGTGCTACATATTGGGTATGAGTGTGTGGTGTGTCGAGTGAAGTAACACACTAAATATCTGAAGCAAAAACATGACTACCACTCTGCATACCCAGACAAATCTTAAAAACTAGAGCAGTGGAAAGAAACTCAATGAATTTAAGCAAGAATGTGACTAATCATTTAACCTACTCCGACTTTTTAAAAAAGTTATCAAGAAAGAAGCAGATGAGGCGGGTATTATATAATTAAATATAATTATTCAATATAAACATACAATTAAGTAAATACAGTCTTTCATAGGATATAAATCTAGACCTGTTAAAGATAATTCCAGCATTCAAAAGATTTTCAGAAGCTACAGCTGACCTCAGCAAAGTATACCTTTCTTGAATTTAGGGTTCATTAGCTATAAATATGCATGAGAAGAAATGCCTGTTGAACAATCAACTTTGCTGATTTTAATGGCTTCTTTTAATGAAGAGTTACTGAGTAGCACCTGCAGACATTCCAGACCACAGTTAAGACTAAAAATATCTTATATACTTAACATAAAAAATAAGATCTAAACAAAAAAAAAGAGGTTTTCCTCCCCAAATTTATGTTTTTAAAATACTAGCTCATGCCATTTTCATATCTGTTTAATTAAGTGCACTGGACAAACAATATCTCTAGTATAGAATACATGACTGCAGGCATTCAGTAATGCTGGTTAGGTGGAGGACTAGAGTCTGAGACAGAGAGAGCTTCTGCTGCCAAAGATTTAAACAAGACCAAATAATTGTAGCCCTAGAGGTTTTCAATCTTCGCAAGAAATCATCACTTTAGAGAAGCCAAACAGCTTCAATAAATACCTACCAGAAAGAAGCAAAAATAAGCACAATCATACTTTCCTCTCTATATTATAGTCTATATTAAAATGTCCATGCATATTAACATTGTATAAAAGATACTTTTATTGTATAATATAAAGATACTTTAACCCAAACTTTGATATTCCAACCTTAATGAAAATATCAAAATCTAGATGAAAACAAAAGAAAGAGAACAATTTACACCTAAAGAAAATGGAGGATACTATGGATACCTGGTAAAGGCTGTTGAATGATTTTCTCCATCTCATTTACAATTTCTTGACGGATTCGGAAGTCCTCATCTGATATGCCTTGTTCATTTGCTGCCTCAATAAGCGTAAAACTCAGAGCAGCCAACTGTGCAGAGGAGGGGGGTGGGAGGGCCCGCAGCTCATTCTCTTCTTGTTTTTCCTGAATAATTTTTGGATGATAAAAGTAACAGCTGATATTTTAAGAGGAAAAGGTTATCTCATAGTATTGCAAGATATCAGAACGTACTGTTTGCTGTTTATGCTTTTTTCTATTTACATGCTGTCCTGATCACACATTCACAAAGGCAGGAACTCTGCCCAGCCCAACTGGCAAGTATAATAGTGTGGCCCATGGATATGACAGGACTGCCTGTCTTTAAAAGAGAATGTGTTGTTTCACAGCTGGGGGAAACCAGGAGCATCACATTCACGAACCACATTTTCTGACAGCTCTGCAACAGAATGCATCCCAGGAAGTGAAAAGCTGCAAGCGTCTACATACTAAAAGTAACTGAGCGGAGGAAGTTACACAAGGATCACACGATTTTTTAGAATAGATCACAACTGCAGGGAAGATTTCAGTGGCAGAAAAGACCTAACGCCAAGTACGTTTAAGAGGAGGAGTCTCCTCCCACTTCTGCCAGACAGCTAGAGCCAGGAAGCACTATTTTTAATCCATCGAATTATAATCACTTTCATCCACCCAGAATAATAAATGCCAGTGACATCATGTCATTTAAGGGTAGGTGCAACAAGCATTCATTTCACAAGTTCATCAACTGCATGACATACATGACTGACAACAGAAAGAAACAATAACCAGAAAATAGTTGTGCATTAAGACAACACACAAGTCCAGCATAAAACTGTCTATCAACTTTTATTTTCTTAACCAAAATTAACAAAAGATTTCTGAAAGTCTTTTTTTTTTTTTTTTTTTAAATAGTATTGCTATAGGCTTTTCCTTCAGTGCTGCTGAGCTTATTTTGTACTCTTCTATTTCATCATTAGAGCTGTAAATAAGCTGACTTGTTTAGTCAAACTACTAATCATCAATTTCTGGTAATTCAAATGTATACACTGATATATCAAAACACACAGTGTTTGCAATGCAAATACATATGTTAATTGAAGTAATATTTAGATATATTTAGATATATTTAGATAGTAACACACTACTTATCACTCCACTTAGTAATACAACATGAAGCTACCGTAGACAAGTGTTAAAAATTGAAAATGCTCCCTGTCATCTATATTTCCATTCACTGGTAAAGAAACCTTTTTCCTCATTTCTTATCTCCATGCCCAGATGGAAAGCATGGTATAAAAGTGTTTCCATATAATTTGTGGAGCTGGTTTATTGCCATCTTATTTATTTTTGCCCTTCGTGATGGAACTCAGTAGACAGTAACGGAAGCAGAGTCTCTTACAACTAATAATTGAACATAAAAACAAAAATACTACTCTCCAAGACACCAGACTTGGAGTGATCCCAGTGATATCTTGGCTTGTATATATTAGAGAGTTAATCGCAAGTACAAGTATGGTATGAACAACATGAAAGCAGGAATAAACCATTGACTACATCTTGGGAAATAGTTGCAGAAGTAGTTTAACTATCTGAACCACAAAATTCTACACATCCCGGACTTCTAAGTCTTCATCAGCACCTACATAAAATGAGTTGGCAAAAAACAAACAAACAAAACAAAACAAAGGAAACAAACAAAAACCCCACAACTGTGAGCCATTTACTAGAGCCATGTTCAAAAGTTATTTCTTAAAGCAATACAAACCAGTTGCCTTTCTCCCTAAAGAAAAGCAAAACAAACAAACAAACCAACCCCACACATACACGTAAGCACACGTAGATGACAAATGACATCTCCAGAACTGAATTCTTACTTTAATTCTCTATCTTTACTCTATCACAGAATCGTTGAGGTTCTGTGATCTCTAGAAGAGGCCTCTAGAGATCATCCAGTCCAACCCTCTGCTCCAGCAGGGACACTGAGAGCATGCAGCACAGGGTGGCATCCAGGTGGGTTTGGAAGATCTCCAGAGAAGGAGCCTCCATGACCTCTCTGGGCAGCCTGTTTTAAGGCTCTATCACCCTCACAGTAAGGAAGTTCTTCCTCACATGAAGATTAGACTTGCTGTGTTTCAAATTGTATCCATTATCCCTTGTCCTGTCTCTGGCCACCACTGAGAAGAGCTTGGCCCCATCCTCCCTACATTCTCCTCTCAGGTACTCACACATACTGATCAGATCCTCTCTCAGTCTCTTCTCCAGGCTAAACAGGCCCTGCTCCGCTTAAGTCTTCCCTCATACAATAGATTCTCCAGACTCTTAATCGTTTTTGTTTCTCTGTGCTGGACCCTCTCTAAAAGTTCCATGTTCCTCCTGTACTGAGGATATACGTACTACACATACTATTTCCTTTGCTTACTCATCATCGAAAGGATGTGGATTACAAAGACACACCACACAAGGCAAAAAATAAAAAATAAAAATTAAAAAATAATAATAATCGTCCTGCCACTAACAGTGTTATTTTTGAAACAATCAGAAAAAATTAAATGTGCTTCTCACCTAGAGTTGCTTAGCCTTCTGTTACTAGAAGTATGAGGCTCAAGCTCCTACCAAACTGCCCACTACTTGGAAAGATGAATTCAAAGCAACTATCACGAAGGTTCCTTCCTCTTGCCTGGGGCAAATCATCAAACCCTTGCTCTCAAACAGAAAATGAGCAACAGGAATTTGTGCAGCTCTGTTCAGCACACACAAACTTCCACTTAAATGAAGATGATGAAACGAAACATACCACATAAAAATTTTGACTGTTGTTCTTTATTTTTAAAAATATTTTTTACTTTTTACTTACCATTATATTTTTCTTATGACGTTTTTCTTTAATATGCTTGTGAGCTCCCTGGATATTTTCAATGTGAACTAAGCAGAGCTTGCATAGATACTGACAGTTGGTATATTCTGGGGAGCGCTGGGGAAAAATGACCACCGATTAAAAGAAAAATTTTCTGTCACTCAAAACACTCAATTATTTGAACAATACATTGTATTTAACAATGCACCACTTACAATGCCATATTATTATTATATATATTAAAATATTACAATACAACTTTGCAAACATAATCTCAAATTTTTAAAAAAGTGCCCATATGACAAGAGAAGAAAGAAAGGAAGGAAAGAGAGATGCCTCAGAAATTACACTTTCGGGTAGATTTCAGTAGGGCAAGATTAAGACTTTAAATAGTTTATTCTGAAACCTGAACTTAAGTCCAATAAAATAGTCCCTTGACAGCCTGAGCATTTAATAACTATGAATTTATTAAACTGCAGCATCAATCCTCCTTTTTCTGAGGAGGAAATGAGAAGTATTCATCACACTATCTGCTCTACATGTTATGACAGTGGAGTTGCCTTGCTTTGCATAATCACAGGGTAAAGTGCAATACTGTATTTTATATTCTTTTAAAGGGAGGATGCCTGGCTAGTAAGGAGGAAAATAGCTGGTTTCTGACTTCCTGATGCCTGTAATCTGCATAAGACAGGAACCTCCAGCGGGATGTGAGATTACTCCAGTCTCTCGAAAAATTCAGCATGCTCAAAGGATTTTGGAGAAGGGCATTTTGGGCAGAAAGGATGTGAGTGATGGAGAACACAAATGGTGAGCTGCAGCCTGGTAGAGGTGCCTGCAGCAAGAAACAGCCTCACAGCCAACTCTCAGGAGAGGATGCAAAAAGCACCATCTTCCCAGGGACCAAGAGGAGTCACCATGGAGATCATTCATGCAGCAAAACCACTGAGAACTGCTAGACTCAAATGCAGAAAGGGCCACCTCTACAAAGAGAAGGGTAGGAACTGCTTTCAAATCTTCCACTTGGATCTGTCTTACCTAGTAGTTGTTTTTTCTCACTCTCTTGCAATGCTCTAATAAAACACAGCTATAGAGATCAGAAGCCTTTTGATATGCTCACTTCAAAGACACCATGTGAGAGAATTCTTCCTTCTGTCCCTCCTCAAGGGACCTCAAGAAAAAAAATCTTAGTTTTTCCTCCAGGTTTTCACTTTTCCAGTGACTGCTGTCAGTTATAACTGAGACTGAAAGACCCTACCTAACTTTTCCATTCTAATCCTAGTACATCTGTATTTACTAAAACGGAAAAGCATGTTAAAAACACCAGCTGCTTAACAGTGTCATAGCAATGAATGAACACAGGACACTATTTTAAGATCCTAAAATGGACTATTTTTAGGCTAAACAAATTTGACTTACTACACAGAAAGCCTCAACCACGGCTAAATTTGAGTAAGCTTTTTAAATTATGAGCTTCATCTTTCACTTTTAGGAAGACTTTACATACTTTCTGATATTTTCCAACTGCAGAGTAAATATTAATTTAAAATAACATAGTCATTACATTTTTATTGCTAATTTCCTTCAAATTTATTTTCTGCAACAGTGAAAGATGAAATTAAACATCTATTAGGAACATAAGTTGCAGTCGGTTACACTTGACTCTACTATGAAGATTCAAGGATTGCACATGAAAATAGTATTTTACCACTCATATGAAGTTCAATGCAATTCAGCAATAATATTAACAACAATTGGATATTTCTTTAAATCAAGTTCAATGAAAGTGTGCTGGTTGCAGCCCTGTGGGAACAGAGATACCTGAGTACAATGTACAATACTGATCTGCAGCACTAGGTCAACGGATGTTGCCAGAAAGATTAAATCACGCTACTTTGCCTTTATTGTAAAGCTTGGTTTAATCATCCAGTTATGCTTAACACCAATAAAAGTGGTAAGAACACAAAACAATAATAGAAAGTTACAAGCTGCTACTTAAGCTAGATGCCTTCAGACAACCTAGGCCTAGTGAAATTTACCCTTGGCTAATCCATCTCAAGAGTCATTTGTATCTAAAAACTCAAGGAGAATTGGAAGGCTCCAGATCATTTGGAAAGAAAAGCTTAAAACCATCTTTAAAAACCTAAAAAGGAAAAGCCAAGGAATTGGAGACCAGTCAGAATTAGCATCCAGAAAAATACTGCAATAAATAACTACGATATTAATAAGTACACAGAAGAAAATAGGTCACAGGTGACAAACTGATCTGCTAAGAACAAGTTATACTCAACCAATTTTAGAGTTGCTTTTTAAAAAACACAAAATCAAAAGGCTTGAAGAAGCAGCCACAGACGATGTATCTTAGATTTAACAAGATTTTTTGTCACTTTACAGTGTATTAGTCTCAAAAGCAGATCAGATTGGTAAGGTGAGCTTGAAAGGCCATGTAGCAAAGGTTCACCACTGCTCTAGACGTATGTGCCAAATAGCGGTCAACAAGGCCCTTCCAGCATTAGAATCATTCGTGTTTTTGTTAAAAATTTATGAAATAATAATAATTATGTGTGTGTGCTGACTACACTTGCAAAAGACACCACTTTGGGAGTATTTTGCAAGGCTTTGCAAGATGACAATTCCAAATGATCACAACAAATTACAGGAGCAGAATTAATGAAGTGCAATTAAATAACATCAAAGTATTATTCTTGCCTACATATTATCAACTAAAATAAATACAGGTCTGGCAACACCTGGCGGTGCATTTCTTAAGAAAAGCATATGAGGATGTTAGAAGTCAACATCCTATTGCTGTTATAAAAGCAGACACCCTGGTCTAACATAAACACAAATGTTTTATTTCAGATGGATGAAGTCAGCCTTCCTCTTTACATGGTACCAGTTAAGACTTCAGCTGCAACACTATGTCCAATTTTGGATACCAGTTACACAGACTGGGTGGCGGAAGCCAAGAGAAAAGCAACAAGAATGAACCACTAGCTTAAAAAAAGCCACACACACATCCAATGACATAGAAAGAGCGAGTGAGTCTAAAGTAGACAACCCTGAAGGGAGAAATGGTAATGATATTCAAATGTGTGGCAGGTTGCTAAAAACAGAATGAAGTGTTAGGTTTATTTTCCTAGGACCAAATATGGAAGGATTAAAATGCTACAAGAAAGGCTTGCACTAGACATTAGGAAAAAAATGTTGGCTTCCTATAGGGTTTTTTAAATTTGTTTCACTGAAGATTAAGAACAATTTAGACAAATATTTTTAAGGTGTCATCTACAGTACAGGTGATTCTGATTAGTGGAAGGCTAATACACAACATACCTTGAGGTCCCTTTCAATCCTGTATGCTGAGCATCCAGGTAACCTAACTTCCCGAAAAACTCTCAGATAAGTAATAGAACAGTCATCCTTTTGCTCTGTGGAATTGAAAATATTGTTCCATACAGGCTACGTATGCCACAGAAGGAACATCAGATTTTCAATCTACTTCTGTTCCAACAAGGGACCAGTCAATTAGTAGGAATAATATCTTAGATCATGTAACTGAGACATTATTAAGAACAAAGAAACAGAGGCAATGGGATGTAGCAGAAATATCACTCAAAAAGAAATATGGTGAATAGAATGAAAGATAGGCTAAAGGATCTTCCACAGTGACAACAACTTTCTTTTTTGCCTAGTAAGTAGTACAACTTACTTTTTCAAGTCGGGAGATGTAATCTCTTTCCAGTCGCTCTTCAGCTTGTTTCAGCCCTAGTTGTTGTTCAGCTGTCAGATTAGATTCATCAATAACAGCAGTGTTTTCTAAATAATCAGTTTCCAAAGTATGTTCTTTAGTTGATTCAGAATTCTTTTCTTTATCTACAGAAAAAAATAGGTATTTTCTTCAGAATAACTCAAGAAAATGTATAGAACTGTGGCCACAGCAGTTAAGAAGATCTCAGTAAAGAACTAGGCACATTCCAGAATTTTGTCCAAAAGCTAGCCGAAATCACCATAGAGATTAGAATCTCTTCAATACATTTATCACAGTTTTGTAGACTTCAGAAATTAGTATGCTACTAAAGTGCTATCAAAAAGAAAAAATAATTGATAGATCCATTTTGATCTCCAATCCTAACTTCATATTCTCTATTAAATTCTTCAAGTCAGGAAAAAAGGTTCTTGTGTTGAGCACAGGAGAGTACCCAAGATCCTAATGTTTTACTGTGATAGAAACAACAAATACGAGGTTAAAATATTTACATCATGCACCTGGCTGAGGAAACACTCATAAAACCACTTTAAAGGCATTGACCCAAACAATCTCACAAAGCTGGTATCCACACATTTCAATCACCTCAATTTAAAAGACTGGTGGAGCTGCCTTTGACGGCACGGTGACACCTCGCTGCCCTGCGGCCAGCTACCACGGCACTCTGGAACGCAGCTGTTTGCAAACACACAAGTGGATTCTGAAAGGCCAGTTCCTCCAGATGCCTACGATTTGTTCATAGTTTAATAATCTGACTAAATACTTACACACTAAACTACTCCAGTAATTGTAAGCATCAGTAGAAGCTAGGTTTTTATCAGGTTGCCTCTGTCCCCAGACTAGCTAGGAAATAGAAAGTGAGCAAGTTTTCAAGTCCTGGTTTTGTAAGTGACAGATGGTCCCTGCAGTACATATGGTGGTCTACAAAATGCTGACTGATCACAAGATGCTGCCATCAAGTCATTTTTTCTGTTAAATTCTTTGGTTAAAAAAAAAAAAGGTTAAAAAAAAGCAGGCGCAAAACAGCATTTTTATTGGGAAAACATATATATACAGACTTTGAAGAAGTCTGGCAAGTCCTGTACTAAGGAAATAACCTGAAATGGCACAAATCCTGATTTAATTCCAAAATTGAAGGAAAAAAAATCTTTCTTAGATAACTGCTGATGAATACGTTACACAGTCTGCTAAACAAAAAGCCTTCTGCCAAATCACCTTTCAAACACTTTGTAACAGAAAGAGCACAACAATCACAGAAAAGTGTTTTTGTGCTACCCATAAGAAAGTTTCCTTGTTGAATTTCCCCCCAATCTTTCTGAAAAGTCCTTCCATAAAAGGCAATAATATTATGATTTTTTTTCCATGGCACTAAATTCACAAAACTGTCTAAAACCCAAATACTCTATCTACCTATCTTGCAGAGATGTTTAGGTTTTAGTGATGAGAGAAGAAAAAAAATGGAAGAAAATAGGCCAGCTGTTATCAAAATCACTAAGTAATATGATTATTACTAATATTATACTCTCTGTAAATGCACTCAGCAACTTACAACATGCAAAAAATATGCAAATAGAAACATTTCAAAGCCTATTTCAGATTGTTAAGAGTTTTATCAGAAGAAAAATGAATAAAGTAGTACTGAATAATACTCACTGAAGTCGTCAGACTTATGTTCCATTTTTCTTTGATCTGAAGCAGTTTTACCAGGATCACCAGTCTGATCAACATTAGTCTTCAATGTATGAACTCCCAGTGGATTTTCCAACACCGGTTTCCCTCTCCGGGTAGCTGTTAAGGTTTCCATGCTAACTCCGTTCCCAGCAACATGGGAGCCTGGGAGGTTTTCTCCCACTTGCTTTGTCTGTTTCAGGTTTTCCACTGCTGATGATAAATTAGACACTTTTTTTGCCTTCCCATGACTTCGATCCTGGAGGCTTGACACTGTATCTTTAGTTCCAGGAACACAACTATTTCCTTTGCATGATTTATTTTCTTCTTGTTTTTCAGAAAAAACATCATTTTGTTTACTTTTTTTGCTGTTATTTCCACTTGGAGAACTTCTCCCAACATCCTTCATAGTTTTGTCATTTCTATTATGTTTATAATTTTGATTACTTGTAATTTTGACTGCTTTCCCTTCCTCGCAGACAACACGGGCAGACTTCCTTGAGTCATGATTTCCATTCTTCGAACTCCTGGCCTCTTCCATTATAGTGAAGACCTGCTTCTTCTGCCTCTTGAGGCCACTTCAAGTGCAATTCTCCAGTAATTTCAAGTTGATTTTAAATACACTGTGCAGGAAAGAATTGTAGCTGATTGTCTGCTGGAGAAATAGTGATAGGTGCTTTAAAAAAATAAAAGAAAAAATATCAATGCATAGACAATGCATTAGAATAAACCTCTCAAGGAAAAGTGAAACTACTAATGGTGATAAGAAGCATGTTCCCTCCATAGGCATAATTTTCATAATATGAATTTTCATAACACACTCCATATTAAAATAAAACTCATGAATATTTTGTTAATCTTGACTTCTATTTAAAAGTGGTGGGGGTCAGATGAGACAAAAAAAACGGCAGACCATGGTAACTATCCCTCAGCGACAAAACGGAGCAGCATGCTTCCTTCCTTCCTATTTTTGGCTTTAGGGGAAAAAAAATCACGATGTCTAGAATTATACTGAAAAAATATTGAGAGAAAAAAAAAAGTTAACACATCTAAAAAAAATACCATGCAGTAACATCTACTTCTCAGATTAGCTGAAGGCTAATTCAGTTTCCAGCAAGCAAACTCCATTCTATCAACTGATTAAAAAAAACGAAAAATAGAAGAAAAAAAGAGTTCAGATACATTTTTAAGTGTTCAAGCTATCGTCTACACTTACTGACTTACATTTTTGATACATACCATTCATGCATATATATATATATATATATATATAAATTGCCATCAATTATCTAAGATTTTGTTTCTTCAACAAAAACACTGAAGCAGTAAATATTTTTTAGCTACTGATTAACTTTTCTTACCTAAATCTCAGACCTTCAAGTAGTGTATCCTCTGTGCCTAATTTTGAAGGCAACTACAACATTGTTTTGCCCCTATTTCTTACATCATTTAAAATATGTATTATCTTTCAAAAAAAACGTTGGGGGGGGGCAGTGAATCAAATTATCATGAAGATAGTGTCAGCATCACAGTCAACGTCCATTTTTACTAAAACATACAACCTGAAAATGAAAAATCTAGACTACTAAATTCTAACAGTGAGTGCATGTATCTCGAAGATACATGCAGGTAATAACATTAGAGCTAGTCTCTGTTAAACACTGATAACACAAGTCTGTCACTTCCAGATCAAAACTTAGAAGACTGGGAAGCCAAAAGAGTAAATAGAATTTACCTTTGGATTTCAGTCAATCTTCCCCAAAGCACTTCTTATTAGTCCGGTGACATGCACCAGCATTAAATAAGTCACCTGATACAAAGATGGTCCTGGGGCCCCAGCAGGAAGCTAAACTTGCTGGTGTCTGACGACCACTACTCAAAGGCTTTGCCCAGACACTGGTGAAATGTTTCTGTTACGTAAAGGACGTAGTTACCTGCCAAAAACCATCTACTATACTGCAGAGATCTGTACGTGACGGAAAGGAAAGAAGAACAGGCCTTTCCAAATTTTAACTATTCATGATATTTTACTTGCTCAGCCTAAGAAAAATAAAACACAACACAAATCAACTGTCCTGTTTCACAGTGCAGCACTTGCCTCACATACGCTGGGGTCGGGGTTTCACGTTCCCGGTAAAGCTGCTGCAGGGAGTGAACCCACCCTCTCCGTAGGCTTCTTCTGCAGGCTGCACAGAGAGCAACAGCAGAAAACCGTCCAGTTTAAACTGAAGCTGGCACAAGGGAGGAGGTAGTAACAAACAGCAAAGAGTGGGACGGAACAACTGCTCTGCTCAAAGTTACCCTGAAACTGCTGCACTGAAGGGAAAAGGGAACTTCATTCTCCTCTGCTTTTTAGCAGCTTCTATTCAGTTGGTTCAGACCTTGCAAAAAGGCCTCAAAAAAAAAAACCACAAAAATTCTACTGTAGGCTCACTAATCTGATCTCATCCATTCAATAAAAATACACAGCCAAACATTCAAATAGAATACATAAGCTATAATCAAATGTACAAATGTGACTTGGTCTTACAGAGCTTTTATTAGCAATTTCCTTATTTTTCCCCCTGTCATATTTAAAACTATCCTTACAACACAGCTAAAAAATTTAGCACAGCCAATTATATGCACTGAGTGAATATAATCAAATGTATGCAAATGAGTTTAAAAAGCATAAAACCATTCAAAAAGCACAGAATCATTCTTTATTCTGAAAAAAAAAGATAATGAAAATTGCTCATATAATTTCCTAAGACAAAGAACATTTTGTAACAAAAAAATGTTAAGATCTCCACAACCAAATTCAGATCTGAAATGCAAGTGTGCTAATGTTATAACACTTAGGGATGATTTTTCTTCCTTAACACTGAAAGAATTTAGCAAATGAGAAAATCTGAATTACTGCAGTATACAATAATAGCCATGCTACCCTTCTCACAGAAAGAGCTGCACACCAACTAGTGAACCACAGAATCACAGAATGGTTGAGGTTGGAGGGAACCTCGAGAGATCATCTAGTCCAATCCTCCCTGCTCAAGCACGGACACCTAGAGCACATAGCATAGGGTCACATCCAGGCGGGTAATACCATAACATTAAATAATAAACAATAACTAAACTATAACATTAAAAAATAAAAAAGGAGAAAAGGAAAAACACCCTACCACTAGAAGGCAGTTTTAAAAAGGTAATTCCTCCTTCTCTGCCACAGATATTGACCACCTGCATATAGATAGGTGGAAGAGACAGAAAATCAGAAGCTGAAAAGGAGCATCTCTGAAAGGAAAGCTATGGCTGGAAACAAAACACCACAGTGAGGTGAATCAGTGCTGAGGTAGCATTTTTCTGTAAAGCTCAATGGCACGTCTCATTTGCACATCTTATTTGCAAGCCTAGAACTAGAAGCAAAAAGGAATTGTCACTCAGGAAGCCTGGCAGCAAAAACACAGGTTTTCACTGTGCCTGCAAAGTGGAGTATGATTCACATGTTGCAATCACTTGAACATACTTCCTGGATTCAATTTCCTGGTGCTACAAGTGACTCCGTTTCCCTGCTTTCTAAACCTTCAGAGGAGTTGCTTGCACTGTATTTAGCTCAATTCTTGGCAATTGTGGAGAATGGTTGGCCGAAATACAAAAGCTGGAGGTCAGACAAGATAGCATCTGACCTTAAACTCTAGAAAATGATTAAACCTCTTGATAAATACCTCAATCAAACATAAAAGTATGTAAAACTAGTTTATATTGCAGCATTTTAGAATTCATTTAGGACCAATGAAATGAAGGAACCAAACAGTTTTACTTTCATTTTTACCAGTTTCTTTTGCTTCCTTGTTCTCTCAGACCAGTACTAGGAAATTCTGTTTGAATTGCAAATATTCAGGGTAATGCTTAACACAAGAGAAAAGAAAAAAAAAAAACACTCTGAAGGACCTGTTCCTATCAATTTGCCCTTCCAGCTCTTCCTCAAGTCTTTAGCTGTATTTAAAACCTAAAACTATGCATTTAGGATCACCTTTTGTCACAATGGGACCTCTTCAAGGATGAGAAACTGTGGGCTCCTGCATTTTGATCAGTGACAGACTGCTCCTTGGCAAAGCATTTCTTTTTTAATCATTTAATTAGCAGCAGACCAGAAGACGTCTGGTTTCCTATTCATTTCATGCTCCCTCCATGACACTCTCTAGCACAGGCCGTTGGGCAAGCAGCAAGATGTGCTATAGCTGAAAGGACAAACACGTTCATCAGTTATTAGCTGCTCCCTAAGAGCAAATGCAGCTTCCTCCTGCTTTTCTCTCAGTAGAGACACCTTCTGGACTAAGGGTTTTTTTTTCGTCTCCAGAAAACATACAGTAGCTCACTGATCTTTGACATTATTTCAAGGATGTTGTAAAATCTGGTTACCAACTGACTAGAAAGTAATAAAAGTAATTACACGGCTGCAGAAGAACTAAAGTGAAACAGAACAGTCTCTTAAGTTTCGTTTCCCCAGGGATGACTAGATTAAAGATAAACAGCAGAAGTACTACAAACATAATTGTTATCACTCTGTTCCTATAAAGCATTCGCTCCTCTGAGATCCAGAGACCTGTTTTTATCTGAGACCTGCTGCTTTTATCAGTCCCACTACGATTGTCCCTTAAGCTCCAATCTCCCTACGCAGCCCTCCTGCACTAAGTGGGATGATTAACCTCAGCCTCCCCAGGCTGATTACCGATATAACCCGGCCAGTATTCCTCAATAAAAACAAATAGATATTCAACAGAAAAAGGTTACAGTTGTAGACAGAAACAAAAGGAAAAGCAGTTTTCTGCACTCTGCTCATACTGCAATACAGATAGTGTCTCCTGCAGAGCTAATGTGCCAGAAAGAAAGGAGGGAGGGCAAAAGTCTCTTTTCTGGATTGTTTATAGCTGTAGGCCCAGGTTTGTGTCTAGAAACTGAGAGATTATTCAAGCTGCTCCCACATTCTATGGTGATATTTTTAAAAAAGTTATTGTACATTTATGTTTTTTTTTTTTACAATAATCTAGGCATAATTGAACACAAACTATAATCAGTCTTTGGTGGTTTTCCAAACTACTTAAAACTAAAACTATCACAGATTACTAGTCACCAAAGCTCCTCAAGCTCTACCAGCAATAAACCTATAGATATTTTTAGTAACAAACATATAAATGTTATTGTCTCAGATCTTCCTGCTTCTACAAACTACAGAATTTACACTAGTAAGTACAATCCTTCTAAGAAGAAAGCCAGTGCGGAGTACACGATATTTAATACAAAACAGTGATATAACAAAACTAACACTCTGAGCTTTGTAGCCCTGTAGGAAGCTCTGACATTAAATATTACAGCATGGAGGATTGAAAGCTTGCTAACAGTGATCACTACGGAGCCACTGGATAGTTGGGGTTGGAAGGGACCTTTGGAGCTCAGTCTTGTTTATTATCAGATAATAGATCTGAATTAGTATCTGAATTAGACAGGAATAAGTGTCCTATGGATAAGATGGATGGGAAAAAATGTTGATACAAAAAACACTAGTAACATGTAATTAACTATCATCATATTCTTAAATTACCAGAATATGCAGGAGCCAGAAGTCTTTGCAAGTACAGACAAACTCCATATCAAGCACATCTTGCATCGATACACATTCTCTTTTCTAGCCATCATATTATATTGCAGGGAAGCTAAGAAAGAGGAGTGTCACCAAACAGCAAACATCAGCAACAACTAATCTGTGAGCTGCGGCAAACTCCCCTTCCAGCCTCAGGTGAGGCACCCTCTCTTCCCCAGCCAGTTGTGTAACAAAGTTACAGTAACTTCCCTTCTCTTCATATTGCATACAAGTGTCCCTAATGCTTCCATACATTTTGGTTCTGATCCTAAAATTTGCTGTAATGATCCTCTAACGTTTGAAAAACACCATGATTTTACAGCCAACTTAAGCAAGCACTGAAGCCAAAAGAGGACACCACCTGCCTCATGCACTGCCTTACGCTGGAGGTACATGCTGTAACCCGATGAGGAAACTGGTCCAATTTAGCTCCAACTTTAAAAACAAATACGGCTTTTGTATACAAGGGAGGAAGCTGGGAGGGGAGAAAAAAAAAAAAACAGTCCTGAGTTGTGTGCATCCAAAGTCTTTCAGGGCCAACACTGGCTTCCAGGGGCCTGAGTTGATTGTGAAGCTGGCTTCAATAGCAGAAATGAATTCAAACTCAATTTATTCATCTTGTTCTTAAGTCACTAGTAATACTTGGTGGTTGTTCTAAATAAAAATACAGCAGAACGTATCTTTGGCACAGAATTTTGCCTGGACTAAAATTTTATTTAAGCAACAGTGATCCTGCCAACTCAACTCCGATCCTTGAGAAAGGAGGCCCCTGAAGTACTTTAGACCAGTTGTAAATTAGTTCACAAACTACAATTAAAACCAAAGGATCCATTTCTAACAACTTTAAGCCTGCTTTACCAGAGTACAGCATTCTCACTAATTAAAAAAAAAAAAAATGCTCCTTTGAAAAGTTGTCAAGAGCATGTTATTGCTCAGCTGGCTCATAGACTGAGTCACAGCAGTTTGTAAAATAAAATTGATACCAGACTCCCAAGTCAAGCTCTCCTGTCATCAAAAATTAAATTCTGAAAATTACTTATTGCTGGCAATGTTTTTTTTTTTAGTTCGGTAACATAAATAAAAAGAATCATATAAGGAAACTTGCTAAAGTACTTCCCTGAAAATCTAATAAAACATAAAAACTAAAAATTATAAGTGTATAGGTACACGTACAGCTATGGCTGCATCTCCAATTAAAACAATTAAAAAAAAAAAGAAAGCACTGTTACTAAATTTAGGCAGTAAGCTTTTATCTAGCACTTCTAAGTTTAAAGAGTTTCTGATCTATCACTTATCTACAATTAATTTATGGTAATATTGTATAGCTTGAAAATGTGCCAAACGTATCAGAAATATTGACTTTGCACATACAGTTTTCATTCTGCAAATGACAGCAATAAATCCAATCTCAGGAGAAGATAGTAGAAGCATTAAATTAATTCTTTTATTATTGCTCCCCTCTTACTAAGAGTTAATTAAGTCAACATGCTTTCCAAAATTTCAAATGCAAGGGTTGTACCTAGAAAACAGGATATACTGTCAAGGAAGGCAAAGTTTTGCTCTGTCTAATGGTATCAGGACAAATTCCCAATCCCAAACTATTATTCTGATGGGTAGATCCGCAAGAGCAACTCCGCCGGGATCTTGCCTTGGAGGAGGATGCAGGAAAATGCTGCTCCTCCTCCTGTCCCCCCTGACAGCAGCTGCCTTTGGAGGAAGGGCCAGGTAAATGCCTGCGCGCTGCGCAGGTGCCCTGGCAGCCGGCACTTCCCCTTGCTGCACTATGAGGGATGAGGGAAAAGCCCCAGCTGTTTGCTGAGCAAGGGCAGGGAGCATTTTCTCACCCCTCTCTACATATGCCTAGGGAACATACAATATTTACAATCTGGGAAGCCATAATTTCATCACCGAATTATTCTTACGTAGGGATTTTCTCCGAAGCGCGACAGAACAACAACAACAACAAAAGACCTGGCGCGCTGCACAACCAATGCCTGAAAAGCAGCCCTCCCGCTCCTAACTGAGCTCCTCCTGCCAAACACCGAAATTAAGTGACACTTCTGCAGCTAGGTGACTTCTCCCACCACGAAATTAATTATGTCACCGCTCTCCGGGGTCAACCCATCAAAAAGCACCTATGGAGCCCGGGTCAGAGGGAGTCCAAAGGAGTCAGAAAGGAGCAGGGACCCTCTGCACCGAGCAGCTGCCCAGGCCCGGGGGCACCCGGGCGATGGGGGGGTCGAAAAGAGAAGCAAGTTTTTAGCTCGGTCCTGCGGAGAGGGCGGCGGGGACTCCCGTACGAGCCCTCCCGACTGCCAAAAATGCCCTCCCGATTAACCTGGCGTGGGTCAACCCGGTGCATCCAGGGGGCCGCGCACACAACGGGACAACGCAGGAGACTCCGGGGGTGCGGGGGTCCCGGCGCGACCCCCTCAGCCGGCTCCCCCCGTCACGTACCCCGACGGCCCCCCCGGCCCGGTACCTGGCTGCCGCCCTAGGGGTGCCGGGGCTGCGGCCCCGCCATGCCCGGCTCCGGCTGCTGGAGGCCCCGACGCCAGCGCCTCACTCCGGCCCGGCCGCCATGTCAGCCGCGCCGTTGCATTGTGGGAAGGGGGAGGACGGCGGCGGGGGGCGGCTCGGGCCGCGCTCAGCGCCGAGGCCCCGGCATG